>CM021765.1:53717948-53775105 GCA_011076525.1 Nettapus auritus | reverse complement strand
GACCCCTCGCGGCCCCATCCCCTGTGGCTGTCTCCCCGCCACCACGAAGGCCCCATCGCACAGCACCTGCCCCCGGCTGACGCAAACGTACCCGGATTAACCCCCTGGCGAGGCTTAGGGGATAAGCTGGGTGCCGGGCGCTAAATGCGGTGCCGGGCCCCGGGGTGAAGCTGTCCCCTGCCGGAGCCACCTCTGCAGGCGACGCCGGGGCCGCCACGGGGATTTTCGGGTGGGTGTGGGAAATCCGGGGGCAGAGCGGCGCGAGTTGGGTAAGTCGAGGCGAGTGGGAGCACGCGGGCGGCTCCGGGAAGAGGCTGGGACGTGGGGAGCAGTGGGGAGCTCGTGCCTCAGTTTCCCCACGCCACTACGCAGGGACCCTGCTGGGGGAGCTCGGCGCCGTGCCACGGAGCTCGCAGACGGCCCCAGTTAAACACCAAGCTCTGGAGGAGCTTGCCGCAGGCTGGGGAAAGGCTGGAAAAATCCCTGCTCTTCCTAAAAGGGTTTGGAGGGCCCGTATGACGCGTCCCGGCACGCAGAGGTAGTCTAGGACTGGAAAAACAGCCCCGGTGGCCAGGATCCCGAATGTGTTTTCTCCACTAGGCCAACCTTTTTATTTAAATAATCCACCCGTCCCAGTGATCCTCGCAGCCCGCTGGCCCACCACAACACCCCAAATGCCCCCATCCACACCATGGGGGTAGAGGGTCTACCAAAACCCAATGCCACACACCCTGTGCCTGCCGTGTGACAAAACCCATCTGTCCGACCCCGTATCATGCCCACAGCCCCATGTCGTCCACCACCACCTCTCCAGGCCGGGCCGCCCGGGCCAGGCAGCGTCCCACGGCCGCCAGCACCTTGCCCAGGCGCCGGTCCAGCGCCCGCAGGTGGGGCTCGGCCAGGATGGGTGCCAGGGGGTCGGCGGCCAGCGCCTCCCGCAGCAGCTCGCTCAGGCGGTAGGGCTGGGTGGCCAGCAGCTGCAGCCGCAGGTAGGTCGACTTCTTGATGCTGCCGAGGCGGAGGAAAGAGGGCTCGGCATTGGGAAGGGGGGTTTCCCCTGAAGGAAATGCGGTGTGGGCGCCTTACCTGCAGCACTGCTGGAGCGGGGCCAGGATGGACATCTCGTCGTGCGAGTGCGTGCCGAAGCTGGGGGAGAAACCCATGGGATGGCATCGGGGCACGCACAAAATCACCCCAACAGTGGCTGACGTTTTGGGTCACCGAGACCCTCACCATCCCCCCACCCCAGCTGTGTCCCCCTTGGGGTGGCTGGGTCTCCTCTCCGTCTTTACCCGCGGCCGTTGTCCAGGTGAAGCAGGAAGGTGTCATTCCCGAATTTCTCAAAGGTCTCGTAGTGGTGCCGGTCCATGTTGCCTGTGGCAGGGAGGGGAAGGGGTAAGGAGAAGGGGACAGCAGCAGGGATTCAGGCGGTGTCCTCGGGGAGGGCCGCAGTGAAAGGCTGGATGGTGGGATGGGCCGAGCAGCCTCACCCACGGACACAACGTGCCTCTGGTTCTCTGGTCCCAAATTTGGGATATGGGAACAGGGAGGCAGAACATCCTCATTGTGCTAAGCCCATTCCCCAGTCTGACCACTGCCTTCCCACCAGCTACTGGAAAATTGAGGGGAAAACTGGGAGGAAGCAGCTTGCATGGGGCAATGCCCACACAGCTGGAAATAAGCAGGCCGTGACTCTGGGTTTTTCCCTCGTGCCTCCGCAGAGAGGTTTGTGACTTGTCTCTCTGCATGCCTGATTGACACTGTCCATCAACCACCACCCACCAAGCAGAGGACAAATGAGGCCACCATGCATGTCCACTGTTTCCCTCATGTGGCAGTGACCCCCCTACAGCTCGCAGCTCAGCTGCTTCAAGGGGTGGAGAAAGGGTTTGGGGAGAAAACCGCGTGGCACACAGCTCACCCATGAGAAAGTCGAGCACTGTCATGTCGATGAGGTCGAGCAGGCGATGGCCCCTGTCGTAGGGCGGCGTCTGGCGCACCTGGGCGCAGTAGTTGGGGTTCAGCTCCCACCTGCGGGCAGATGACGGGTAACAGGGCTGTGTCAGCAACCACAGGGCAACCCGGGCAGCCCCCTCCCATCCCACAGCCCCCCATGCCCCACTGATCCCCCATGTATCCTCCACCCATGTGTGTCCCCTCGCCCCCCGTTCCCCATCCCAGCTCACTCAGCCTTCTTGCTCTTGTGGTAGGAGCGGCGCCAGGGGCTGCGCCAGGAGCGGCGCTTGGCCAGGGCTTTGTCGGGCAGCAGGGCGGCCATGGAGCCCTCCAGCTGGTCGGGCTTGCCACACAGCGCGTGCTCGGTGGAGCAGTAGTAGGAGCACTCCCCGTAGAAGCAGACGTTGCCCGCTGGCATGAGGACAAAGCAAAGGGTGATGAAGAGCAGACCAGACACGGACCAGACATGCACAAAGCAGTGGTGAGGTGACCTTGAGGACAGCCCCATGGCAGGGCACATGGTGGCAGCTGGAGCTGTCCCCAAATGGGTGGTCTCCAGAGCAGGAGCAGGCGGCCACGGGAGAGAGGGTGGGCAGAGGTGAGAGCTCACCTGGGGAGATGAAGAAAGTCTTGGCCAGTTTCTTGTCCGTTGTGATGTCCCGGATCTCCTTCGTTATGTTCACCAAGCGGCCAGAAACTGGTGGGATTCGCCTGAAATCCAAGATCCTAAAATGCAAAAATCAGCACAATTTCTTGTCAACTGAGCCTATTTTCTCACACCAAGTTACTAAAAGCACTGTGAGGTGCAGGTGTCCTTCACCACACAATACGGGGTGAAGAGGTGGCTCAAGGAGCCATTCCCCAGCTGCATCCACAGTTGGGTGCCAAGTGTGCTTAGAGGCTGCAGACCCCCACAGGAACCCCTAGGCCAGGTTTCCCACCCCACACCCCAGGCAGACACCAGTTTTTGGGCATGGAGCAGCATGAAGACACACCTGTCCAGGTGAAAGGCTGCGATCTCCGCATTGTGCCGCTCAAAGTCCGAGAAGTAGAAGAAGTCAACGGGGGTCTCCTGGTCCCGGCTCTGCCTGCGAGGAGCGGGGAGGATAGGGATGATGGCCAAGGATGGGGTCACCTCCTGCTTGGCCCCATTGCATTGTGTCCGCGGTGCCATCGCAGACGTGGCCAGGAACAATTTCTTCCAGATGTGCCCCCCTTGGTGTTGAGGCCCCAAATCCCACCGGGACACAGGCTGGGAAGTGGTCCTCATGGACCATCTTCTTCTCCTTCCCACCACTGGAGGTCACTACCCCATCACGAGCTGCACCCAGCCTGTCGCATGCCGCGCTGGGGAAGGCGAGGAGAAGGGGGGCACCCGGTTTTGGGGCCCGGAGCAAGGCTCTACTCACTTCATGGGCTTGAAGAGGGCCTGCCCGTAATTCGGGAAGGTCATGATGAGCTTCAGCTGGGTCCCACCGGACTTCTGCACTGGAAGGGGACACACAAGGGTGAGGGGGGACGGTGGGCATGGGGTGGAGGGACAGGGACATGGTCAGGGATAGGGTACCCGAGCTGACGATCCTCATGGTGGCCAGGTCCCGGAGGAGGGTTGGCATCAGGGGGTCCCGGCGGGGGTACAGCTCATAGCGGTTGATGCCGACGTGGAATTTGAGCCAGGCAGGGTAGGTGTCGTAGGCCGTCTTCCCTGTCGGGAGGATCGTCTCGGCTTTACTGCTGCTGACCCTGCAGCCCGACAGCCACCACCACCCCAACAACAACGACAGCATTTAGTTGGGACGGGGCACAGGGCCTCAGCACCTTCCCAGGGGACACCCAGCACAAGCCCTGGGTGGTGGTGAAAGTCCCCGAGCAGGTCCCACCAGGGGTTGGTGGCCGGGGAGACCTGCCAGCATGGCTGGAGGTGTCTCCGTGGCTTCCCCATGGAAAGGCCCTGGGCTGATCCCACTCCTCCCAGCCATGCCTTAATTTCCAGCTGGTCTCGTTGTATTTTCCTGAGGGATTAAGCTCCCAGGAGCTAATGGGGTGTCTGCCCCCCGTGCCAGTGCTCTCCTGCAAAGAGGCAGCCCAGGACGTGAACCCAAATCCACGTCCCTCTGGGAAAATGCAGGCTGCGGCCCAGACAAGCCAGACCCATCTCCCACCACTAGTGGTGGATGAGGTGGTCCTCAGTGATGGAGCAAATGCCTGTTTGTGCACAACAAGCTCTTAGACCAGCCTCTATTCTCTCTCATTTTCAGCAGCCACCGTGTCTGGAAGGTGTGCTTTCTGTAAGGAAGCTGCTACGTATTGCTGACGGTAACTCTTTTAATATCTTCCCACCTAATTAGGGGTTAGTGGCGCAAGGCCAAAAATAGGCACCCGGCAGCAGTGAGATCACCGTACGGTGGAGCATAAGGAGGTCAGCGAGCACCCTGTGAAACGCAGGACAGACGTGGTCTCGTGACAAAAGCTAACCTACATTTGGGGTTTTGCATTTCCAGCATCGGACAGGTGAGAGAGGGGGGATAAAACCAGTTAGAAATCTGGCGTGGGGAGTTCCTCGGGTACAGAGACAGGCCAAAGTCTTTGCGATGGGGAAGGCAAGGAGACGAGGAGATGACCCAGAAGATACTATACATAATACTATGAATAATTCAAGCCTCTCCTTTGACTTCGCCATGTGCTGCACGGGCAGGCAGGCTCCCTGCAGCTCCCCAGGGTAGCAGCCTGGAAATTCAGGGCTGAGACGGGAGCTGAGGCACAAGAGCAGCTCACTCAGCACTGGGGCTGTTGGGGGTGGGATGCTGATTCACCAAGGAAATGACATGTTTGGTCCCCACCTCTTTTTCCCTCAAACACTGCCATGTATCCCCCAAAAACCCAGCCCGCTCCTCACCATTCGTCACTCCCGCTGCTTTGCAGGCTGAACTTCTCCATGGGGTTGACAACGAACAGCTTGTCTTTGTCCGTCACCTCCGGCATGGGGATGTTATAAAGGGGATGCTCAAACAGCGCGGCCAGCTTGGATCCCTTGGTCCATGCCTGGTTCACGTCTCCGTGCTGGACCCCTGGATCCTTTGCTTGTGGCCCCGCTCCCTGCGGGTGAGAGCTTCTCTCCAAGGAGCCATTGCTGCCGCTGAAGTCCTGGAGGATCCGCAGGCTTAGCTTTTTGGGGCCGGCCAGCAAGGGGTCGCCTGACACGGCACCGGAGGCTTTTGGTGCTTTCCCATCACAGCTCCAGAGCCTACGAGCCGTGGGGAGAGCTAAATCCATCGCCAGGTGCAGCAGGAGGGCCAAGAGCAGGAGGAGGAGGAGGACAACTTTAAATTTCCTTTGGATGAGCGTCTGCAGCCGGCGCCGCATCCTGCTGTGCCTGGGCACCCACGCGGGGTGAGCAGGGAGTCAGAGCATCCACAGCCCCTTCTTGTCCCCGCACAGAAGTTAGAGATCTAGAGTCCTGGGTCTAGAGCATCGCAGCAAAAAGCAGCCGGCGCAGAGTCACGGGAAGACCCTGGTGGGGTGACACCGCCGGCGGGACAGGCTGAGGGCTAGGAGGCTGCAGCGGGGTTTATCGGTGCTGATAAGGGATGAGCTGCCAGTGCCAAGGTTAGCGTGAACGGGGCAAGTTCCAAATCGATAGCTGCAGGTGGCTCGGGGACAGAGATGGCCACAGATAACTCGTACACCGGAAAAACCCCAAGTAGCCTGCACCATCCCACCCCTCTGGGCTTCCATCCGACCACCTAACCTTGTTTCTGCCCGTTTTTCACATACCTCTACCCCATCTCCGTCCCATATGCTAGGTTCCTACCATGTCCACGCTCACCAGTTTTGCTCCCACTGCTCAGGCTGGGCAACATTACCCCCTCCCCATCTATCCAAGGATGTTTGCATGCAACCGCCTTTCAAAAAACCACTCCAGCTGGGTAAAATAAACAGGATTTGAGTAGCAGCATCGCTGAAAAATCGGGCTGGCGGTGTAAGGAAGGGCTTGGCAGGAGAGGTACAGCAGCAGGGCTGCGCTGAGCGCCTCTGGAGCAGGCAGGGAGCTGGGCTGGAGCCCCCCTCCTGTGCCACAGCCCTGCGCTACCCTCTCGCTTGCGCTGCCCTCTCCGCACCAGCCCCGTCCGGCCCACGCGGGCATTGGGAACGCGGTGTCCCTGGCTCGCTGCGTCCTGCAGTGTGACAGTTGCTTGGAAACCGCCTCCGGCTGACACCGTCAGCCGCCCCAGATTCAGCCAGCACTACGTTTCCTTCCCTTCGCCGCCGCCGCCGCGCGAGAACAGCATGGCCGAGGGGAGCCAGGGCGCGCAGGGGAGGAGAGCTGCTCCCCGCGGGGCTGGCGAGCTCCGAGGCGCGCAGAAGGAGCCGGGCGGAGGGGAGCAGATGGCTTGCTCGGGGAAGGGAACGCGGCGTCTTGCACCAGGAAGCTTTCTGGATCCGGTCTGGATGCACGTTTTGGAAAGAAGGCGCCGAGGAGGGGCTGTGGCTGGAACACAGGATCGTTAGGTCATTGCTTACCACAAGAAAAAAAGAAAGCAAAAACATGTGCTAACCGCTCGCATCAAAGGAGCTGGGCTCGGCTCTGGGAGCAGGGCCATGGGTTCTTTTATCCCGGAGCCAACCCTGGGAGAGCAAATGCTGAGGGAGACCCCCCCCTCTCCTTCCAGTGCCCCGGCAGCAGCTCCAAACTGGGCTCATAGAATGGCAGGGGGGCAGAAACCTCCCTCCAATGTCCTAGAGCCACACTGGGACAGGTCCATGAAGGTGACCCCCTCCTGCCAGGGGACAGCCAGCCCAGAGAATCCCCGGCCTACTCTCCCCACTATGGGTTGGAGGCATCCTTCTGACCAGGAGTCCGTCCCCATGCCCTTGGGGGGAGTCCACAAATCTCCCTCCAAGCCCTAATTTAGCCCCAGATCAGAAAACAGCGGAAGGGGGAATAGGTGGGGCGCCCACCACCCTTAGCACTTCAATGCTGGCATTAAATATTAACCAAAAGATTTTTCAGCGAGTCAAACGCGAGCCTGCAGCAACGGGGAAGAGCTGGGGAGCTTCAAAGCCTGCCCTGCCTGCCTGGCAGCCCGGCGGTGTACCGTGTTGCCATGACATCCTCGTGGAGAAGCGATTGAATTTGCACCTCTTCCCTCCATTTCTTTTCCACAGCTTCTTTACCCCTTCGCAGCGGGCTCGAGTCACCTGCGGGATGGAGGAGGAGCCGCACACCCGAGGACATCTCCTTTGCTGGCCCAGAGCGCAGACTCCCCGCCAGACAGCCCGAAAGCCGACAACGACGTTGCCCATCTCCCCTCGGCGGGGAGGGATGAAGTCACGAAGCACAGACACACTCCGGCTTTCCGGGATGGCCGGATAGAAAGGGTCGTTCTGGCTGGCGCTGATGCATCACCCCGAGTTTTTCATCTATTTTCCATCTGACTCAGCCTTGAGGCTTTTGAATGACGGCAAGAAATGATAGGGAGAGGAGAAAACAATAGCGAGATACCTGGTCCCAACCTCCCCGGCTTTCCGTTGAGATTTTTTTAAGGCAAAAAGCGCTGGTGAGAGATTTCAGTTTTATAATCGAAAGCATACAGGCCCAGAAGGCTCCCAAGCATCAGTGAAAGAGGGAAAACATGGGGCGACAAGGGGCTGTCCCCGGTCCATGAACTTTACTCCCCTGTGAATTACAGGCATGCCCCAAAGTGTCAAAATCTGCAGCAAAAGGAGGGTGAAAATCTTTTTTCTGAGGCACAGGAGCTAGCACAGCATGATTCAACTTGCGACGGGCAGGAAAACTGATCTGACTGAATATTTGCTTGGGGCCTTGACACACACAGCTGAATTTTGTGCTTTCGCATACAACAGGCACTCAGACCAGCTAAAGGAGGTTGGCTTCTTTGCGGTCACTCTTCGTGGGCAAGCTGTTAGCCCTGGAAATAAAAATAACCTGCCAGCCTTCTGCCAGCCACCTCGCGCTTACCTCAGGGGAGCTGCAGCGTGGGAGCTGCCTCGCTGCGAGTTCACACCTAGCTCACCTCCGTTTGTTCCCGTGCTCGTGCTTTGAGGAGGCCGGGGACCGGTCAGCGTTCACCCGCTGCAGATGCAGGTCACGGAGACATTCGCTGTGGTCAGCGGGGCCACCCAGATAACGGGAGGCGGCGAGGCCAAACGATTGCACGCTGAGGTAAGCGGCTCTCTCAGTCCCCGCAGGTCAGCACGACCCTGCAGAGATGCCCATGACCGGCCTGTCCGTGCACATGCACGCAGCAGTTAATTATTCATTAGCAGGAAAGAAGCACGATTAAAGAGATGACACATGGCTGAGGGTATCATCGTGCTCCAGCAAAGGGAGTTCCAAAGCCCCGGCTTTACCTTTCCCTCGGGATCTGCAGACAGAAGAGGCAGGGGAGGCGGAAAGCCTTGGAACAGAAAACCAGCTTTTCCACCTGCCAGCTGCAGAAAGTGCCAGTCAACAGTGCTATTTTCATTTAAATGCAGCCAGCTGGAGCGAGACAGAGCAACCACAAGAGCAAGCTCAAAGGATTTGGAGCCTTCCAGACTGCTCGGCAATCCTGGCACCGTGCTCCCCTGTACCAAGCAGATATCGTGGTACCGGTCACCTGCTCTCCCTGCCTTGTAAATCCCTTCCACTTGATCAGCAAAGAATTATGTGCGAGGACATAGGGCCCAGCCAGCACCGATGGTGTAAATTTGAAATCATTTCTAGTGGTCTTTCTGTTAATTGAAGTCCTGCCTTATCGCAGAGCTCCTGACATGGAGGCATGTCCAAAAACCCAAAGCAGCCACAAATGGCAGACAAGAAAGGTCGGAGCAGAGCACGCTGGCTGGGCAGAGGACATGGGTACGCTCCTTTTGCTGCTACTCTGAGGACTTGGGTCAGCAGCACCACAGAGCTGGCAACCTTCCTCAGCACCGTGGCTTGGAAGGAATTCAACGGGGAGGGTGAGAGGGCTGCTCTGGTACCTAGGAGTCACCAGGGTGAGAGACCTGCCGCCGGCCTTTGCCTCGGCTCTACCGCTGCTTGCTTATTTCCTCATCTCCTGAACTATTTTTTGTCTTCCACGCTGGAATTTTTACTTCAGAGCAAACACAGGAAAGGACAATTTAGTATATTTTTATTGTAAAAAACCCACAGTTCCACAGATTCATATAAATAAGCCACATACGTAACACACAATTACGTTCATCCTCCAACACTGACAGCTTTAAAAGATGAAGCAGGCTAAAAATGCAAGTCCAGAACGCCGTTAGGTTTCTGATGACCAAGTGATATCTCACACGGAGCCTCCTTCCCCTGCCAGCCTCCAAACAAGATGCTGCAAGTACACGGCGCCTGCAACACCCCCAAGAACTGACAGGGAGCCATTCAAGCTGTACGGAGAGTTCTCACCCACTCCCCAGGCATCGTCAGCTGCCTGTGTTTTAGCGCTGTCTGAGCGTGCGGGGGGTGAGAAAGGAGGGGGCAGCTTGCAGAGCAGCCTCCCACGCCCAGGCAGCTCAGCTGTCCTCCCAAATCGAGCCGCGGAGGGTGAAGCGAGCCCGCTTCCCCACAGCTAGCGCCTCCACGGACAGCCCTGAGGCGCAGCCTTGACACGGCCCCTTCTGTGCAGTCCTCTTGCAAGGGAGGAAGAAGGGGCTGCGAGGAAGGCGTTGTTACAGCGGCGTTGAGAGAGGCACCATACGGAGTGGGGAAGGCAGAGAAGAGAGGAGACAATGTGGAACAAGTGGGAGGAGAAAATGTAGGGCTCGATAGCACCTTTTCTCTTCTGCTTCCCCGCTCCCAGCGTGTCGTGAGATTACCTAGCCACCGCCTCCCGGGCTCAAGCGCCAAGGCAAGAGCCACGGGCAGATGAAAAATCCCACGAGCGAGGAAGGAGAGGCAGGTTTATAGAGATATGCACCAACTATACACGTCCCATGGAACTGTTACATCGGTATGAAAAAAAATCTCGCCGTTTTCACTATTAAAAATAAAGCCCCGCCTCCAGGTCGTAGGAAACCTGTGAAGGGGAGGAAGGAATCTCTTGTACGCAGCGGGCCTGGGAGCTGGGCAGGCGTCAGGAGCACTTCCAGACGCACACAGCCAGGCTGCCACCGAAGAACATGTACAGCAGATTCTTCACCTCGTGCGTGATCTCGAAGCCAAAGCCTTCCCCGATCACCACGTGCCAGGAGGAGCCAAACTTCTTGTCCATCATCTCTTTGATCATCTTGGCAGCACTCTGAAGGACACGAAGGAGGAGAGCACAGGGTGAGGCAGAGCAAGCGGTGAATTTCTGTGCAGACAACCCCCGGCACTTCCCCTCCCTTTAGCAGAGCTCTCAGGCCACAGGCAGCAGGTAGAGCTGTGGAGGGCACTGGAAGCAGCCCAGGGCTATGCCGAGGGGTAGAGCAGGTGACTGCGTTTTCAGCAGCCTCCAACACAGCAGCTTGGAGAAATTAAAGAACTGCATCGGCTCCCGTTCACAGTCTGAAGCAAGAGTTCTTTTTTAGATGGTGGCGGAGTTACGCTGGGTGCAGCGAGTGCGAGAGGAGATTCAGGTCACTAAGCTGCGGCTATTTTTACAGGAGTCCTTTTTTTTTTTTCCCCCCTCTTCAAGCTAATTACCAAAATACCGAAACTAGGCTGACTTTCAAAAGGCTGGCTTCTCTGAGATCACACCCTGCTTGGTCTAGAAAAGGAGACAGGAAGATTTTGCAGTGATGTGCAGCGTCTCGGGCAGCAGGGGACAGAAGGAACCTCCTGCTCTAGCACAAAATCCCTTCGGCAACAAGCAGGCTGTGCCCTGCCCGGGGAGCAAGGTGTGCTTCTGTTCATCTTTTGAAAGATGGATGCATAAGGCATGGTCTTCAGTTCTCAAAGCTAAAGGCGCTCCCTGTTTACGTGCTCTCAGTGATTTCATTCAAGAGGATGAAAGCTGAGAGGGAAGTCTAAGCAGGCTGTACCTAAAGGTTCAAAGACCTGCATTTGCTCACCGCCAGAGTAAGAGCTTCCTGCCCACTCTGCTGGGGAGGGTTTTGCTCAGCACCGAAGAACAGACCCGCATTTTGGGAAGGGCCCTACCCAAACAGTTCTGAAACAAGCCCTGGGGGCAGAGAACATCTTAGGAACAGAGTGGCAGCACGTCATAGGCAAGGCAGGATCGGGAGGAAGGTACGGTTTGTGAGGCAGCATCACTACGTGACTCATCTCTGCTTCCTGCACGAAAGCAAAGCGCTATTACAGGTCCTGCTGACACAGGCAACCAGATCTGAGATCTAGCCAAGCTGCCTCTTTCTGCCCTTGCCTAGTACAGGACCAGAGTGAAGTTCCTGCACTGCCAGGCTGTCAGTGTCTGTCTCTGCTCTGCCCTACAGCCCCAGCCCCCCTCCCGCAGACTCCCCGAGCTGCAGCAACGAAGGCCGTCCTGACGGGACTCGGCCCGTACCTCGTTGTTGGTGGCGTACTTCTCACACGCCGTGACACACAGCTCCATGGCCTCTACGCGCATCTCCTCCGGCATGTCCGTGTGCTGCAAAGAGCAAGCAAGCCGAATTAAGCAGAACAATAAACGCCAGACACGAGACAACAGCAAGCAGCCTTTCTGTTGCCCATTCTGTGGCTGAGGCTGCTGGGCAGGGGCAAGAGGCAGCTGCTCCCTGTGAGGTTTGCTTCAAGGAGGAGAGCACCACCAGCAACAGAAGCTTGCCATTCCCACCACTTTAGGGAATGATAGGTATGAAGATGGCTTATTTACAACTTGTCCACGCAGAATCGTTCTTTACCTACATTAAGGCCAGCAGTAAGTAAGCACAGCTTAAAGGAGGAGCTAAATACGTTTGATAGTTTTCTTGTGATGAGATGAAGGGCAAGAATGTCAGTATTGCTCCTACCTTGTCCTTAATTACTGCTATAAGCCTAACAAAGTCTGCTTTGGAAGGCTGGTTAGAATGAAGGCAGAACTTCCCATCTGCAACACCGGTGGACACACAACCCACCCTTCTTCTTACCCTAATCAGCGGAAAGCTGTGAAGTCTCTTGTAATCAGCTTCCTCCTTCTTCCCCTCCCCAGTGTCGGCCATGGTCCTTCCCCAGGGACCGCAGGAAGGGAGGGAGGGAGCTCAGCAAGGGGAGGCAACTCGCAGGAACAGAGCTCTGAGGACACGGGTGGACCAGCAGCAGGGAAAACTCAGCCCGGAGGACACTGCTTAAAAACAAAAGGCAAGAAGACAGCTTTGAATTAAAATGGAAAGCTGATGAAACCATTACGAGAACGCTGCTCCTGCCTTCACAGTTACTTACTGTATCTCAGCACCTTTTCACATGCTGTGCACTTAGAGGCTTCTCGCGGCGCATTAACGCAAACAATCGTTTAAAACGTAACACTTTCCATAAACGAGCCTGCAACACAGCACTTCCCAGAAGCACCAACGGAGCTCGAGGGACGAGCCAAGCCAGGGCACTGCTCCCGACAAGCAATGAGTACTTCAACCCTTGTGGCTGTCATTTAATGCCAAGAGGACACTACTGCCTGCAAGGGCTTGATATGGTGCACCATGAGCAAAGTGTACGTGAAATTCAGGAAGGGGGTTAGCACATATAAGCATATAGAAACGCCCTGATCTGTTTGGGGTAGGTATTCGTGTGATCCACGAGCATTTGCCAAGCTGGGGGGTTGGATATCAGGATAAGCTGGACCACTGCTCCGTGCCCGTTCACCAGGCGGCCCCCACCCGGGCCCAGCACCGCAGGGCCCACGCTCAGCACCTTTTAACCGCGGCCCTCCCGTGCAGAATGAGAGCGATACCCCCGACCCCGTGGCGGCCAGCACCGCTCCCCGCAGCGAGGCACCGCCACGAAGCGAGCCTGGGGACGGCGGGACAAAGCGGGACGGGGCCCCACGGCCCCAGGAGGCAGGGCCCGGCCCGGCCAGGCCCCGGGGCGGGGAAGGGGCCGAGAGGGGAGCGCGGCCCGGGCCCGGTCGCGGCCTCACCTGCGCGGCCCGCAGCGGTTGCTAAGGAAGTGCCCCGGCTGTCTTAGCAACCGGCACCGGAAGTCCCGCCTCCGCGCCGCCCATTGGCTGAGAGCGCGCGGCCGCCTCGTCCTATTGGTGGAAGAGCGGCTGGGGGGCTCTGCTGGGGTTAATTGGGGCAGCCTCATTAGGGCCGGCCTCATTAAGGCCTCCTCGTGTGCTTGGCCGGGCTCTGAGCCTGGGGGGACAATGTCTTGTTGGCCTAGAACCCCCGCGGGGAGCGGTTCTGAACTCAAAATAAAGATATTTATATAAATAAACGTCTTTTGTTTTAGTTAGCTAATTATTTATATTAATAAACAAGCGCCTTGTGTTTTAATTAGCAGCACTAAATGGTGGTGCGTGTGCGTGGAGAGGCAGCTAGCCGTGTCCTTGCCCTGCTGCAGCTGGGAGGGAGAAGGTGGCGCTGGGGTCTGGCGGAGGTGAAGTGGGCTCAGGTCTTACAAGCAGACCTTGGGGCTCTGCGGTGCTATTAGTCAGAGATTAATCCAGGCAAATTAGTCTGTAATTAATGGGTGAAGAAGAATCAAGCTCCTGGACAGCACCAGGGGGAAAAGCTGCTATTCCTGGGCTGCTGGGCGTGATGCCTGGGTTTCCATCAGGGCGCGTTCTGTTCATGGGGGACATCTCATGTTCATCAAGACTTCTGGCTGGCATGTGTTTGAAATGTCCTCGCCGCTGTCTGCTAAAATAAATGATTGATTTGCTCTGAGACAGAAAAAAAAGAGGAGGAAGAAGGAGCCAGGCGTTCTCTCCCCTCACCCCAATCTCTAGGCTCACCCCTATAGCTGTAGGGTGGCTGGCTGCCTCCTTCACTGGTGTCCCTGCAAATCCGAGCAGAGCCTGGGGCTGTCGTTGCAGTGGCCGATGCTGGGAGGACAATGCTGCAGTGATCGTTTGTCTTCCGTCTGCCTTCACCGCTGCCACTGACAGGAAGCAGACGCTGCCTCCCGTTCCCCTCACTTCTACCGCCGCAGTCCCACTGGTGGGGTTGGTGCTGGTTCTGTCTCCTTCCCCTTTTCTACAGGCAGTGGCCTCTTGCACCGAGGCAGGCACAGCACTAAAATTGTCAAGAGAGAGATAAAAGCTGGGAGATCATCCTTTTTTTTTTTTTTTTTTTTTTTTTTTTTTTTTTTTTTTTCAGAGGAGATAATTAGGAGCAGAATCTCTGCGAGGAAGAAGATCTTTCCATCATTACTTTATCTCCAGGCAGCTACTCTAATCTCTCCAGGGATACAGTGCTTTCAAGCATCGTATTCTTTCTGTGTTTTTCTTTTTTTTTTTTTTTAATGCTTTAATCCCTACGTAGTTCACCCACTTTTGCTACGAAGCAGCAAGTCGGCAAGAGCCGCCGTTTGTGTGCGTGTGTGTCCGTCAGCGGCTGTGTGTGAGAGCGCATGCGCCTGCGATTCTGGCTTCAATTAAACACGCTTTGGGTTTGATCAATGTGGGTCCACAGGGAATTCTTCCTGAGGGAAACGCAGACACTGTTCGTAAGAATAATTCAGCAGCAGCTCCTAGGTTAAAGCTGACAAAACCAGCCAAACACAAGCTCCAGAGGGTCCCAAGTGAGGAGCTTGTTGGGTGATGCAGCAGGGCTGCGATGCAGGGACGGAGGGAGAGCATCAGGTGGGCCCCTTCCCACCTGTGATGGCTTAGGAAAACATGGGCAGCTTTGTGTCTGAGCCACTGGGAGCAGGGCTTCTGTGGGATGTGCCTTCACAGGATCACAGCCACTCAATGCCGTCTTAGGCTGACAAGGCAGGTGTATGGGGGGTATTTTCCATACAGAGTGGCCTGGTGCCTACCTGTAAATTAAGGCAGTTCTTTGGCAAGGCTCAAATTCACACCTCTGGCTGGGTAACAAACCACATTAGAACAACAATGTGTCGCTGTTGCACAACAGCATCAGGTTGTGTTGTGTTTGCTGTTCTCCTCAGCTGGGAAATGGCCACCGACTGCTCAAGTCACTGCAGCAGCAGCGACCCGCTGGAGCGCTGCACGAGCCCCGTTGAGCTTCCTGCCCGCGGGAGCGAGTGGAGCAGGCTCCCGGCAGGACGCAGAAACACGGGGAAGCAATTAAGGCAGCCTCCCATCGCTAGGACAGGGCAGATAGCAGGGCTTTTTGTACTGTCACCTGCTGGGGACACGTGCAGCCCGGCTTGGCTGGGTCCAAGGGGGCTGGAGGTTGGCACGGCACGTGGAGACACAACCCGCGAGCCCCAATTGAGGTATCCCAACTCCCAGTGTAGGCATTTCAGCGTTTTCTTCTCAAACCTCATAATTAATAGGTTCAGCCCTCAGGTGGGAGGGTTTCCAACCACTGTGTTTGCCCTGGTGATCTCGTTCTCTGTACAGCAAAGTCCTTTGAGGGGAGGTTTGTTTTGAGCCTGGCTAAGCTCTTGGTCTGCTGGAAACCCCGCGGCAGTGAGCATCACAGTTTAGCAAAGCACCTCTGCTCTTTCTACATCTTTAATTTTGCTTTTATTTATATATATTTTTCTGTCTCTTTTGGGAATCGGTATCCGGACACTGCGCAGTACCCAAGGCACATATCATGGCCACAGCACGCTCTCAGCACAGCTGTTGAACATCTCCTTCTTTAACCCTCCCAAGAACGATTTTGTTTTCCCCTGCCTCGGTGCACAAAGCATTGCTTTTCAACAGGCTGTCCTTAGAGAGGCTCAGGTCTTTTCCTGAGTGGTTATGTTTAATTTAGAAGCTGGCAATATCTGTAAGTCACTGCAATTACTCCTTCCAGCCAGCAGCACCATCGATTTGTTACCTCCTACCGTCTCCTCCTACCAACCAGTCTTTTAAGCCCTGTAGCAGGTTGTTGATTCTTGCAGGGCTCAGATAACCAAAAATTGTACCTTCCTGCTCTTCTTTTCCACCCAGATCTGGAACACGCAGCCGCAGAGCGTCAGAGCTGGGGCTCGCCTCTCCCAGGAGGGAAATCAAATATTTATTCCTGCTCTTGATTCCCCGTCTCTCAACCAGTTTCTAATCTCTCCATAATGACTTCGTTTCCTTAAGAGCCTTATACAGAAGAGTTTGCCGTAAGCCTTTAAAATGCCTGGGCAAATGATAGCCAGCCTTCCCGCACGCCCCGTGCTGCAGAAGTGTCCCCAAGCCTATGGGGACGTAGCTACAGGTGAGAGCCACAGCCTGCTTTGTGGCATTAAATACCCGCAGCATGGCCAGCAGGAGCTGTGGGGATGTGGCTCAGCTCAGTGTCCCCACCAGCACCCAGCAAAGGCAGGGCCCAGGGGAAAACTGGGGCCTCTGTGCTCCAGTTTCCCCAAATATCAGTGAGGTTGTGGCCCCGCTAGAGGGGACAAGTGTCCTGCAGCCCCAAGTGCTGCAGGTACAGTGCCTGCCAGCCCTCTCCTAGCCGAGCCTCACACGTGGCTCGCTCAGTAACTCATTACCAGCACTTAATTAGGCTCCTACCCCATGTGAGCTACTCGGCACCATGGGCTGACCTGGAGGCAGTGGTTTCCTGCTGCTTCCCTCTCCCTGTGCTTGGCACTGGGTTCCTCCTCCTTGCTCTGCAGTGAGAGATGCCCCAAATGGTGCCCTACCATGCAGCAATACCCAAACCTCCCCAGTGATGTTCTGGTGGGGGTCTTCCATCTCCCTCCAGGTGCACATCCAGCATCCAGGCACCCCAGGGGATTTTTCCTTCTTTTTCCACCACAAGCAGCACAAGGCTCAGGTTTGGAACCCCCCTCCCCTCCCGCCCCACGTCACCCCACAGGAGGCTCCGACAGAAACACCACGTTTATTGTCCACAGCCAGCATTACAAAAGAAACGTCCCGACACGACACAGCCACGCGCAAGCGAGCGAGCAAGGTGGGGGGGGCACGAAGATCACAGTGTTTCCCACTTGGCACAGTGGCTGCGCTGTGTCCCCACCACGTCCCCCCCTCCCCGGCGGGCTGTCCCCTCTGTCCCCCTTGTTCCCGAGCCGCAGGGGGGGCAGCTGGTGCCGAAGGTGCAAAGTGGGACTTTTCTTGGGGTTGGGGGAGCACTGGAAGCTGGACATCACACGAGCGACCATAAGACCCCCCCCTGAAATACCCCCCACCCCCCAGCACACACACACACACACGCACACACGCACATATCAAGACACCGGTGACTGCACGCGTGGAAACATCGCACCCACAGGCACCCCATGGGGAAAATCCCCTCCTGGCCCTGCTCTGGCCCCAAGACCAGCATCTCCCTTCGCCCCAGCCCCATGCCCCAGTCCCCTGACCAGCTCAAAGCAGGGAACCGAAGTGCAGGCGAGGCCAGCAGCCCCCTGCGAGCATCTCAGTGCCCAAAAGGCCAGGGGGGCAGCGGGACATGCTGTCCCCCCATCCCTTTTCCTTGCTTTTGCTCCGTTCCCTCCTGCACCCCGAGTAGGACTGGGTGCATGGGGACAAGGCTCTGCCCCTCTTCCCTTACCCTCCGTGTGGGCACTGGGGCCTCAGCACGGGGAATGCTTAAAAATAAAATAATAAATAAATAAATAAATAAATACATAAATAAATAGACCCCGACAGGGCTCCTTTCACCCATGAGGGGCCTACGGTGCCTGGCACACTTGACCGGAGGAGAGCTGAAGGGGAAGAGGGGAGGATGCTGATGGCTGCCAGCAAACAGCTCGGGGCCCCGTGGGAGAACGGGCTCACAAAACCAAATATCAGGGCGATAAAAATAAAGAGGTGAAGGGGGTACCCCGCTCCCAGCCCCCCAGGCCCCACAGACACGACAGGCAGCGTATGGCACGGTCCTGCCAAAACAGAAATAGGGCAAGGTGTGGGGGGGTACAGCATGCCAGGGGGGTGTGAGCCGTGCCAAGGGGCTGCCACGGGACCTCCATGCATGCCAGCCCCCCCAGGACGCTGCCGTGGGGGCACGGAGCACGGCCCCGTTGCGGTGGTGGAGGTGGTGGCGGGGCCCGTTGGTCTGGGAGGGGACAAGGGGGCTTTTCCTGCTGTCCGCGGGCACCTTGGCACCCGGGGGGCCGCTCACGCCTTCCTCCCCTCGTCACAGGCGGTGAAGGCGCCCTTGCTGGCCCCCCCGAAGACCTCCACGGCCTGGTCGTCCCACTGGATGACGTTGCCCTGCAGGCGGGAGGTGCAGTTGGCCAAGGCCAGGATCTCCGCCGGAGCCAGCATGTGGTCCCACACGCCGAACTGCGCCAGCTCCCCCACGAAGGCCTGCGTGGCGTCAAAGCGGCCGCCCAGCGTGTCCTGGGGACGGGGATGGAGGTCAGGTTAGCGAGCAGAGAAGCTCCCCTGGCCCTACCAACCAAGGCCCCGTGCTGAGAAACCCCTGCCCATGCTTCAGAGGCCAGAAGGCCGGCGGGTACCTGCTCCTGGCCGAGGATGATGACGCCCTGGGGCTTGATGGCGTGCCACGAGGCCAGGTTCTCGCCGGCGCCCCGCTGCTCGCCGTCCTGGTATGCCGACCACTTGCCATCCCGGGTGGTCCACGCCACGCAGATGTGGTGCCAGGCCTTGTCCTTCAGGCTCAGCGGCAGCTGGGCGACCTTTGTGTGGAAAGCAAGAGCTCGGCACTCAGCGGGGCTGCTGGAGGACCCCAGCGTCCCCCAGGCCCCTCCATCCCTCCTGTGGCAGCACCCCAAATCCTGCAAACATCCAGATCTGCTGCTTCTCCCCCTGAAAACCCACCCCGTAGAGCTGTCCTCCCCATCCTTCTCCTCCACAACCCTTCCTCCCATCTCTTCATCCTTACAGTCCCCCATGCTGATCCCAGCTCTGCATTTCTCCAGGACAGGGCTGTGCAAGCACAGGGAACGGGGACCAGACCTGGTGATGCCTGGGGGACCCTTGGGAGCACCAAGGGATGGAGGGAAGGGGATGAGGGAAGGCGCTTCCCTCGTGTCCCGCTCCATCTGGGCTGACCTTGTCATTGATGAGCAGCTCCAGGGGGTTGGTGCCCCACTCCAGCAGCACGATCTCGTTGGCTTGGCTCGGGACGGAGTAAGAGAAAGGGGTGCCGAGCCCCGCCAAGGCCTTGGACTTCAGCCACATGCAGATGGTGAAGGCGTAGAGCTCCGGCAGGCTCTTCTTCATGCGGGCGTACATGTAGTTGTTCTGCACCGGGATGGTCACCTTGAAGGCATCGGGAGGGCTGTAGCCTGGAGCTCCTGCACACCAAGGATAACAGGGAGAAGAGGAGGGTCAGGAGCTGCTCTTGAGGTGGGGACGCCCATCCCAAAGCTCCCCCGGAGGTGCACCTTGGGGTTGGCATCACCCCACGCTGCCTGGTTCCCCGTCGGGCAGGACTCACCGTGCTCCAGCTCCGCCACCCGGCTCTGCAGGGAGTTGAGCTCCTTCTCGATGTCGTGCTGCTGCTGGCTGCGGTCGCTGTTGGCGGCCTGCCGCTCCTTCTGCAGGGTCAGGATCTTGGAGAGGAGCTGCTCCTCCAGCTGCTCCATCTTGGTGTGCAGCGCGTCGCGGGCGAGCGCCGGGGCGGTGGGCACCGAGCCGTTGGTGCGGGCCGGCAGCTCCTGCTGCGCTCGCGTGTAGAGGGACAAAATTCAACACGGTGTCAGCGCAAAAGGTTAAATGCACAACCTCAGGGGCTTCTCCAAGAGCTTTTTCCCCATCACCCTCATCATTACAAAAAGAGCTGGCTGCCTTGGCTGCCCTGAAAGACTTTTGGCTGCTACAGAGGCAGAGCAAGACCAGGGTTCACGGGATCTCGGGCCATCCCGCCGCTCGCTTCGCCGTTTCGGCACGGCCGGTGCTGTAGCATCATGCCCCAGGGCTGCAATCCTCTTAGCCCGGCTCAGCCCCTGCGTGGGCACGTGCACGTGTGCCAGGTCAGGCAGGTAGCTCCCCGACGGCGTAAAGCCAGCATCGCCCACCTGCTGGCAAAGCCCCAGCCGCCAGGACACGTCTAAGCGGTGCCACGGAGGAACGGGGTCAGCGGCCGTGACCCATCCCGTGGGGACATGGTGACACCCCCGCCCCACGTCCCCGCTCGCACCTCCCCGCCGTGCCGAGCTGCCCTGGCTGGAGGAAAGCCAGGCTCGGCCGCGCAGGATGCAGCCGCCGCGGATGGGAACGGCAGGGGGAAGGTAGCAGGGAGAGGAATAGCGGAAGGTGGTGTTGGCCTGAGCGCAAGTGGAGCCGGACCAGGAGGGAACACGCTGAGGCTGGAAGTGAGGAGATGCTGCCAAGCGCCAGCCAAGCTCCGGGCTCGGGAAAAGCCTCCAGCGGGGACTGCCGGGGCAAGACCTCTGCAGGTTTTGTGAAGAAAACCAAAGCGGAGAAGCAAAACCAAAGGAGAGCTTGGGCAGAGAGAAGGTGCCAGCCCCAACCAGCGGGCTCTTGCTGCCAGCTTTCTCCGGGATGCCCCTGCGGAGAGAAAAACCTCTCCCAGGAGGGAAAAGCACCCAGCAAAGGGCACCCTGCCTCCGTTCCCCATAACGCAGAGGGGGGTTAGCAGGGGATCGGTGACGATGGGTGCACGTTAGTCACGGCCTGTGCGCGCTTCCCTCTGCCGTGCCTGCAGGCTGCGACTGCTTGAGCGGGGGGCAGGACGCCTGCCTCCCTGCTGCACGCCCCGCTCCATCTGCCGAGCACCAAAAAAGAAAAGTCTGGGCGCTTCTGTCGCTCCCGCTAGCCCCCGATAGCCTGCCCTACATTACTCAACATGGGCTGACGGCTGCCTTTTTTTTTTTCCCCTCTCTCTGTAACTTTTCTTGCTATGCCTTTCTCACTTCTCTCACTCCGTGGCATCTCCTCGCGCGCCCTCCGGTCCTGCCGGGGCACAGCCTCCCATGTTGGGCCGCTTCTCCTTAAAAAGCATCCCCCGCATCTCTTCCCAGCGCCTTTTTTTCCTCCCGAATTATTGTCGAAACTATTAATTACAGCCGTGCAGCTGTTATTTACCGGCGGCTTTCGGGGAGGGGAGCGGGGGGAGCGCCTCCTCCCCGGCTGTTCGGTGGGCGCCCGGCTTCCCATCTGCCGGCAGCAGGGGAGTGGGCAGCGGGTGCGGGGGAGGCTCGCTCGGCGCATTTTTGGCCACCGGAGCCGGCGAGGAGATTGAAGGCTGCCAGGTAATATTAATCACGTTAAATGTCAGCGGCTGGCGGGGGGGCGGCGGGGCTGTAGTCATTGTTCGGCAAATGCACTTTCATTTATGTAAGGAGATCAGAGCCGTAATTTACTAATGCATCAGCAAATCTGCTCCCCAGGGCTTCCCCTCGCACCCCACTCACCTTAGCTGCTGGGACGAGGAGGGCAGGCACGAGGGACCACAGCACCCACAGCAGCTCCGTCCCCATACCCGAGCACCCATCCCACACCAGCACAGCTCCTTCGCAGCCCCTGCCACCATACGACGGTCGCTGCTTTTCCTCGCCAGAGAAAAGCTCGCGGCACGTTTCCATCACCCCTGAGTCTTTGCTCAGGGTGCCCCTGCCTGTGCCCGTCGGCCCGCCGCCAGCTCATCGATCTCCAGGCTGTGCCCCTCCGAGGAGACGTCCTCCTCCCTCCCCGACCTCTCCGTTTCAATTTGCAGCGGTAATTAAAAGCATGTAAAAGGAGCATCTGGCTCCCCGGCTCGGCGTGCCAGGGAGATGCGTCCCAGCGTGCGGAGAGCGAGGGGGGAAAGGAAAAGGGGAGGAAAAAGGCCAGCCACGCTGTGCCCGGAGGAAAAACAAAGAGAAAGGCGTTTGGGAGACATTAGGGAGAGGAGACGGACGATGCTCCTTGGTGAGGCAGGGTCAGGGAGGGCTCCGCGATGCATCCACCCGTCCCCTTGCCCATGGGGGCACAGAGCCTGCTCCGCTTCCCCCAGGGCAAACCAAGAATCAAATGACTTAATAGGCTTTGTATCGATAAATCTTACGTCTTACAGGGCCCGGGTTATATCGATGGTCTCCTGCCAGCCCCCTGAAGCCCTGTTGACAAAGCCTTGGACATCACCTTCCCGGGGCGCTTAGCTTCACCCCGCTCCCCAGACCGAGCTCCACCAGGATTCCTTCCCTCTCCCTCCTTCCCCCTTCCAGGGGCCACCCCAGCGGGAATTTTGGGTGTCCTCGAGGTGCTGCACAGCATCCTGTCGGGCTGGGTCCCCCAAATATCCCCCCAAAGTGGATGTGGGTGAGCCAGAGCACCCCACAGCCCGCGGCACCCCGCTCGTGCGAACCCTTCCCTGGGGATGGGGATTTAGGGGGAATTTAGGGGGGGTGGGCTTCGCCGCTGGGGCTGGGAGAGGGGCTGGATGCTGAGGCTGAGGAAGGTGGGCAGCAAGTCCCGAAGACGCCTCCTTCCCCCGCCCGTGGCCTGCTGCCGCCGTGATGGGGCCGAGGGGCAAATACAGCCCCGAAACCACCTGCTGTGCCCCGAGGGGGTCCGGAGTCCTCCTGCAGGCAGTGGGGAGGGCGATGGGGACCCGAATGTGATGAGCGGGTGTTGAGGACTCGCAGGGGACACCGCGCTGTCCCTGGGGCGACGGAGTGCCTGGCAGCAGTGCCCTGGGAACAGCAGACGGCTCCCTCCACCCCTGCTGAGCCCCAGCAACCCCCCCAGCCCCCCCGGAGCCCCCTTCCCCGCACCTCGATGCGGTCGATGCGGTCCTGGAGGGCTCTGACCGCCTCCTCCAGCTCCCTGACGGCGGGCGGCTCGGCGGGGGGATGCCCCATGGTGCCGGGCTTGGGGGCGGCTCGGAGACCGGCGGCGGGGGCCGGGGGTCCCCGCGAGCCCCCCTCGCAGCGGCTGAGCTTGCCGGTGAGCTCTCGGATGGTCTCCTGGTCCATGCGGATCCGCTCCTTCTGCTCCAGCGCCGTGCGGCGGAGCTGGGCCGCGGCGCTGCGCAGGGCCAGCAGCTCCTCGGGGCCGGCGGCCGCGGGGCCGGCGGTGGTGGCCGGGCACTCGGCGCTCAGCGGCGTGCACACGAAGCGGCTGAAGAGAGGAGGAGGAGAGCCGGGGAGCCTCGGGCCGGCGCTGGCCAGAGCCTCGGCGGGGCCGTGGAGGGCCCCCAGCCCCTTGTCGGAGGGGGGGAGCAGGGCGGCGGCGGCGGAGTCATTGTCGGAGGAGGAGGAAGGGGGGGAGGAAGAGGCGGCGGTGCCGGCCGGGTGGACGCTGGCGATGATGCAGATGATGGCCCCCAGGAAAGCCAGCATGCCCGCCGCCAGCAGCACGGCCAGAAACTTCAGGGTGGCAGCGGCGTGGGGGGCGCGGGGCCCGGGGACGGCGAGAAAACGGAGCGGGAGGGGACGGACGGAGGGGTGGGCAGCCCGGAGGCGGGCGGGCGGACGGACAGAAGGACGGACAGAAGGACGGACGGACACACAGACGGTACCGGCAGCAGCACCGGAGCCCCGGCCCCGCGGCGCCGCCCTTATAAGCGCCACCCGGAGCCTCCCCCCGGGGCGGGACCGAGCGGCGGAGGCAGGGCCCCGAAAGCCCTCCCTGAAAACGGCACCGAGGAGAAAGGGGGTGAGTGGCTCTGGGGAGGGGGTGATGCTCTGGTAGGCGTCCCGCCCCAGGTGCTGCCAAGCCTCCAGCCCGTCTTCGCTGGGCATCCGCAGGGTGTGCACGGTACAATAACCCGCCTCCAGCCCGGTTAGTTCTTTATTTAAGGTCCCAATAAACGTTTCTCGTGTCACCTCACCCCCATCGCTGGGGCCAGCACGCCCAGACAAAGTCTCAGCGATGTCCGTGTGTCCCATCCAGCCCGGCACCCACCTCTCCATCCTTCCTCCTGCTCCAGAAAACACCACTGAGGCGGCTTCATCGGCCGTAGGAGGCAAAAAGAGCTGCCCCGGGATGCCCCCACCGGGTTTTTGGCACACCACGGGGTTGAGGTGAGCTTGGCACAAGCAGCACGAAATCTTGGCCATGCTCTGCTTCGGCGGGCAGCCATCCCTGCCACGAGCACGTCCTATCTGGAGAGGGCTGTCCCGGGGCTTCGTGAGCCTCAGATGCTGGAGATGTTCCCCAGGTGGCAAAACAGCGATCCTCCCCAACAAACCCACCCGGACGAGACCCGAGTCACGGCAGGGAACAGCAGCAGGGGACGTGGGGTCAAGGGGCACCCCACAGGGTGCCAGGCAGTGGCTGTGTCCAGAAACTACCCAGAAAGTGTGAAGTCACCGTGGTTCTCGCCATGGTTCTCACCATGGCTCTTCCATTCCAGCCCTCGTTGCCCCAGACCACCCCTTTCCCCATCACAGCTCAGAACAGAGCAGACGTTTCCAGCTGCCCCCACCCCACCTTCCCCCCAAGCCCCATCCCAACCCCAAGAACAACCCCGGCGTTTGGAATGTAACAATTTATTGGGGTTAATTCTTTTTTTTTCTTTTTTTTTTTTTTTTTTATCTTTTTTAACTCCCCATTTCTGGCATTGATACAATATTCAAGAGCAGCAGAAAGAACGAAATGTACAAGAATACAAGAGTAATTAGCACAACCCCCACCCCCAAAACCTGGAGCAAACCAGTTTTCTTTGCGGGAAGCGCCGGGGGAAGGGGCGATCCAATCGCCCCTCCGGCGGCTGTGCCTCCCACCCATCCGCTCTAGACAGAGTTTAGCCAGCTGGGAACTGGATTCAAAACAAAACAAAACAAAAACAAAACAAAAAAAAACAAAAGAACAAAAGCCAACACTATTTAAAATGAAAATTGCAAGACAAAAAAAATATATATATAGATATACAATTCATCCGTGCACAATTCTTAAATGCATTTTTTTTTTTTTCAAAATAAAAAAAAAAATTACAAGATACATATTCAGGTTTGTTTTAAATTAAAAAAAAAAAAATGACCGCCTTCACTCTGTATGCCAAGTGAGGGGAAATGAAGAGACAGATGGGGTGCACCAGAACCACCAGCACTCCAGGAGTTGGTTCTGACCTTCTCTAAGAGAAAGGAAAAGGCTCTGGTGCTGCCAAAACTCAAGCGCAGGCAGGATCTGAAGCACCCGAGTACCGCAGAGCTCAGTGGGGCGGCTTTTGCCTGCTTGGCGTTGAAAGAGTTGCAGGAATCTGCAGGATTCGAGCCTAAGCTTGGCACTGGGGAAGGTGAAAGGAAGAAACAGATGAGGCAGGCCCCTGTCCTCCACCACCACTGGACAACTTTCTACCCAGAAGGGAACGAAAACAAAAATAAATCCCGAAGTAGAGAGAGAGCCCTCCGTTCTTGAGGAGCAAACAAGGCCTCACGGCAGGGGACGGGGGAAGAGGAGGGGAGGACAGCAAACCAAGCCAATGGGGGCAAGAAGGGGGCATGGCCATGACGACTTTTCTCTAACACAAGTCATCACGGCGAATTTTTATTTATTTTTTATTCCGTTTGAGAACTTGACCTAAGACCAGGTCTGCAGCGGGCTCGCCCTTTCGGCCACCTACCTGCCAAGAACCTACCTGCCACATCTCTGCCCGGGGGCAGCCTCGGGCCCTGCACACCAGGGCGAAGCCGCAGCCCCACGGAGCTCGGAACAAAGCGGCAAGAGCCGGGGCTCCGCAGGGAGCTGGCTCTTCAGGGGCTCGTCCTGACCGTGCCCCTTCTCTCCCTGCGAGATGGATTTTTCGAGCCGCTCCCGAGGCTGGTGTCGCACTGACCGTGTCCAGCTGCCCTTCCGTCGCTGTTTCCTCCACGTGCCACGTCAGAGCTCCTGCTGTGCGCTTTCCAACCCTCCATTCCCCACAGAGGGAAGAGTTTCGAGGGAAATCCCTCAGAGGGACAGCCCCGGAGAGGCTCCGTGTCGCACCGCACAGAGGCTGGAAGGGACAGAAGAGCTGCCGGAGACACCTGGTCTCCCACGGGCAGACCAAGAACAGCACCTTTCACTGCTGGAAGGGGAAGTTTGAAGCAAAGAAGAACAAACCGAAGCCCTGTGGCAGCTTTTTAAGCGTGGCAGCCGGGACAGAGGGCACTTTGGACTCTCTGCACAGAGCCAAGGCCACCGACCCTGCACAGACCCCGCGGGACACCAAGGTCCAGCTCGGGGCAACTTCGAGAGGGAGGGAAGCAGAGGATGGACGGGCAAAGGGGGAAAGGGTGAGGATGGAGACAGACCGACGCCTCCTCCCATTTATACCCCCAAAAGAAACCCTACGCGTTGCGCTCTGGGAAGGACCTTACAAGCTCTGTAAAATAAAACCAGCTGTTTGCTCAAACCCAAAGAATCACGATGCTTGCTGGAGTTGCCTAGGGAAGGAAGCACAGGCAGGGACGGGGGGATTTCCGAAGCAGCACTCAGCCCCCTCCAGCCCCGCGCCAACACCACGGGATCCTGGCATCCTCAGCTGGATCGTGGCAGGGAGGCGGAGGCACAGGGCGGCAAAACCCCTGGGGAAAGGCAACGAACCACGAGGGAACCTCGAACCCAGGGGGAGCCCAGAGCCCGTCCTCCTCCCCCTAAGTAAAATAAAATAAAATAAAATAAAACCAACCCTCAGAAAAATGCAGCCTGGGGAGCACGGCGTGGGACGGGGTGGCGGGGAGGAGGGGGTGGTGGCAGAGGGGAGGGGGCGTTCCTTTTATATTCATATATTTCTATATAAAAAAGTAAATAAGATCCCAGCTCTTGCACGATTATTGGGCGACTGAAAAATGCAGCAAAAGCAAGCGACATTGGAGTAAAAGGATGCGCCAGGCAAGGAGGAAGAAGGTCTTGTCAGGAGGTGGGGAAGGAGGCGAGGGGAAGGAAACAAGCACTTAGCCAGACACGCGCTCCAGGTTTGTTACGCCTCCCTGGGGAGACAGATCTGCTCCCAGGCCGTCTCAGTAACGCCACAGCCCACACCGGGCAGAGGCAGGGGGGACTGGGGACAGCACCCCCAGCACGGCAGAGCCCAGAGAAAGCTTCTCCTCTTCCGCCAGGAGGCCCCCAAAAAGGTGCTCACCTCCAGGCCGGGAGCTGCCGAAACCTCCTCGACAAAGAGGGGCTGGGAAAGGGAGTGGAAGCCCTAGGAAGACAGCTCGGAGACAGCTCCGACCTGGCGAAGAGCAGGACTGGGTTTTGTAGTTTCGTTATTGTTACCTCACAGATCTCCCTGGGAACGTGGGAAGGGGGGGCGTGGAGAAACGCTCCTCAAAACGGAAATCCAGTCGTGGCTCGGCACAGCCGGGCCTGCTCACCACGGCCTGCTGTCTGGAGCTGGCGTCTCCTCGGCTTCACGCCTCCCCGGTCCCGCTCTGCTCGGCGAGGAGGGCAGCGAGCACGAGGCTGCAGGAAGCACTGAGACCTCGGCGGGTAGCGAGAAGAAGAGCAAGTTCCCGAGAACAGCAGAGGCTGCGGGAGGCGTCGGTACGTCCGTCGCCTGCCACGGCCGAGCCTCCCGAAGCCTCGAGAAGAGGGCATGCCTCTCGGCAAAGACCTGCGGGCGCACGAGGCAGCGCCTTCACCCGTCCCCAAAAGGTCTGGCTGCAGCCAGCGGGGGGACGCCGCGCCACACGCATCCGGGGCTGGGTTCTCCGTCCCGAAGGGGTGAATCCTGCGTGAAAAACGGCACCGGGAAAAGCTCAGAGACCCTAAAAGGAGGGGAGGCGGGTCTGCTTCCCGGGAGGTGAGCCCCCGCCGGGTTTCATCCTGCGTGGGCTCGGGGGAGGGAAAGGAGAGACGGCGATGTGGCAGGAAGGTACATGCCCACCCCAAATCGAGCAGCTTGCTGTGCATGCAAAGTTAAGTCAACTGTTTCCGTGTCGCGGGCCTGGCCCGCGCTCGGGCAGAACGAGGGCCGGCCGTGGCTGAAGGCCGGGAAAAAAAACCATTTGGAGACTCCACCTTAGCTCACAGGAGAGGGATGGGAGGGAAGGGAACTCGCTCCGACACTTGGGAGGCAAGGACGGGAAGGGTTTGCAGACGGGGTTCCTCCAACACGCAACTTGCCTTTTTCAGCCAGGAGATCGCTGCTCGGTCCCAAGGATGCCTTTCCCTCCAGCTCAAGCAAGCCAAACGCCATCCCAGACACACATGCTTCGATACTACAAAATACTCTTTTCTCTAAGGACCACCTAAAACCACTACAGTTTGTGCAATCACCGCATTTATTATTCATTTTTAAACTCTCTCTCTCGCTCTCTCGCGCTCTCTCTCCCTGTAGAAATTTTTTTTAAGCTTTTCTTTTTTTATGCAAAACTAATCATTTCACTTTTTCCACTCCATCATAAAATCTCCTCTAAAAACACAACAACAAGAGAACAAACATGGCACAGACACAGAGAATTATCTCCCTGTTGCTTTTTGTTTTCCTAGGGGTTGCGGGGAAGGGAAGGGGATACTTTCAGATAAACTCCTCCCTCCACCCCACGCCCTTCCTAAAGGGCACGGAGAGATCTTTTCCTCCCATCTCCGTTACAGAGCATGGGCAAAAATTTCGGAGGGGGAGCGTAACCCACGTGAATACGAGGGTTGGTTAGCCAGCCCCAAGCGGCTCGTCCACCTGAGGGAGCTTTGGAGGCCGCTGCCGCCTTCGAGTTAGCACACCTAACCCGAAAAGAGCGCGGGATCTTTTGTTTCAGACCCAGAGGTTCAGGGTTTGGTTCCCACCTGCTGACCCCCCCAGGGGGATGTGTCACGCAAGCAGTCGAGCTGTGTCTGCAAGCCGGATCGTACTCCTTTCTTCCTCCAGGGAGAGGATCTACCGCACGAGCTCCTCTGCCACAACAAGCCCCCCGTCTCCTCGCCACAGGAAGAAGGTCCTCGCGGAGTATCCCTACAACGACCCACTGTTTTGCTCTGCACAGACAGTCCCCTTGCTTGTCACTCTGGAGAAAGGCAAAAACCCTTCGATTAAACAACTCCTGCCCCCCCCGCCCCCAAAGAACACCGTACAAGAAGACACTGGGGAAAAGAGTTCTGCCAAGCGAACGCATCTTGGCCAAAACACATCAAGAGTTTCCTATTAAAGTTCCCTTTTATCTCCCACTGAAACGCTTCAGTTTGTTTGTTTGTTTTCAGAACCTCATTAGCACAAAACGAAACACGTCACCACACGCACACCAAACAGCAACTGAATGACCTAAAGTGACTGGCCAGTTTGCATCCACCCCACAAAGAAGCTCCTCTTATCCTGCAGCCTCCAAACAGTTGAGTTTCGTCGTTGTTTAGAAGGGGAATAAGGGAAATATCTCCTTGCTATTTCCCGAAGAGCTTTTTTCCCTGTCAGTACAGACTTCGAAGCTGCAGTCGCATGGATAGGCTATGCTAAAATAAGGGACCCCCGGGTGTGCCAGGCACGGGAAAGATGCAAAAGTAAGGACACGAAGAACACAGGCAGGTATTAATACAGACACGCACACGAGTCCAACGAGTTATAGGAAGCCTTAGCTTGGTGAATGGATCGGGGAAGTCTCTTTCTCCCTGCCCCGAAGCTTCAGCTGTGAATGCGACCGCATCCCCAAAGCGTCCACTGAGCTCTTCAAACCGGGAAAGGAAGAGGTGTGCCAAGGGGGAGCTCCCCGGCAGAAGGGAATTTCCTTCCTCCGCCCTTTTCCACCTCTGCACCACGTATGTAGAGGTAAAAGCCCTCGGCCCCATCCCAGCCACGGGGCTGGGAGGCGAGGCTCTCCCACGGGTCGGTCCCTCAGCACCTCTTCGCCTTGTCCCCGCAGCCCAGCCACGTGCAAGAAGGGGAGAAAGGAGAAAAAAGGAGAGGGAAGCTTACGGCTGACACGGAGTCGAGCAAGCCAGAAGAGGCAGGAGGAGAGAGCCTGTTCTGGGCACGAACAAGGGTGGTCGGGGAAAGAGGGAGCTGTGGGGAAAAGAAGGGCTAGCTACGGACTTGCTCCTACTTGCTAGGGACAAGGAGAAGGGATTTGTAGATCGACCCTGGGGTGCTCTCAGGGGAGAGAACCAGCACACGTGCTTCTGATGCGAGAGAGACAGTTATTTCTTGTCAGCACCTTTGGGTGACAGTTGTACGGGCCCTTTCAGACCCCGTAAGGACAGGGGAGCCCTCTTCCAGGCCGCTCGCGGCAGAGAAAGGAGAGAGGAAAGGCAGCGGGAAGAGCAAGCCGCCCAGCTCGGCCTCCTCCCTTCCCTCTGAGGGAGCAGGGGGGAGCGGAGAGCTCGAGGGGAAGCTCAGGCGGGCGGCAGCATAGCAGCCCCTTCCGCGCCTCTCCTCGCCGGCGGCGGGACGGACGCGGGGCCCAGCTCCCGCTGCCACCACAGGAGGGCCGGGGGGGGACATTTCATGCCCTCTCCCCCAGGCAAGTGCAAGTGATGAACGCCAGGAGGAAGATCTGGCTGGAAGCAGGCTCCTCTTCTCTTCCCTCTCCCCCCCCGCAAGGCTGAGCACCTCGGAAGATGCGGGAGGAGGAGGAGGGAGCAGGCCGCCTGAAAGCGGCCGTACAACTGCCAAGGTAGCACCAATAGTTAGAGGGAAGGGGAAGCCAAGGCGGGACGGTTTGCGGCGTGGGGCAGCCCCACGGCCCCAGCTTTGTCGCCAGCACCTTCCAGGCACGGCGCTTCACCTCACGCCCCTCTGCTCCTTGTCCCGGGGGCCTGGAGGAGCCGCCGCAGCGCAGGAGATGGCGGATCCAGGCCGCGGGCCAAGGAGGATGAGGACGGTAGGGTCGGCGTCGCGGCCAGGTGGGGATAGAGGAATGGAAGAGACTGCATGCACCGTGGGGGGGAAGGCTCAGGGGTGGGGGCTCCAGTCCTCTTCCGTCCGCCCCTCAAGGCTCCGGAGCTCCTCTGCAGTTTTTTGTCGAAGATGGAATGGGAAGAGGGGGAAGAACGGCTTCCCCACGGGCGCACGCACGCGCTCAGCCCCAAAGGCTCCACGGCCGGTTGGACAACACCACACTCGAGGACAAACACCCGCTCCCCAGCCCCACCGCCGCCTCCTCCGCCTCCCGCTCCCCCCGCGGCACGGCGCTCCAGCCTCCGGGCAGGAGGGGAGGAAGAGGAGGAGGAGGAAGGGCGGCCGCGAGGGACGAGGGACGGCGCAGGGGAGAAGGAGAGAACCAAGGACAGCCATTCACACCACGACTTCTGGCAGGTCGAGCTCCCCACACGCCCCTGGAGCTGGGGGACCTGGCTCGCTCACTTGCTGCCGCCTCCCCCGCCGCCCGCCGCCGCCACCTTCTCGAAATCCTCCGCGTTGCAGAACTCCTTGATGGTGACCGTGAGGAGGTTGCTGGTGACATCCGTGACCACCACGTTAGAGCAAGGGGACATCTCGGGACGCCAGTCGCCGGCCTCCTGCTCCGGCTCGGAAGAAGAAAGGGACAAGGAAGGCGTCTGCCCCCCGCCGCAGCCTCCCGGGGGAGAACGCTTGCTGGTGGCAGCTGACTCGGGTGGGATGGAGAGGTCGAGGACCTCCGACTCGCGCCAGTCGGGGATGGCCGGGCTGAGGGTCTCGGGAAGCAGCTTGGGAGGGGAATCATCTGGGTCGGACGAGGAGTGGGGGGCGGGCGACGGGCAGCCCGAGGAGCTGGAGCTGGGGGCATCGTACGGCGTGGAGCCCATCATGAGCCCGCAGGAGGCCGCCTGGGAACCTTCGGCCTCCCCTTTGCCTTCGAGGGAGGGGGCGGGCGCGGCGGACGGCTTGTTGTAGAGCGAGAAGCCGCCGAACTTCATGTGGCGGATCTGGGTGCGGAGGACGCTCTCGCTGAACTTTTTGCTCTTGCCGATGACGCGGTTTCGGGACGGGATCTTGGGCCGAGCCAGGGCCCCGGTCCCGTTGGCCGGCTTGCCCCCTTTGTCAATGACTTTGAGGTTGAGGATGATGCGGCTGCGCTTGGGCTCGCGGGGCTTCACCTTGCGGTTAATGATGCGGACGGTCTCCGAGAAGGGCGAGACAGGAGGACGGATGCCGGCCCCGCCGCCCACGCTCCCCCCGTTCTGGGGGTCCGGGCGAGGCAGGGGGCGCCGGGACATGCGGTGGCATCGCCGGATGTCTTTCTTGAGCCGGTGCACGGCGGCGCTGGAGTGGAGCTTGGGAGACGAGGTGCTAGAACCAGGCTTGACAGAAAAGTGTACATCCCCAATGTGGAGGGCCTCCGCTTGGGCCCGAGCCTGCGGTGGTGGGGAGAGAGAAAAAAAACAGGGTCAGAGAGGTAGCCTAGGCACAGCCACGTTGTCCCCAGCCTGCCACTGAGCGAGTCCCGAACTAAAATCCAGTCTCAAGAGAGTGGAAATTAGCCCGTCCTCTGGAAATGAGCAGGAGATGAGGGGGAGGCAGAGAGTACTACCTCCAGTTTGCTTTTCCCCTCCCACAACGAGACCTATCTGCTCTTCTACTAACCACGGTAGGACTTGGGAAATAAGGACGGAGGTGGGCGAGGGTGGTCTGATGAAGGTGTCTTTGCTAAGCACGAGAAACGCAGAGACCCGAAGCTTAATTTTTAACGAGACCACAGGCAGGTTGCTGAGCCCTGTCCGCACAGCAGAACAAGGTCCGATGTTCAAAGCCGGAGCTCGAGCGAAGTTTAACGGCATCTCCACGGAAGACGCTGCTTTGTCCTCTGGAACACCGTACCTTTTAAAAGCTGTTCATGAGACAGCAGGAGCAACGCTGGCTCAGCTGCTCAGTGCCAGCCCTCCAAGAGCCAGGGCAGAGGAACATTACTTCCAAGCTCTTCTGTCCCTCGGAGACAGTGGCTCATGAATCGGAGAGACAGGAGCAATTTCAACCCCATCCTCGACCCCCTCGGTGGTGGCCCCAGGCAGGAGCAACCCGCAGGTTGCTGGGGCGAGCCCCCCTCTCCCGTTACCCGTCTAGCGAGCAGCTTTCCCCATCTCGTGGGCGCAACCAGAACTGCAGTGCTGCAAGGCAGCTGCTTTTCTTCCCCAACTTTTCTCTCCGCTTGCCCCCTCACGCAAGCCAAGCCCGGGATGGCCGCCTGCCAGCTACGAGCTGAAGCGCTCCAACGCCATCTCCTTTGTCGCCCTGCGGGCCGTGCCTCCTGCCGAAGAAACGCCTGGGGAAAAAAATGTTCTCGTAAAGGCAGCAATCTAACTGATCTAAGCAAGGGGGCCAGGCCTGCCCTCGCACAATGAGCTCAGAGCCCTGGGCCCGCTGTCACCCTGTGCCCCTCGCCTCCCACCGAGGTCCCAGCAAGAAGCACGGGCCTTGAAGGAGCAGGGAGCGGGGACGTGAAGACATTTTGTTCCTCCCTGGCCAACGCTGGGTCGTTCCCTGCCGTTCTCCTTACGTGCTGGCTGTAAAAGGACTGCAAGGAGGAGGCCTCCTTCCCCTGCAGCACATGAAAATGCAGACTGAAGGCTCGCCCGCACCAGGGATTCAGCCTCCCGCATCACTCCACGCCCAGAACAGTTCAGCAAACGGGCAGACACGGCTCTGTCTCAGGCATCCGACAGGCTGGAGCATGGCAGCGGCTCTGGATCAATTCCCTGCCCCATGCCTCAAGTCTCCGTGCTCCCACCCCAACCATCCTTGGCGTGGAGACCCGCTCAGAAGGGCACAGGCACAGAGAGGCACACATTTAGGGCTGTCCTCGCTCCTCCTCCTCACAGGTCCCTCTGAGGCAGATGGCGGACACCAGGATAAAAGCTGCAGTTTGCCTTCCGACGTTGCATACCGGCACGGACTGGATTAGGAACTTTATTCTTCCTTCCCCATCGCAGACAGCCCTTCCAGCACTGCTGCTCCTCAGCGTTGGGCTTCTCGCCAACTTACCACCGCTCAGCGGAGAGCACGGCGCGACACAACGTCCTGTTCCAAAACACAGCACCGGGGAGCCAGGCAAGCACACACACATCCTTCAGGGCCTCTCCTCTGCGTGTCTGCTAGATGAACTCGCTGGCAATGGCCGTGCCTCATGCCGGGGGGCTCTGCCTGCTCCGTGCCCCGCTGAGCGGACTCTGAGTGCGGCTGCCTCCCGTTACCCACCTGAGAAGGCAGCACGCCCTCCCCTCCACCCCCTGGTTTGGAGGAAGCCATCAAAACACCCACGGACGCCTTCTACACCCCAAATTTCCCCGTGAAGTTTCCCATCAACCACGGGAAAAGAACAATGGTAATGCTGGGAGCGTGGCCGTTTGGCCACTTCCGAAATCCTGCTGCTGTCCCATTTTCTGCCCGTGCACTTCAATCAGCTCCCGCCCTGTCTTGATGGATATCTGTCTTTGCTTCGGTCCATGCCTAGCACCCAGCACCAGTCCATGCCTAGGACTCTCCCCGTGTGCCACGACAACCAGGTCTCCTTCATTTACTATGTGTCTGCGTTTCCACTTCCTTCTGGGGCACTTCTTCAAGGCTCGAGCTGCCTCTAACTCATGTTTCAGCTCTCCGCATTCGTTAAATTCCAGTTCTGGTGCTCTCCAGGCAGACTACACGAACCGTTGACCTCCTTGGCCAAACTGTTAAGAGGCAGGGTAAGCCGGGAGCTCCCCGGCGCTACGCTGCTGTTCCCAGTGCCCAGCTTCCACGCCAGCTCCAAAGAACAATATGTAAATCTGCAGGTTACCTTGAGCTCGTTTCTCCAGGTAAGGTTTCAAGAAAAACAATATCGGATGCTCTATCTAAGACCAGCCCCCCCAGCCCTCTCTCACTTGCGAAGCTCCTTATTCCTGCCGCAGGATCAGGTTTATTCAGGCACCAACTACACGACCTCCGGCCCCTTCCCTGCAGGGCACGGGGTGTTTTCTGGGCTCGGTCGATTCCTTCTCTTGCTCCCACCTTCGAGCAACGTGCACCTGCCGTTTCCAGGAGACCCAGCGTGCAGGTTTAGCTGCTGGGAACGCACCTCTCCCCGTGACAGGCGTTGCTCGAGAGCTGTACGAACACCGGGTCTTTGGAAACAAACCCGTTCCATCCCCTCAGCCGCGTCGCCGGGTTGTCATTCAGCCGAGGACCGTTCCAAATGGGAGCTACCTCGCTGGGTTTGGCTGCGAGCGCCCGCAGGATTTGCTCACCGCTGAAGAAGCACTCGGCACGTACGTGGAGCAATTCGCTCCCCGCTTACAGCTCAGCCCACATCAGGAGGCAGCTTCTGGAGGCTTGCTGCAGTGCTCCGTCACGAGAGCGAGGCGACTGCTAGGATCGCTTCCCTTCCCCCCGCTCCCCTTTTGGGATATGTATCACCTTTATTTAGCTCGTACAGCTCTTTCCCAGTGCCTCTGGGAACGAGCATTATCTCCCTTGTTCCCTACTATTTCGGAATAAATGTCCCTCGAGGCCCGGCGAGCATATTTGTTCATTCATTCCCCTAACGCGCCGAGGCGCGCGAGCACGTACACCGACACGTGCTTCGCGAGGCCTTTGCTTACCTGATTTCTATCAAAACCTTCGCAAGGGCTTTTTTTGTTTTCCTTCCAGATTGCAAGGCAACGCATTTCTGGTTAATTATTTCAGCACCGAGTGATTTCCCGGAGCGCCGCCGCACCATAGCAGCGCTACTCTCGCGCGCATTACTGGCCCTGCTTTGTCTTTTATTCTCCACCTGCATTCCCACAGCCCTTGTTCCAAACGGCACTCGCAAGAGCTCTTCTTTCCCCTTTCTGCCTGCCATTCTGCCTCTTTTATTGCCCTTTTTCTTCCGCAGCCTTCCAAGCGGCGAGGCAACAGCCAGCCAGCTCACAGCACAGCTCTCCCAAGCAACACCGCCATAAACTAAAGTTTCCCGACCGGATGGGGAACAACATGCTACAAAGGGGAACGGGCCGTTTTCAAACCGCTCGGGGATAATTTACGAACAGGGGGGAGATCAAAAGAAACCCAGCTCCGACTTGAGGGTTCAAGGAAGGGCGAAGTGGCAGAACAACACGCTGCTCTGCCCCTCCTGCCCCCCTCTCCGCTCTCGGTTACGTCTCTCTCCCTGTTAACCTTCTCCAGCCTTTTTCCCTCGGTGTATTTACAGCCACCCACGGAGCCTGGAGACGGGGCTCTGCCTCTTAATAGCACGCTCTACACTTTATTAGACCGGTTGGTGAGTTCAGACCGAGGGCTCCGCTTCCCAGGCACGAAGCTCGCAGCATACCAGGAGCCTCCCAGGAACGACAGCCTCCCGCCAACTCCATCTCAGCTGTGGGAAAGTTTGCCCCTAGCACGCAGAGGATAAAGACCCATTTCCTGCCCAAAAGCTCCGTGGGAAGTCGCAGGGGTCCCTTGCGGGGCCGGCCATCTCGGCAGCGGTACCGCAGAGCCCGGCCCGTGGTTTCCCTTCGCAGGCTGGTCGAGAGGGCGAGCGTTGTGCAGCAGGTGGCTGAAGATGCAGCTTCTCAAAGCTTTCCCCAAGGCGTGGGCCTCCAACCTGCCCGAATGCTTTCTGCAAATCCCCCTGGGTGCCTCTATCTGCAGCTTTTGACAACTAATCCCCGGATAAACACATCCCCACCTGCAACCTAGAACACCCACACAGGCCAGGGGACAAAGGTGTATCGGAGCACGTATTTCCAAGCCTTCTGGAGGCTCAGAAGCCCAAGTTCAAGCACTGACACACGTGGAAGATCCTAACAAGTCAGAGTCGAGGGCAGACCAGTCAGCCAAAGCAGTCCTAGGCCAGGCTCCTACTTCAGCGTCACTCCATCCAGGCCTAATCTGTTCAGCCAGCAGATCAAAAAGAATATTGTTCTAACTGCCAACTCCAAAGACTCCCTCTGGGAAGCCAGAGTCAAATTTCTCCCCCTGCTCCCGAAACCCTCGCTGCCAAGAGGTCCTGCAGCCGGGCACCGCAAAGGCCGCTCGCGATGCGCAAGGCTGAGTCCCGCTCGTCCCGCGCCAGCCCTGCGGCGTTATCAGCGGCCACGCCTGCGTCTTCAGCAGGTCCGAAGATTTGCACCTGAGTAGCGTGCCGGTCCCGGCTGCTTCTCTCGTCGCTCAAGGTTTGCCTGAACAGAGCTCCAACAAGTTCAGATGGAGCTGGCTGAGACGCGGTTGCCGCTCGCTGCCTGGCCTGGGGTGTTGTTTTTTTTTAAGGCAGGATCAGAAGTCGCAGAAAACGGCAAGTTGCAGCACCGGCAGGTTCACCTCCCCAAGCTGCAAACGAAGTGAGAGCGACGGGGCTCTGCCCCCCTGCCCGACTGGGCACCAGCCTTGAGGAGAGCTGTCTTCCCCCTCATCTCGTCCCACCTTCTGCAGAGTACCACGCCAGTTACACAAACCTACGGGTTTTCGGTAACATTTGAGAAGCTGGCAGAAGGAAGATGTGCCACGGAAACGTGTCAGGGACGTGATTCAAAGGATGCTGTTGAATAATTCAGGTTCCAAGTTTGGGAGGTTTTAAAGAGCAAGGGGGAGAAGAGGAGGAACGAGTGGGTTTTGCTGTTTTCTTTTCCCTTGCTTTTTTTGTTTTTGTGGTCGCTTTTTTGTTTGTTTGTTTGAACGGGAACAAAAAATTGGCAAAGGATTTTGCCGTAACACATTCAGAATCAAAAGGAAAGAAACCGATTATACATGGTAAAGGATAAACAAAGAAGAAAGACACTCGCTCTTCTACCGCTGAACAATGCCAGGTGTTACAAATACCAGTATTTTTTTAACTCAAGCAGAGAACTATTTTAAGCCAGCGGTTTCCCTTTAAGCTTTCCCCTGCATTGTTGGGAGCCTAAACACTAGGGCTTCGTTTAATGCATGACTGCCAGAAAGGAAAACCAACTAGTCCAGTTCCCCCACACAAGTATTACGAGGTGCTACCGATCGGTTACGTTTGTAGCTTCTGTCTCTGCAGGCTGAGAAACTGTTAGCAGAACAGGCAAAGGACAGAGAGGGAGGAGAGATCTATCACCAGGACTTTCGGAGGATTACCGCTGTCCCCTGGGTTTTACTCAGGGCATCAGAATATGCCCGTTCCTGCGTTTCTCCTATGTTACACGCTCTCGGAGCAGAGGAGAGGTGACACCCTACCCCTCGCTGATTCCGGTGCTCGTTCAGTTAAAGTGCTACACTAACTTGAGTAAAGCTCCTGCTGCTGTCAGCCAGAGGAGAGCATTAACCTGTTTCACAGATGGGGAAACATGCACAAAGGCTAAACGACGTGCTCAAAGCCACAGATTGACTCGGTGATGGAGATACCTTACTACGCGGTCCACTCTGGCTGTCCCAGGGCTTCGTACTGGATCAAAACCAGGGGAGCTCTGAACTCCCTCGTGTCTTAACCTTACAAAGGTGCATTGTGCTTCTACGTTCATCTGAAGTCTGTGATCAAGATAGCTGGGGGAGGTTAGGGGGGGCAGGGGGAGAAGGAAGGAAGGATAGGAGTTCTGTCTTTGGACTAAAAAATCCACAGAGCTCGCATGGATGTCACACGGCTACCAGGCTTCTGGATGTAAAAAAAAATAAGTAAAAAATGTAAGGGGAGAGCTGCACTAGGACTCCCTTCGTCATTCTTCGCTGCAAGAAGAGATGCTACAGCGATACCTTCTTGCAAAGGCGCAGGGTCTGACAGAGAGCAACTGCAAGCTCCAGCTGCTATCCTACACAGCGCAGCAACATTCCTTGCCCCCCCCCCCCCCCCCCCCAAAAAAAAAAAAAAAAAACACTGCCCGCCTGCAGCTTACGGATCAAACCACGAGACTCCCGCGGAGCACCTACCCGCCGACACGCGATCGGAAGAGCGCGAGAGCAGCACCAGGACCCCAGCCACGGCCGCTCGGCGCGCTGCGAACTCGCAGGGCACGGGCTGGAGGCTGCTGGAGGCAGGGGGGGAGCTGGGGAAGGCTCGCTCGCTACTGCGACAGCGGCAGAAGGCCGTGAAAGGGGGGGAAGAGGATTCCGGAGCAGGGACCGCAGCCTCGCCACACGTGTGCGAGGTCCTGCCGGGGCAGCCGCCGGGCTCCTGCCTCCCCAGCCCTGCCGCCCCGTGTCCCCCGAGCGGGGCGCGCGGAAGCGCGGTCCTTCCAAGGGCACGGCTCCGCGAGGGGTCTCGAGGCGGCGGGCTAGGCCCGAGTTATTTAAATAAGAGTTACCTTCAGGAGAAAAGTTTTGGGCTTCGGTCCTCTCTTCTTGGGCCCGTACAGCTCCCGTTCCCGTTCCCTTTGGGGAGCCGAAGCGGTGGAGGAGTTAGAGCGGGTCCCAGCGGGGAGGGAAGCGCGGGGGGCGACGGCGGCGGCCGCCCTCCCCGTCCTCCCCGCGGCACCCCACGGCCGGGGACCCCTCGGGGCCTGGCCCTACTCACTTCTGCTCGAAGGCGGCGATGAGGCGCGAGTCCAGGATGTTCTCCTCGGGCTCCCAGGTGCTGTACCTGCCGGGGCGGGCGGCGAGACAGGAGCAGGGGGTGAGCCCAGGGGACCCCCCCAAGCACCCCAGAGCCCCCCACGGCCCCCCCGCGACCCCCCGCACTCACTTGATGGCCCAGCCCTTCCATTTCACCAGGTACTCGATGCGCCCCTGAAAAACAGAGCGGGGGGGGGGGGGGGGGGAAAAAAGGAAGGGGGGGGGGGGGGGGGGGGGGACCCCGGGCTGGAGGAGGGGACCCCCAGAAGCACCTTTCGGATGCGCCGCTTGATGATGGACTCGGCGGCGAAGACGCGCTCCCCCACTGCAGACAGCTCCATCTTGGGCTCCTCGGCGGCGGCGCCCACAGCCCATAATAATCCCGCCCGCCCGCCTCCCCCCCCCCCCCCCCCCCCCCAAAAAAAAAAGGGGGGGGGGGGGGAGGGGGGGGTTGGTTGGTCCGAAAATGATGAAAAATGATTTAAAATTTTTTTAAAAAAATACATAAGTAAAAAATAAAAATCGAAAAGTTGAAATTCGAAGAAGCGGGCATGAAAAGTGGAAAATTATAATTTTAAATGAAAATGGGAATAAAAGTGAAAAAATGGCTCGTTTTCCTTCTTACGTCATGAGGCGCCATAAAGGGAACCGGCCCCAAAACCTTAATAAAAATAAAACGTTTGGGTGCCTGGGGGAGTTCCCCGTGAAGCACCCTCGGTCGGCAGCAGTGCCACCCTGCAGGGGGTAATGGGGCACGAGGGGGGGCTGAACCCCGATGAAGCCCAGCAAACCCCAGTGAAGCCCAACGAACCCCCATGAAGCCCAACGAACCCCAGTGAACCCCAAAATCCCAACAAATGCCCCAGGAAACAGCGAAGCCCCACCGACCCCAGAATGACACAAAATGGAGGCCCCCACTGCCCCGTGTTCGTGCTCGGCCCTCATCCTGCCCGCGCTGGGAGGTGCCTGGAGAAGAGCACGTGGCCGGTGCCCAGCAGGTTTCAGTGTTAATTAACGCTGTCTGTATGAATGAGCGCTTCAGGCTCCACATCCAGGTGCCCCCAGTAAACTGGGGCTCCCTGCGGCCTGCTCCTCGCCCCCCATGACAGCCCCAGACCTCGCCCAGGTCTCGCCGTGGCCCAGGCTCTTTCCTTGCTGGCCCCCTGGAGCAGAGCCCTGGCCGAAGAGCCGCACCCCTGGGTATTTTTGTTTCATTCTCATTTCCAGTGAATCTCTCAGACGAGGGAGATGGCGGTCCCGGAGCAGCCACTGGTCCTCACAAGAAAATGGTGGGGAAGCAACAAGGCCTTCCTCAGGAGAACCCCTGTCACGCAGCGCTTGAGCACAGGAGGTGTGAGAACGTTTTTATTTTATTGATGCCACTTGATAACGAGAAGCTCACCTGCTCCAAGCCCCCAGGCCCGTGTTTTCGCAGACCGGTGGCCTGCCAGGGTTGGCATCTCCACTGAAATGGCTCCAAGAGTTGATCAGGCAGCGCCGTCACTCCAGCACTTCTGTTTTTCCCTAGCAAGAAGCGGTCATACCCCCGTTACACTGAGGGGCTGGGGTGCAGCAGCTTTTCTGGTGTCCTTTTCGGGTCCAGGACGTGTTCTGAGGTACAGCCGGCACCCCACCCCCACGCACCCCACCAAGGGAGCTGCACAAGGCAACCAGGCAGCACTGCGTGGATCGGAGGGGTGGCAAAACAACAAATTATTAACATACACACACACACACACCGTCCAGATTAACCTTTAATCCAACCACCACACGCATGTGAAAGGACAAGCGGCTGAGCCAGCCAGCCTCTGCAGCATTGGCAGGGGAAGGAAGGAATCGGTGGAGCAGGCTTTCCCCCAGCGCTGCACTGCAGCTCCTTGCTCCTTCACCTGACTCGCTAGCTGCTGCCAGAAACCAGCGGCTGGCTGGAGGCCTGCTCCAACGCTGCCGGCCACATCCAGCCCCGCCGGCTCAGGACAAGCACGCCGACCACGGCACGGCCTGAGCTGACTGACTCGGGAAAGCCCCCACGCCGTGGCTTTTGCTCCCCGTGCGGTTGTGAGTGGGCAGCCAGGCTCTCCCTCCTCCAGCTAGCGCCCGCAGAGCTGTCCTGGCACCACCTCATGGTGTGAGGACGGCAGGAGCTCCCCCCACCCGGAGCAGCAGCCACCCTGCGACCCACTTCCAATTCTGACCCATCAAAGGCCAGCTGTCCCGGGTCACCTCCGGCCAGCTCTAACTCACCCCGTGGTTAAAAATTAATACAAACCTAACCTCCTCAAATCGAAGTAATGAGTAATGCCAGGAACAGCCTTCTGCAGGCTCCGTTCTTCATCAGCCTTTTACCAATCGTTCTCACGCACGCACACGCATTTTTCCCTTCTTTTTCCAACCACACTGCGTGCTTATACCGACAGGAGTGACGGGGGAAAATAATTCAGCAGGAGAATTAGAGGAAGGGGAGGTAAATGACCACACAAGCAGGCCATTAAGTAAATGTCAGTTCTCATATTTAATATTTTAATAATTTTGTTTGCAACATTTACCACATAAATCATCTAAATAAATAGATGCTGTACAGTCTCTTATCCATATCAGTACAAAAATAAAACCACGCTTTGTGTCAAATTATACTTGAGCCTGCCCTCCCTTTGCTGTTACAACCTCCGTTTACAGCACGTACTCGCTCAGAAAAGGCATTATACTCCGACGGGTTTGTTTGGAATCGGTTTACTCCCTACTTCTCCCCCCCGGCCCCCCCAAATACATTCAATTAGTCTGTACAAAAGCTAGAAGCTCGTTCTGTGCAAAAGGAAGCTTTCTGTGTGCAAAGACTCGGATACTCTAGCGCGCTGACAGGAACAACAGCAACAACCCAAGAGACAAGGACAAGAACCGGGACCCTCCCTCCTCACGGACCCCATCCCCAGCATACCAAGTCAGGGTCAGTGCGCAGAGGAGTCCAAATGGCGTGGATAAGCTGAGGGGAAAGGTTGGAGCTGAAGCCCCCTTGAGAGAAGTGGGGTTCCTCCAACCGCAGAGCTTCCTAGGCAAGGGAGAAGAGTCTCTCATGTTAGCCTGCTCCAAAGGTTCTTTAGATACGCAGAATGAACGCTCCATCTGAATCGTTTTATTTTGTCGCCGTTTTGTTGGAGGTAAGGTGAGGAAACGGCCTCCGGAAAAATCTGAAGACAGCTTCTGGCTCACCCTCCCTCCCTCTCCCCGCGTAAGGACAGAACCTCCCCGATCCCCACCTAGGCTAATAAGGTGCAATTCTTCAGACAGAAAACTCGACACAGATGTCTCCAGAGCTGGAAGAAGCGGCCGTGGTCCCAGACCAGGACCGCTGAAACCGAACTTGTATTTTCCCCCGTTCCTCAGGGAGAGGAGGTGGCGGGGAAGAAGCCAACGCGCACCCTGAAGGTGAGCTGGGGACTCCGCACGTCTCCTCTCCCCCTCGGGGAGCCCTCCTTCGCTCGGCATGGCTGGAGCAAACTCTCCCCTTTCAGCCATGGGAGGGAAGCAAAGGGTTGGGTGGCAGCTCTGGAAAAGCGATAAGGAACAGCCAGCATCCTGAAGCAGATACATCTTTTGCTTTTCGGATGCCACTTTTAGGCAGACGATAAGGAGTGCTTTGCACTCCTAGTGCTTTGCATTTCCAAAGTGCTTCAAAACATACTTCAGACTTAAAAGCAAAAAAAAAAAAAAAAAAAAAGCTGCTTAACATTTTGACAGATTTGCAAAGAGCTTCTTTGTGCTGACACTACATTTTCTGGTTAAAAATAAAGTAATAATACAAAAAAGTCTCTCCTCCTCCTCCTCCCCAATCCCCCTCCTAGTCACAACTCTGCTACCCCAGTGACGAGATCAGCTGCTGGAGGTTCTCAGCCGCCTCGGGAGCTCACTCCAGCATCTGACTGGCACTGAGGCATCACCCACAGCACGTTTCAGACAAGAACCCCTGCAGTCTTTGCAGGGTGGCCCGCGGCAGACAGAAACAATCTCAGCACCTACCCACGCCGTCTCGGTAGCGATCCATCTCTCCCCCAAGAGCCATTAGCAACTCCCACTGAGCTCGGCTCCGTACGACTCCCGGTTACCTGGGCACCGTCCCCGATAAGCCACTGCACTGAAAGTAAGGCTGCAAGGGAACAGGGCTGGGAGAGAGAGAAAGGATCGTCCCTTCAGGAAGAACTTGTTGCAGGAAAGGATCTGAAGGGTCTCAATTCGATTTTAAGTGATGGCTTCTCTCTCGCTCTGGCAGTCTGATGGGTGTTCCCATCTCAGCCAGCTATCTGGGTGGAATCGGGGTGGTTCGACACCCAGAGGTGTGCCTGTCCCTGCGAGGACAGCAAGCGCTGCTCCACGGCAGTCAGGCTCAGCAGGCAAAGGACAACGTGACCTCTGGATCATAAGCTGTTGTCTCCAAAACAAGTTCACCGTGCCCTTGGACACAGCCTTCTGAAGACAAGCAAGGTAAGAGACACGCTCCCTTTACCTTTTCCTCCTCTTCTTAAGGCAAACCCACAGCCAAGTGAGCAGCACGTGGAGCCCGTAGGGAACAGGCTGCTTTAATTTAGCTGCTAGTAACTGAACTGGGCTGCGATGGATGGCAGTTAACACCAACGTGATCAACTACAAAAAAAATCAGGTTCCTCACCTCAACGTGGGGGTTTTGGCCCCTGAAGCCCTAGATGGGCCTTGAGTTTCGCTCCAAGTTCTCTGCTTTTGCATCACACCTCCTCTCTCAGCGAGCTGCTCACCCTCAGCGGCCCAGCACGAGCAGCTCGGAGGCACCTCCTTCCCTCCCTTCCCCCAGCCAAGCAGCTGCCCTGTTCTTCTCCTTGAGTCCAACAGCCCTCTTCTTCCCAGGCTGCGGGGAAGCAAGGGAGGAGCGGAAGAGGGGCAGCCACCACTTAGCTTTAGGAAAAGGAGGTTTCCCCGCACACACACACACTTTCCCTGCTTCAGAAAACACAAACTTAAAGGCTGAGAGGAAAGGGTGGAGAGGCAATGGCAGATCGAGCTTTGCTCAAATACATGGATGTGGCTAACAGCGCTCGCTGCTGTCTTCCGCACCCCAGCCTCTGTTGTGGCTACCACCGAGGGTCTTGCATGAGCTACCCTGCCTATTTTTTGACCTGCGCAAGGCCTCCCGTCTCCATTCCAGTAAAACCATCAAAGAACACTGGCTGGCAGGAAACAGCACGGGGGCTGCTGCCCCCCTGCGAGGTGAACAAACATTTTTACACATTCAGTCAAAAAAAATAAACCACCAGGAGAACAATTCTGGACAATTTCACAACACGAACAACAAAAAAAAAGCCATTCATTTCTCAACAAGCTTCTTTCTGCCTGAGCCTGTGACATAAGCAAGGGTCAAGTCACTAACAAATTCAGGCTTACTTTGGAAAGCAGAATGGCACCTGGGTGTTCTCACCACGATATCCTGGCTATGCTCGGAAAAGAAAATAAAACAAACGCCTTGGGCTGACTTCACAAGCGAGAGGGCCCCCAAGCAAAGGCAAGACAATAAGGAGCATGTCTCAAGAAGCCCCTCAGTCCTGTCGTATCATACACAGTGACTTTATTGTGAGAAGATGTATGAAAAAACTTGCCTCCTAAACATGACTGGGAAATTCTTACATGGAACAGTTCTTGGAGAAGTTTGTTCCTTGTGCACATCTCGGTAATTTTCACTGGCTGAAGTTTGTTTTCCTTGTTTATAGCCATGGAGCCAAGTGAGGTATGGGAGAGTTAGCCCATTTCTATTCTCAGCTTGTGCTTCAAATAGAATTATTCAACTCTGCTTCAGCTGGATGCTATTCTGGCTCTCCTAATCAAACGGAATGCTTAACGCAATTCCGAGCACAGCATCTGATTTTCCTGATATGTTAGCTCGAGAGGTCCCAATTCAATTTTCAGATCTTTTGGCCGAACTCACAAATGGACGGGACTGGGGAAAAGAGACAAGTAAACCCAGAGAGCCTCTCCTGCCTCCGAATGTAGAAAATCCCCATACATCTCTACACCTGCAGAAGTGGAGTTAAAGTCCCTGAAGACCAGCTCCACCAAGGAAGTCTGCATGATATGTCACCAGACAGCACAGAAGAGAGCCACATCTTAAGCAGAGAAAAACCTTCTCAAGTGATCTTTAAGATAAGCAAGAATTCATGAATGTCAAAAAAACAAAAAGAAAAAAAACCCACCCCACAGTAACTGCTTAGTTTCCTGCCACAAACTCCTCCTCACATGCACGCACCAAGCCCACGCACATGCATCTCGTTGGATCTTAACCTGACAGGGGTTAACTCCTAACTGACCCCACAGGACGCAGCACGGTAGCCAGGTAGCTTGCCTGATGCTTCATGTAGCAAGGTGATTAGTCACCAGAAAGAAGAACGCAAGCTGGCCTGATCCAAAAAATGATTAAGAGATGAAGCTGTGGGTGTATCGCCTCTGAAAAAAACACCACGGGTTTTTTGAAAACTCCACTGCAAGAGGAAGAAAAGATGTTTAAAGAGAAACGCCAAAACAAAACATTGAGAAGTCTCAGCTGGTGAGAGGAAAAAAGAAGCAGCAGAAGACAAAAATCCAGTTTACTAGGACAAGCTCCTTCCTGCCACAGGACTGGTACTGCTTCCAACGTCAGCAAAAAAGCAGCCAAAGTCTGTTTACCTTAGTAAATAGGAAGCTTTTTGGTGCATTTGTGCACTGCGATGAAGACAGGAGAAAGGTGGCAGTAGCTGCATTGAACCAGGTCTAACAAATGCCACGAAAATGTAACAGGATGAGCTGGAGTTCACGACTTCCCCAAACGAGCTAAACATCACACTTCTGCAGCCGTAACTACCCGACCTGCCGCAAGGACTCAGCCACCGAGAAAGACCACAGGTCACAGCAGGACGAGATGCAGGTACGCGGCGTATTTAGCAGGTGGCGGCAAGACGTGTGTGTGTAGGGGGTGGCAGTGAGACTGTGCGACCCCACGCGCTGCAGAACTGATCCTGTTTATATGATGCAACTCCAGACTCGGAAGCCTTGCTCCAGACACCCACTTCCAACCAACATCCTGGGCCTGTGCGCTTACCTCATCCGTTCTGCCCTTGCTAGCTATTCTAAGCTTTTCCCACTCGCTCTTCCTCCCACCACGTAACTCTCCCCCCTTCCACTTCTCGCCCTCTGATTTCTCCATAATTAAACTTCCATGTCACTTCTTTGGGAGACAAAAGATTAGTACAGAAATTCAGGATCTTCCCAGCGGTCCTGGAACTGCTGTGACACGGTAAAAGACAGGCCTGTTCAAAGCTTTGAGATGGAAGGGGAAATCCTAAGTCTACGCTGACCTGTCACGTCCTATCCGCCGTAAAACCTGCTTCTAATAAAAGCTTTTGGGGCAGCCCAGGCACTTTGCAAAAAGCAGATGTTTGGATGACCAGGAGTCCCAGAGCTCCCAAATTCGGCAGGCTAGCAGCCAAAGCCTTGCAAAGGAACGACTGCACGCTGTGGAGTTCCACAGGTGTCTTTACCTCAGAGGGCGCACAGCTTCCTATAAATACAGCAGAGATGCATTGTGTGGAGTGGGGAAAGGAGAAAAAGATTTAAGGACAGTAATCACGACAGCCAAAATTACTCTGCAGCACTCTCTGGCAGTTCCCACCTCAGACTCTAGGTTACTTTTCTTGCTTTCCATAGGAAAAGGCTTATAAAATTTTAAGTTATTTAAATAAAACTTGATTTTTAAAAAAATGGAAGAGAATATGCGCGTGTGAGAACAGATGTTAAACTACCAACTCAAAAGACAGCGATTCTTCAACAACCTCAAAGTGTCACAGGCAGTCCAGCACAAGGCATTTTTAAGTGCAAGATCGGGCGGGGTCTATTGAAATGCAGACCACTTTCCTTGGCAAAGAGTTTTGAGCCTTCCAAGGGGAAGCTCCCATCAGTAAAGTAGTACAGGATCACAGATACTGTGAGGAGACTGGAGTCACGGCAGCACAATCCAAGAATTCTCATTGCTAAGAATTCAGATTTTTTCCCCCTCTTCAGCTCCAGTGCATGCCTTCCCCACATGTTGTTTACCTTGGATCTCCCAACGGCATCCAAGAACAGAATTTGCTGCTAATCGAGGTCCGTTTCTAGCTCAGTTCTGTCCAATTCCTGCGTCCTGGGCCTGTGCCAGGATCTCGAATATCTTTGCAGTGCCAGGCAATGCTTCAGTTGTCCTGGTAGCCCCTCCTCCCAGGGAGCAGGAGTCAGTTTTCAAACAGCTACCACCACGGATTCAGGGCAGCATTTGTCATTAATAGAGAATTTGGCAAAGGATAAGAACACCCCACTTTCCGTAACGCATTTCTCACACGGCACAGACGAGCCTGGAAATCTTGTTTAGCGTAGACAGAGCGGTACGTCTTGCCTGCGCTGCGTTTCTGAGCTTTAATGAGGGCAAATTGAATTTAGGGAGCCAATCTAGATTTCAGGGATGCATTTCAGGCTTTCCTGCATGATCAACAACAAATGGAGAAACCTCTCCTGTCCACAAGGACCTGTGCTGCACAGGCTTACTTACCACAGGCAGGCAAACCCAGCTCTGGAGTCCTGACAGCAGGCCACAGGGAAAACAGCACTGGAGAGAAAGTCTTAACAGGCTGGAGTTATCTACACAGGCTGGATCTATCGCCTCTCGCTGCTGGACGGAGAGAGGGAGGAGGAAGGTGGGAAGAGCAATGCACAGAGAAATATCTTTATCCAGGGGCTATCAATTGCGGAACAAGGCGGCAGGCTAGAGATCCAGCTCTCTTTCCACCTCCACATGCCCTCTCCCCACAAACGCAGCTGCCGCCACTTAGCAGGATAAAAGGGGAATTGTTCAGCTTGCCGCTTTCTCATCTAGGAGGGGAGTCTTTGCCAGGGAAAGGGCTGTCAGTTTTTCGGATGGACAAAGCGATGACAAACACACACCCCCTACGCTGCAACCCCCCCACCCCTTTTTTTTTTTTGCGTATCTGAAAGGGGAAAAAGGAGGGAAAAGAAAAGGTCTCTGTAAACATTTTAAGGAGACGTTTTGGATTTTTTTCCTTACGGGATAAAATAACCCCTCCCTAGCCCCACCCTAAAAGCGCTGGATTTGGGGAGCAGTGAAAACAGAGATTCAGAACTGCGCACTCCGGTCTCGGAAGAAGCCCTCGGCCACTTGTGCTTCTCTGAAAGTGACGGTGATGGAGTTGGCCGTGATGTCTGTCACTGTCACTTCGCTGGGGGGCACAGTGGGAATCCAAGGGAGACTGCCATCCACATCTGCTGCAAGAGAGGCAGACAAGAGCACGTTAGCGAGAGGGAGAGAGGGCGGGGAGAAGGAAAAGGAAGGATGGAAAAGGGGCCTCCTTTCTGACAAATGGTGGGTGAAGTCAGCCTGTACGGCGCCTGCACACACAAGGCAAGAAAGGGCACAGGCAAGCCCTTCCTTCAGAGGCTAAGGGAAAGCAAACAGCAGCAAGGGTGTCGAGATACACACCAGCATCACATCCGAAAACATGCAGGCCAGTAAGACCCGTTAACACCACCTAGCACAACCCACCAGCCACAATCCCCTGACATCTCTTGTGTAGCAGCCCCTCAGCTGCTTCTGTCAGTAAAACCCACTCAGCTAGATGCGAGCTCACCTGCCTGCAAACGCCCTACCCTGCTGAGAAGTCAGGAATCACAAGCTCTTAGAGACACTCCGCTCTCCCGACCCTCCCATGGGAGTCAAAGGGAACCAAAATCAAGGGGCTTCCTTGTACTGCACCTGTAATGCAGCCTGGGTGCAATTCTCTCCAAAATCCATCAACCTTGGTTAATGGAGAAGCTGCTCTCCCTTTCTCACACCCATCCTTTGCTCCCTGACAGCTCCTTACAAGAAACCCAAACATTCCTGCGCTTTCACACTGTAAAAATAATTAACCGTCCCTCTCCCACCCCAAACCTCATTTTTAGCCCCCAAAGACAGACACAAAAACAGAGAGGGCAGAAAACATTCCTTCTCTGTCACTCCACCTGTACCACACCGTGTTGCCCCAACCTAGGCAAAGAACATTGGAAAAATATCCCTAGAAGGTTGATTTCCTGGCTTCTGTCTCATATTTGGGGTGTCTACTTCCACCTCAGGAAGAGTTCAACCCACCCTGGCGCTAGGTGGAATTCCACACATGCCATGCACCAAGGGGAGAACAAAATCTCTACATCTCTCTAGTGCTGCCCCCCGTTCCAACCCCCACAGGCTTTAAGGACCAGCACTTCTGGGGGAGAACAGCCCCCCACATTTGGTCAGTGCCAGGATGTGACTCCGGGTTCCTCTGTGCTTGCCCCATCGCTGCCTCTGCGGATTTCAGTCGCTATTTGAGTCCGTCTCAGAAAGAAGAAGGGATAGTGCTGATTCCCAGAACACAGCCCTCTCCCAAAATCCTGCCTCATCCAGCCTGGCTCACAACTGCTCCTAGCAAGGAGTAGCAGGATTCCCTTAGCTACTACAAGCAGCACAAGCCCTTGTTTTCCACTCCTCGGGAAGGCTCACGCCTTCAGAAGCTCTAATAACGCACGGAGAGAGTTTCCCTGGTAACTCGGAGCTACGCACGCAGCCCACAGCTCTCCTGCACAAGATGCTGGTGTCCCTCCCCAAAACGCCGGTGTGCTTGGACATCTCCCATGCCTACGCTCCCGCTGCCTCCTCGGAGGGGTCCGGCAGGAGCTACCGTCCTCGCTTCATCTCTCACCCCCCTCGCACACAGCTCTGCAGCAACAGGCTTCAGAGAGGACGCGGGGCGTGGGGAGGAAGGGGAAGGAGGGGGCAGAAGGAATGCGCTGCGGGTTCCTAAGGGCATTCCTGTGTGCTCTCAGAGCAGCACTAGGAGAGGAGCGCTGGTGGCCTCGCTTGCCCACAGCCAGCCAAGCTCCTTTTCGCAGAGCAGCAGGCAAAACACGCGCTGGTGCGTGGACAGAGGCAGAGCTCATCACTGTCACACCTGTGTGCCACCTGTGCTGGGAGGAAACTGAAAGACAGCAGGACTTCCAGTAACTTCTGCCTGTTTTTAACACTGGGAGGGGCATTACCCGTTTAAGACCACAACTGCACCAAAAAGTGGATCAGTCATTGATTGCTGCAGTTGGAAGGGACTCACAAGGATCACCGAATCCAACCCCTGGCCCCACACAGGACCACCCAAACCTCAGACCACGTGTGAGAGTGTTGTCCAAACACTTCTTGAACTCCATCGTGCTCGGTGCCCTGACCACTGCCCTGGGGAGCCTGCACATTAGGCACTGGAATGGGCTGCCCAGGGAAGTGGTTGAGTCTCCATCCTTGGAGGTCTTTTAAAGGCGTTTAGATGTAGAGCTGAGGGATATGGTTTAGTGGAGGACTCGTTAGTGTTAGGTCAGAGGTTGGACTCAGTGATCCTGGAGGTCTCTTCCAACCTAGATGATTCTGTGAGCTGCTCTGAGGACCTGACCTAAGCCACAATCCCAGGACAGGGGGGCAAATAAGGGGGAAACACGTAGAGCGTCCTTCTCGTGCCTCAGAACTTCCCAGTCAAGGGGAGACTGCCCTTACCTTCTTTGCTGGTGTTCTGCACGGCCTCCCAGTCCTCGGGGCTCTGCCTGGCCTCCAGGCCCACCGCATCGTTCAGGAAGAACTCACACCTGCAGTTCCGGCTCTCCAGGCTCGTCATGCGGGGGAACTTCTTCCTTGACAGTCGCAGGTACTTCTGGTTTTTGCGTTGCTTCCGGAGAGAGAATGGCAGGACTGTTCCCCCAGTCTTCTCTGAGAACTCTGCCTGCCCTGTCTTGGCCCCTGGCAGGCTACTGTCTCCTCCTCCAAACCTCCGTGCAAGAGAGAAACAGAGCTTCTCCTTTCCCTTGTGGGCACTCCTCAAGTCCATGCCATACAGCCGCTGCCAAGACATCAACACAGCAAGGGGCAGAATGGGAATCTGATAACAGCCAGGGCTCTCACCTGGGAGCTGGGGATCTATTCTCAGTTCAGGCCCTGGGCATCTAGGTGACCTAGGAGAAGTTGTTCTGCTCTTACCACACTGTTTCTCTCTCTTCACCTGCCATCTGAGCTCTCTCTCTCTCACACGTGCAGCCTGACATTGGCTGCTTTGCGGGGCACCAAAGCATGCTGGACCTCCACTTCCAAGCAGCTACTGCCTTGCACACGTTGGAAGGTCCAGGCCCAGGGGGGAACTAAAGACCATACAACCACCCAAGTCCAAAATTTAGAAGAGCCTAGTTCAGAAAGCAAGAGCTGCTTTTCTTCCCTTGTTTATTTTCCCCTTTTTCTCTGCTTCGTTAGCTGCTGTTCGGCTATCAGGTTAAAAGAACCTGCCTACCCACTCATTTAGCTTGCTACCTCCAATTTTGTCCACGCAAAAGCCAAGGGACAGTTTCCACTTTCCCGTGGGCAGGGCAGCAGCGCAGCAGCTAACCAGCCACAACTATATGGTAGAAGAGCAAGAGGCTACCTGCAGCAGGAGGCGCTTTGGTTTGGGGCCTCTTTTTCTGTACCCTGAAGCGCGGTCTCTCTCTTCCCTGTGAAGGAGGAACACAAATCAAGCCAAGCACCAAACACACAGCACAAAGCCTAGTCAAGACCTGCACCTTTTGCAGCAGAGCTCCCTCATTTTCTCCATCAAAACCCAACCGCGAGCAGCGTGGGCTCAGAAAGCATTCCACAATTTCTTCTTGTAGGAGTGAAAATTTTCCTCTGACTTTGCTGATCAAGGATGGGTTATGGAAACTTATCACCTCACATCACTCCAGTCCAGCCCTGGACCTCATTAAAACCTGAAACCGACTGCATTTTGGCTCAATGCTGCTTGAGTTTGGCCTTATTTCCCAAACGGTGCCAGCCCTGCCTTATCTGCCTCAGCCAAGACTGGGGTACAGAGATGGAGCAGGACTCATCCCTACACATCTCATGTTTGACTGAAGTAGGGTACTTTATGCACGCTATGAAACAAAGACAGCATTTCCTTTTCCTGCATCCAGGGAGAGAAAAGAACATGCGCCCTTACTTTTCTTCATAAGCCACTACCAGGCGAGGGTCCAAGATATGATCCTCTGGCTCCCATGTGCTGTATCTGAAGAAAAACATAAGGAATATAAAGTAAACAACATTTTAATGAAACATTCTCTCTGCAGGGCTGCTCCCAGCGCGCTGAGGCCCTGGATACTGTCTTCAGAAGGGTCAGCGGGGCCTGCCACAACATTGCTAGAGCTCTGAGGAATCCCAGCCATCCCCCCCCAAAACTTCCTGCCAGACACCACCTCCTCTTCCCAAAAACAGGCAGGGCCAAGCATCAGGCAGCAATTTGTAGAACAGGGAAGCTTTTCTTCCCCAGGGCTCCCTCCACAGTTTGCGAAGCCCGCGCAGAGGCACACGCTGTTTTTAAGACAACGCCTAACCAGGTCACATTCGCAGCACTCCCACAAGTCCGGTAAATACACGGAACGAGAGGAGATCTGACGCAGCTTTGTGAAAAATAGGTCTCTCTTAATTTAGAGCGCTCGAAGATTAAGTACGCTTTCTCACCTGCGTTATTAATTACCTCTAATCACCGCAGCCTAAAGTATTTATTTAAGAAGAGTTCAATCTTCCTCTACTGTTGCCATCCAACTAAACATGTTTAGGCTTGGGCCCTGGGGCAAGTTGATGGCACCTTTCCAACTCTTGCTCGGCTCCCCCTGCAGGTTATTTCGGTCGAGCAGAGGCCATCGCTGTTTCTGTACCAGCGCAGGAGGAACCCACCTGCATCGCCGTTAGGGCTACTGAAACTACTCAAAATAAGCTCGGTGCTCTGAAAGTAGCTGGTGAACAGCGTCACTCGCTGCCCCATCTCCTTCTGTGATTGCCGGATAGCTGCGATGGAGCCAGCTGCTCGGGAAGGGTAGGAGCCCACGCAGCAGGCCACACCAAAACCAGTCCCCGAGGGGCACAGCCGCACTTAATACCAGGAGGAGCGGCCCAAAATTCCCCTTGTAAAAGGTTTCAGGAGGGCGGAAGGGTCACAAGGCAGTCCTTGCTGTGCGTTTATTCTAAGGACTCGTGTCTGCCCAGAAAGATGGGTGGCGTGTCTCTGTTACGCAAACTCCACAGCAAGAAATCAAGCCTGAAACCCCAAATGCCTCCGGACAATCGGTTTCCTGGAATGTGAGGCCCGAGGCCCGGAGGCAGAGCTCCTCCAGCCCCAGGTGGGGAGGGCCAGACAGGAGATGTGGGTGGCAAGAGCGCTTCTGTATCCGTGCCTTTGAACCGGGGGAAAGCATTTTAGGGTGCCTCCATTTCTGGGTGAAGCGCAGACTGCGCACGAGGGCACGTGGTGCGTGCATACATGTATGCAGGGGAGGTGGTTTGGGAATGGTTTTCTTCTGCCTCATGGGCAGATGAAATGGAAAGGCACTGAAACACGGGAGAGCTCCTGGAGAACGGTCCTACCCGTGAAGGTGCAGTTCTTTTCCAAAAGGGAGGAACACAAATATGAAATTCAGGTACCCCGAAGTGCACTGTCCATCAGAGGGTTAAGAACAGACGTCTTCATAACCGGCTGATCCCTCCCTCCCCTGCCCAAGCCTCCTGCAGCAACCTGACTGTGAGCTGTCAAAGCCAAGATGCTGTTTGAACAGAGGAAGGTTTCCTCCCAGCTGCAGGGATTCTGGCACTCGCTGTACAAATTTAGGAAAAATAATAACACCGGGGGGGAAAGGGGGGAGGCCATCAGATTACTTTTCATGGGCAGGAGAAGAAAGAGGATTTGCTTTAAAAAAAAAATCCACGGTGGGTGTTGCCTTTTTCTCTGCAGCTCAGTTCCTGGCTTCACTGCAGTGGCAAAACACTGCATATAAAAAAAAAAAAAAAACACGGTTCAGTTTGCCACACAGGCACGCACACACACACGCACAGAGCTATATATATGGCACACACAGCCCAGGCTGCAGCAGAACTGCAGAGAGCAGGCACTCTGGAAAACATAGATCATATGATCCTCCTCCCCCTCCTTCTACTCCTCCTCTTCCCCCTCCCCTCTTAACTCCAGCACAAGTTGTAAACAAGCTTGTAGCTCCAATCAGGCTGTAACTCCTCCATTACCTGCCTCCCGCCGCACAAGCCAGCAAGCCGAGGAGCAGGGCTTTAACAGTTTGAACTGTGAAATATCAAATAAATGGCAAAGCAGCCAACTGCAGCCCCGTCCTTGCTCTCCTCCATGGAGCCTTCCACGGGAAGCACGGAGTAACCGGTGCAGGGATTACAGAGCAATGCGACAAGGCTGGGGAGGGGAATGAAGCGAGACACGACATGGGATGAGGAAACAGAGATACTGGAAGGCAAAGATGCAAAGAGCTTGTGGTGCTACAGGCCGTCACAGGCGTATTTATGTTTAGCAGTACGGAAGAGACCGCTAGCAAGATGAAAGTGACTCGCATGCTCAAAGCATCCTGGTTTTAAGCAACTCGAGCCACTGGGTGAGCAGTTAAATAAATCAGTGCTCTTCAGAGCTGGAGCGTGCAGGAAGAGGGAAGGTGTTTGGATTTATCACAGCATCACAGTAAGGGACCCTTCGCACCCCCTTGCTCTCTGGGCAGAAGGCTGCGCTTTTAACTCCCAGAACTGAGCTCCTGGTGCCCCCTGAGTTCGTTCCAAGGTGCAGGGCAAGGAAAGGCAGCAGCAGGAATAAGGGCTGCTCTGTGAAAAGAAACATGATACCAGGCCTCCATCCACCTTCTCCTGCAAAGTCACCGGCCAAGAAGGACCTCAAAGTGTTTGTGGAAAGGAGAACGGGATAAACATCAGCATTCCAGCCAAATGGGATGGTGCCTCACAGACAGGAATGTTTCCCAATCTCTAAGTGATTAAATTAGGCTTTGCTACTTAGGGAGAAGTGGTCCAAGAACTGAGCCACGCTACGTGGCAGCTGGTACTCAACAAACGCACAAGGTTATGCTCCAACACCAGAATTTATAGTCATAACTCCATTCCCACCAGAGAGAGAAAGCTGCTTATTTGTGCGTGCCCTCTAAGCACGAGGATTAGGCATGCACAAACACATTTCAACCTCTGAAACGCCAAGCACAGTCTGTCAGGACAACATCCGAGCAGCCCCCTCTGCAGCTGCAGGGATGAGCCAGCAGGAGTTCCCTGCCGCTCAGCACCATCCAGCGCAACGCGTAGCGCAGTCGCACCCACGTTGTGCATGTGCACAGCTACAAACAGAAAAGCTGACGGGTCCCCGCGCGGACCACGAGGCTGTTCTGCTAGAGCGCTAGCTGACACGGTAATATCCTCCAGTTACCTAATCTTTTTCATCTCAAAGCTTTTTGCAGATTGCGTAGGCACAGAGCAACCACGCTTCTTCAGAGGCAGTTGCATTTTAATGGAGAAGTATCTGTAAACAGTGCGCAGCAATGCTGGAAAAAGGTAGATGCACTTTTCTTCTTGCAATATGGCAACCAAGCAAAAGCAGAAAAGGCACTCAAAACAACAAAGGGTTTCAGACAAGGAAATGAAGGCACGGCGGTAATTTTCAAGGGGCAAAGATCGCCTCTATTTGGCTACCACCAATAAAACTGAAATATTGCCCTTTGTGACCTGCAGAGGGGATACAGTAGGAGTACAAGACAAGACCACCGCCTTCTTTTCTATTTTAAAAGACTGCAAATAGCTCTACAAATAAAGCAGGGTCCTCTCGGTGCTGACTCAGAAATCAAGCCCCATGCCAAACCCAGAAGAATCAGGGTTCCTTGTCAAACTCTTACTGCATTTAACAAGACTCGTATCTAGAAAGCGTCTCAATGGAATATTTCAGTGGCGGCAAAAACCAGCCAGAACAGACTGACACACGGTTTGTATCCCTCGGCTGCCAGTCCGGAAATAGTACAGAGTTTTGGTTTGTGGCTCTTTGTTTGTAGTTGCTGGAATGAGGCACGAGCTTACCCGTGAAGAACGGGACGCTCAGTCGCAGAGATACAGTGAAAGCTATAACCGAGTATTAAAGAAAAAAAAAAAAAAAAAGACAAGTAAAACACAACTTACTTTGGGGGCCATCCTTTCCACTTCACCAGGTATTCTACTTTACCCTGAGGGCGGAAAAAGGAAGAAGAAAACAGGTGAACTCTGCAACCAAATATGGGCTACAGTAAGAGGTGCCACCAATCGACAGGACTAAACTTCGCAACCAAAGAGCTCATTTCCCATCGCTTTCTTTTCAAGAGAAAGCCACTTCCTCGTTCAGCTGTACATCTGCACCTCTTCCCCCAGGACGTGGGCACGCAGGGCTATTTAAGAGTGCCTGAACCACCATCAGCTTGGGATCAGACCTTTGCAGAAGCTAGCAGGCAGAACCCCAAAAGCCAGCCGGCGAGCCAGACTGCAACTGTCCCTTCGTTTACAGGGAACGCTTCAAGAAGTCAGCATGCATTAACGTGAGAGGGAGATGCATGCCAAGAGCAGGTGTCAAAGGAATTTGTTCAAGCAGTGCGGAGAAACACAAGATTTCAGATCCTATGAAGCATCTCTTTGGCATGTTCCCTTCCAGTTGCTACACGCCTTACTGGAGCGCTGCTCCATCCATCACACTCACCCAGCCTTTCGACCCAAACAAACAGCAGTTCACAACCCAACTTCAGAGTTAACCGTTTATTTGTTCACTCCAAGTACAAAAGCGAAGCCCAAGCGGCAGCAGCACATTCCAGGGCCCGGAGGAGCGCGCGCAATCGGTGCAACCTTTAATATTCTATCGAGGGGCTTGCAAAGCACTTCCCCGAGCGTGGCAGAGACCTTCAGGTTAGGAGGACGCCACCGCTGCAGGTGCACGGACCTTTACACGACAGCACGGGCGGCAAAGCGAGCTGCAAGGTGGGATTTATTTGCCTGCGGGGGGCTGCTCCCAGATGTTTGGGAAGGCGAACCTGAAAGGAACTTTGCGAAGGCTGCTGTGCTGCATCCCCTATGATCCTCTATGGGTGTGCAGCCCCTTCCTTCGCGGCAGGACCCCCCCACGCCCCCAACCGGCCCGTGGGCACCCAGCTCGCCTCG
>CM021765.1:53612537-53717848 GCA_011076525.1 Nettapus auritus | reverse complement strand
CCCCCCCCCCCCACCATCCCCTCATGGCCGCCCCTCCACGTCCCCGTCTCCTTCTCCCCCCACACTCCGCCGCCGGTCCCGGCTCCCGGTTTCCTCGCTCGGGGAGCACCGAGGGGGAGAGGGAGGCCCCCGGCTGCCGGGAGGGAGGGAAGCCGCCGGGTGACAAAGCGTTAAGGCGGCGGGGGGGCGGGCTGAGGGAGGGGAAATGGCGCCCGTCCCCCCTCAGGCGCCCGCCTCCCCTCAGGAAGCCGTCCCCCTCCGTCGATCCTCCTCAGGTGCAGCCCCGCACCGCCGATCGCTGAGGTGTTTTTTCTCGCTTTTGCCGTCTAAGAGCAGCCTGCTCAAAGTTCACTTGATGTCGTTGGGCTAACCATGAAATGCGGTACATCCCATAGCGGCGTGTTGGCTGTGTAGCTGCACAGCCGCTGAATGTTCCAGGTTTCGGTGCTGTACAGCAAAATAGAATTTAAAAAACCGTCAGTCCTTCCTTCCTCATATTATAATTCCACATTTTACAGGGAATAGAAAAAAAAAATACAAATTTCCCTCTGTAACTCAAAGTTAAGAGCTTCAGAAAAACGAGGGACAAAAGATCAGAACGTCTCTCTGAGCTGCGAGTCTTTTTAATCCCTTTCCTTGCACTGGAATCAAATTATTGCAGAGCTGAACTGGAAAATGACAGAAGCTGTACATTGTCAACTGTACGTTGACCATGTTGGGATGAAAGGAAAAAAATATCCTGTCAGCACTGCAAATAAACTTGCAAATGAATTCGTTATTGATAACCTGCTGGACCTGTTAGGATAGGAGATTTACATTTTATTTAATATGTCTTTTAAGCTCAAGGGTTATTTTCTTCAAGATTAAAGGAACTGTTAATAAATTCTGAAGGGGTTCTCAAAACGAAACAACCTGCATTTGATCACAAGCTTTGATACTCTTTTAAACAGAGCTGTACAATAAGAATCCACATCCTTGATACCATCAGTGCAATTTCTGCATGGTTATTCCCTTCTTTATTCCTGCTTTTCACCTTCTTTTTCTCACACCAACTATTGACCCAAATTCAGTTTAAGCGATACTTGCTTCAGGCATGTCCCAGCTCTTGAAAAACGGCTTTCCTTCGCCTGGAGGTGATGCATGCTGCCCATGGGATGACACCTGCACGCAGCCAAGTTCCAGGCATGTTCCCCCACAGGACTACAATTTGTGTCGTCGTTTGCTGGGCATGCTTCTGTGCCTCTCCTCGCCCATTCAAGGAGCTTTTATTCTCTCATGCAGCTATACTGACTTTGGTGAAATTTATCTGTGTAATTCAGGCAGCCGCAAAGGCAACGCTCCTCTGTTTCTTCAAGTGCCTTGAGTGGCAGAACATGCTACTGTGGTTCATTTTTACTTTTCAGAAAATGCCACTGAGCCTCTCACAATAGTCTGAGCAGTTTTCTGCAGAGCCCTTATTTGCACACAAAAAAAATGTTGCTTTTTAAAGCCGTTACTGCACAGTTAGTTATTATTTTAACGATGGTTGTAATGTAATTTGAATAGATGGGGTGTGGAGGGTTTTTTTGGTTGGTTAGTGAGTTTGGTTTGGTTTGTTTGTTTGTTTTTGCATTGACAACCAAAACTGGAACCATAAGGGTGAAAAGCAAGAACATCTCCCTTCCTCCCACCCTGTCCCAAGTTTTGAATTACCGCTAAGAGAATGTTTCTCTGCCATTTATAGGGACTAGAAATAATTAAGACAAACAATTTAAGCAATCAAATTTTTCACATCTGACAGCCTTTAAAAGCCATTCTGTTAAAAGAGCTTTTTAGAAGTATATCAAGAACTAGATTACAGAAATCTTTACTGGAGTTGTTCTTGTTATGGCTAATTGTACAACCACACTAATACATAGCAGTGAACTCAGCGTGCAGAAAACCAAAGCAAATATTGAACCTTCCTCAGTCCAAATTCAGAGCCCCAGATCCACGAGTCTTTAATCAAAATTCCAATTAACTTCAAAGAGTTTTACTTGAGTAAAAATTGCAAGCAGAATTTAGCGCGGAGAAATTACCATTTTAATTGCTACGAGTCTGATTAAACGACTCAGCCTGCAGTAGATACAGGCACTTACATTAACACTAAAAAAGTATTAATGGTCATTTATATTCTACAAAGCCTAATCCTGCCAAGGATTTTTTTAATTTTATTTATTTTTTTTTCTATTTTTTTTCCAGAAGACTGCAGCAAAGATCAGGAGTGCTTCAAAACAACGTCCCTGAAGAAACGCTGCTTGCTGGAGCTCCAAGAAACGACCTTGCAGCAGAAGCAGGATCTGGCAGCCCGCGAGCACGACGCGGCCGCGACTCCGTAACGCCGCGGGAGCTGGCAGCCATGAGCAGCCGTGCTGCCGACGACGACGATGATGCCGTTCGCAACGTGTCGCTGGCTTGATGGGTGAGCTGGCCTACGGCTGCTGTATGTTTAATTATCAGCAGATGGCACTCATCGTGCTGCTCCGTGTGCGCAGGTCCGTTTTATGCGCAGATCGTGGGCTTGGTACGCAGCCTCGTAACGCATCACGAAACCAAAGGGCAGCAAATGGACGAGCTGGCCTCTGAGACCAGCCAGGTCGGAGCGGAGCTGGCTCAGTGGGGTGGAAGCAGCGCGAGGCACAGGCAGGACATGCTGAGTACCAGCAGCGAAGCCCGAGGGCACCGGGAAAACGACCCTATGGCTATGCCCATAGCCATCAGTGCTTTAATGCGGTAGGTTTTTTAAAGCTTGTGGAAAGAATGCAGCTGCCCTCTGCCGCCAATTGGCAGCCCCTTGGTTTACCCAGAGCCTTGCAGCAGCAGCCAGCGACTGAAGTGTTTAAAGCTGCACTTCTGCTGCGTGTTCCTCGCCTGGCTCTGATCCTTTCCCAGCACAGAGATTTCCCGAAAGCAGATGGCCAGCTAGCCCCAGCCCTTGCATAAGGTGATGTTCTGCTTTCAGGGGTTACACAAAACACGAGGAAAACAAACAATTTTGCCCCTTTGCCATGGCTAAAGAAACTAGTCATGGAGGTTAGAAGAAAAATCACCCGGCCCAAGCTAGGTCCCTCTGAGAGCTCCAGGTGGGGTCTGCCACGAAGAAAATTACCTGTTTTGGTTCAGTTTCGTTTCATTTCTGCCCTTTTTACCCCACATGGGGTTTCTCCACCCCTTGCAGGCTTTCTTCTCCATTTCACAGCTTTCTGCTTCAGCCTTTTACCCTCAGAGCATTTCTCTTTCGTTGGGGCTGTGCCTCGGGTGCAGCCCCGAGGCACCGGGAGTGCCATGTAAATGGGATGGGAAGTGCTGAACCCCAGGCTGAGCCTCTGAGCACCATGCAGCTGGCACTTGTCCCTTCGTGTCACCTCACCTTGGGGGGCAGCTTTCCTGCGCCTTGCCTCACAGCCTGGCGTGACATCCTTCAGGTTTTCTTCCCAGTCTTCCTCAAAGAGTTCAGCCAGTGATCAAAGTCCCGTCCCTCTTCCGTCTTTGGGATCCCACCTTTGGGGACAGCGCCCCAAACACCAGGTTATTGTCTCTCTCGGGAGTCAGGGGGCACACATTCACCCCCTGAAGCTGTCCCACTTGGCGCAAGACAACTTCGGAGCTCCCTGGGCCCAACCTGACAGCTATTTTCCTGGGCAAGAGATCTGTGCCCTGCTCCCGATGCCGATCCCTGGCTGCGCGTACATGTTATCCAGCACCTGATTCCTGCAAAATGCGTAAACGGGTCCTTGTGAAGGCGCTGACAGGCCGGTCTCCGCTTTCCAAGATAAATACTTAGCTAGGGAACGGTGCTCCTTCTCTCGGGGCCACTTCAGATGCTGAATGTTTCTGTGTCACAGCAGGACTGAAGTGCGCTGGTTTGGTACACCAAGCACACGGTTTTTACGGCTTCCTTTTCAGGAAGCTGCAGCAGGATTTTTTTTTCAGCGCTCTGAAGCCTAGAACTGAAGTGTGGGTGGGAGAGGCAAAATAATCGCTTTTGTGGTTCTTTTTTTGGAGGGGTTGCTTTGTTTTTGTTCGTGTGTGTGTTTTATATACATACATATATTTGTGGTTCCCACGAATTTTAGTTGTGTTGTTTCAATAAGCTTGACGTTTGCTGTTTTAATGCAAGCCTGCCCAACTATGACCAGAGGATACATCTTTAAAAAGCCTGAGCTCCCACACGCTACAGAAACTTCTCCAGGCACATTTTCTGCCCGCTCCCTGTCCGGGTGGTGCTTTGCTGATTTGGGGTGCCTCCTTAGATCAGCAGAGGCAGAAACCTGGATGCAGTCCTGGGAGGCCCCTTGGCACCTCCCTATCTTGCTGCTTGGGGCTAAGGCAGCCTCTGCCACCAGCACTGAGCCTGCGCTTTGTCTGCAGTGCTGATTCTTCTCTTTGAGGATTTCCTTCATAAAAAGCGAGCACTGAGGGGACCAAACAGCACGCCCCGGGAGCAGGGTGCAGGCTGCAGCCCTGCCTCGTGCCAGCCCTCGGCCCCGTCCCTCGGAAGCTGTACTCCCAGAAGCGATGCGGGGAAAGGAGTTCCTTTGTTTTCTTACTCAGCTGCTGCTGGCTGTTGTTCTGCGGACTTGGGCTTGGCCGAAAGCTGCTCTGCGGCTTGCAAAACAAGGCCAGCATTATCTGCTACCTGGCGGCTGGGCTGTGAGGGTGCGACAAATCGTTTCTGAAGCGCTCGGAGGTGGACGAAAGGGACCCGTGTCCTGAGGAAGAGCTCTGCAGCCACCACTGCCCGCTCTCCCTGCCCCAGCGGCTGCTCGTTAGGTGGCACTGCAGGCCTGGGATTTCGGGCGAGCGCAAGCTCCAGAGGGCTCCTGCGGGGCCGAGCAGGGCTGTGCAGGCTCTCTCTCACCCCAGCTGTTTATTTTTCCCCTCAATTGCCAGGAAACCTCGATGCGGAGGGAGCGATCCGGATTGATGCTGCCCCACGCTGCAGCATCCACGCCTCCTGCCCCTGCTGCGGCGATGCCCAATGGGGCCGGTGCTTGCCCCTGCTTTTGGCAGGAGGCACCCCACGGCTTTGGGGGTGCTCCTCCTCCACCGACATGTCCTGAGCCGGAGCGGGGCAGGGAAGGTGCCTCTGCTCTCCCACAGCCCTCTTCTTCCTCACCTTGCTTTCCTTGGCAAGACCTTGGGTAAATGTTTAGACAGGTTTTCAAAGCCAGGCAGCACGCGGGCAAGATCCGGGAGCGCTTCCCTTTCATAATTGGGCCCAAGTGCTCTCAGTCTCTCTCCCGGCGCTGCCAGTTAATCCGGGCTCAGTCCTGGCAAGCTCACGCACTCACGGCTCTCCCGAGGCGCACCTGCAAATGCCGTGGCTATTCCTGTCCTGGCACCCTGTGAGCGCCGGGCCGGGGCTCCTCCGCCCCATCGGGCAGCTGAACCTTGCCCCAGCCCGGGCACCTGCAGCCTGCCCAGTGCCCCCCTGTTCGAAGCTGGAAGATAAATGTCCTTGAAATCTGAAGTAACCACGATAATTTGATTTTGAACAGGAAAATGGACTGTTTTTTCCCCTTATCTAATTGATTAGGAATGTCAACTATTCCTTTCTGTACACCGTGCATGCCTCCTATTTATGTAGGAAGCAGCTGGTCTAGTGATTCAGCCAAATGCTTTTTCTAACTAAAAAAATAATCATGCTTTCTTTCTGGGGGGGGACGTCGCTGCATTTCATCGCAAGCTGACAGACCAAATCCATCTCTCCGCATCCTGACGTGCCCCCGGGGAGCCACGTCCCCACTCCAAACACGACGCCAGGAGCCTTAGGGCAGCAGCGCTGCGACGGGACACAGGCGTCGCGACGGGACACGGGCTCGGCAGCCACGTCTGGGTGCCCGGCTGGCACCAGAAACCACCCCGGCTTTTGTCTGGGCAGATTTCTGCCCGCATCTATTTCTGCACGCTGCCGAGCGGGGCTGGATGCGGCGGGTGCCGGCCGGAGGGTGACGGGAGCCGCGCGCCCGCGTGACTCCTTTCGGTAATGGGCTTAAAATGGAGCGCTCGTTCCCGTTTTTCTCAGAACGCAGTTACGCTTCCCATGCGAAGTTACACAGGCCTAAGCTGCAAGTTTTCTTAGGAAGTCCCCAAAACTGCAGCGTGGCGAGATTTGTCGCAGAGGAAATCCGTTCATCTAGCCCAGCCGACGGGTGCTGTACGGTACGCACGCAAAACTCGGCAGAAAGATGGTTCTTGGTGCAGTTTGGTCAAACGGGTGATTAAAAACCCCGGAAAGATTTCAGACCCTGCAGAGTCACCAGTCACACCTAGGAGATGATGCAAAGCGGCCAATCCACAGAAGCATTCTGCAGGATAAGCGTGGAAATAAATGAAACTTGCAGAAAAGAAGGCCATCAACATCAGAGGTGCCACCGTAGAGCAGTCACCGTGTTTGGCTCCCGTCACGCGTCTCCAGCAGCCGTGTCAGTGCCAAGGAGCCACCTCTTCTCTCCCACCAGCAAATCCCACTCGTGTTCCTGCTCCCGCAAGCGCGGCCGGCTTGGTTCTGCAGCTTCCGCTGCCCAGACAGCCTCGTCCCAGAAGGAGAGGTAATGGAAACATTAAGTAAGGCCACGTATTGCACAGGGAGCGTGACGGTGTATCCAGAGACACATCCCTGTTCTCAGAAGGGGATGGATCAGACACGAGGGATCGCTGGAGTAGCAATTGTCTTAAAATCTGGCGTCGGCATCGCCTGCAGGAGGTTCGTACCTGGGCGGGGAGAGCTGGGAGGCACCAACCAAACGGGACAGTGTCTTACCTCTCCTTTTAGAAACGTTCACAGGATTTTTTGTCACTTGGCCATTGCTATCTCACCGCCGCTGCTCCCCATGAAGCAGACCAGCACGGTGGGTTTTCACGTGGATGTGTGCCTGCCCCGTAACCAACGGGGATGAGGCATCTGACAAGGCTTGACTTCAGCAGCTCTGGCAGGAAGCGCTGCGGTTTGTTTAACCAGCTAGCCAAACAACCTCCAGCACCTGCTCCCGCAGCAGAGGAGGCCAAGCACCGAGCACTGGGCCAGATAAAAGTTTCCACCGAGCTCTCGCCATCGGGCGAGCCGTCGGCAGCGCTGCCCGGCCGCCGAGAGCCCACCACGGCAGCTGGACGAGGCCCAAAATGGCCAAACCGGTTGCTCCCACCGGGCGTGAGGACACATGCGTCGAGACCTGGCCCAACCTTTGGGTTTGGCTACCCCAGATTGTCCCCTGCGTTATCAGGAGAGGGTGAGTTGCCAAAGGTTTGACAGCTGATAAGAACAAGCGCCGTGCCAGCGCAGGGAAAACCCCTCTCTGTGACACGTTTCAAGGTCCCCACAGGACATACCCTTTGACAACGCTGCTGGAGGACGAGGCACGCTCTGCAGGTTGAGCAAACCGGATTTCGCTGAGACAGCGGTTCCCATGATCAGATGTGAGCACCGGCTGGAGACGTTAAATAAATCAAGGCAGGAGCTGTGTTCCGGGGCTTGCCGCTGCTTGTCGCACACTGGCACATTGTTCTCCCAAGGTGGGATTCACTCAGCTCGGTGTTTGCCAGCTGAAAATTAAGCACCTTAAACTGAGCTGGCTGAAAATTAACCAGTCAGACACTGGCAGCCCTTGTCTCCTTCGCTAGACAAAGGCGAGCGTTGAGCACTGCCACGGCGTGATTCATCCCAGCCCTCGGGAAACTAAGCCGAGGAGTCGAGTTGTGTCACAGATGGGCCCATGGCTGTTGACTACGGAGGGAGCTGAGACAGCCGGGGGAGAGTTTGGAGACAACTTGTAGGTGTCTACCACGAGGTGACCCCCACCATGGGCCAAGAGTGTGTGGTGCCACCAGACGTGGACGGGTTTGGGAGCACAAACCGCAGCCTTCAGCGGGGCTGCCTGCTGCATCCCGGCTCTCCCCCGGCTTCCTTCCTAATGATTTCGCTCCCATCCATCTCCAAAACCTCTTTGCAGGGCTAATGCCTGCTCCGAAGCCGGAGTTCGCTGCCCGAGGTGTTACCTGGCTGCTGCCGTGACTGCGGAGCCGCGTCGGTAACGGAGACGGGACGTGTTTGTCGGCTCCTCGCACTGGGCCCCTCTCCCCCGGCGAGTCCCGGCGTAGGAAATCTGGGGGGACGCACCCAGCAGAAGCAATGCCATTTGGTGTTAAAAACAGGATTTGGCTTTAAAAAATATATATATATTGAAAGATCAAATCCTGATTTTTTTCACCTTCCTTTCTTGCAACTGCTATTTAATGAGAAATCACAATAATCCTCAGACAAAGAAATAGAGATACAGAGATAGAGATAGAGATAGATGGAGGTGATAGAGATAGATAAATAGATAAATAGATCTGATCAACCCCTTGATGGCCATTGATTGACACTGCCAACAAAGAAGAGCCTCGGATGTTAAGAAGAAGGTGCCTGAGATGCCAAAGAAGGTGCCTCAGATGTTCAATTTCTCAGAAGTCAGAACAAACAAAAGCGGTTTTCCTCGGATTCCCCCGGCTCGCAGACACCTGAACGCAGTCAGCCGGGTGCCAGCGACGGTTGGCTGGAAGAGAAATCCCCGCGAGAAGAAAGCCGGGCCCCAGCCAAGTGGCACCTGACGACTGGAGAGCCAAGGGGCGAGGAAAAGGGTTTCCCTTCATCCCTGGCTGCAAGCCTGGCCAGAAATGCCACGGAATGGCTCATCCCACGTGCGATGCCTGTCGTTTCATTATTCTGTTTCCTTTAACCCGGCGATACATCCGCGTGTATCTGCGATTAGCTCCCACAGGCAGCTCCTCAGCTCGGGCTGGCTGTCTGGGGGGACACGGGGGACATCACCCTGAAAATCGGCTCGGCCCCATCCTGCCGACGGGCACCAGAGGCTGGGAGCAGCCCTGGAGACACCGGGAGCTCTTCTGACAGCAACGGGAGCAGGCTGGTGGTGCCGGGGGCCATCACCCCACGCACCGACCCCGAGACAAACAAGAGCGGCCCAGGAGGGCCGCGTTGCGAGAAGGAAGTATTATTTAACGTGCATTGTGTTGGGAAACGAAAACAAGGGGCCTGGCGCCGGGCCAGCTCCCTTGGCCTCTGATTTTTTTTTGTTTAATTTCTTGCTTTTTTTCTTTTCTCTTCTGGGCAATTGTTCTGGTTAGGCCTTTTTTTTTTTTTTTTTCTTTAATTATTCCGTTTTGTTTTGTTTGGTGTTTTCGGAGCTGACAATGCTCGGCGCGCTTCCTGTGTTTTGGCACGGGGGCTGCCCGAGCGCTCCGCCGCGCTTCCCTCCTGCCACGGCCGCCGCGTGGGTTACATCACGGGGGCACGGGGGCTTCTCGCCTGGCCCCGGCGGCGGAGGGGAGCGGCGGGCAGCGGGGTGAGTCAGTGTGGAAAAGGCTGCGCGCATTGCTGCCGGCTGACTCACCGGCCCCGAGGAAAGAAAAAATAACAATAATAATAATACAAGAAAAGAAAAATTCCAGCCAGATTCTTTCGGGGAGGTAAACAAGGTCAGGCAGCGCGGCCAGATCCTGTTTACCTGGGACAGGACGGATTTGCGGAGCCTGGGACGTGCTGGCACGGCTCGGGGCACCCACGAAGGAGCCCCTGGGCCACTTTGCAAGAAGCCGGGCGGCTCCGACACGAGGGCACATTCCCAAATTTAGGATTCCCCGGTGCTCACCCCCGGCCCCCCACGTGCCGAGGATCCCACGCGGTCCCGCTCTCCCTCCCCGCGCGGAAGCCCCGGCCGGGCAGCCCATCGGCCCCTTCCAGACGCTGACTGAGTGTTTTTTCCTGATGGCGAGGCGTGTGCGAGTGGATGTTGCTCAGGCGAATATCCTGTTCTTGCGACGGGGACGGGACGCGGGGGGGTGTTATGCCGGGATTTCGCATTCCTGGCATTCCTGCCTTGGCCGGGGATGGGAGCGCTGCAAAACAGCCTGGTGGCGGGGAGCGGGCACCCGCGGGCGCACCGAGCGGCCCCTCCGACATCCAGCTCCGCGTCCCCACGGGGACTCGTTCGGTCCCCGCATCCTGCCCCGGCCACGCGTGGAGGTGAGCCGGGATCAACCCAGCGGTTCCAGACCCTGCAGACCCTTTTGCTTTGCTTTGCTTTTCTCTTTTTCATTTTTTCCTTCGTTCATTGACAGAACAAAACGAACAGGGCCAGCGCTACATCGTGGTGGTTTTCCCTCCCGGCCAAAGCAAGCTCCTCGGGGTCTGGCTCCTGCAGGTGTTGGGGCTCTCCCTTTTCGTGGCTCTCTCAATGAAACGCGCACGACGCGGCCCCACGGGCCGACGGGAAGAAGGAGAAGGAGACACCCCGGTTCTGGCCACCAGCTGCACACGTGTGCTGCTGGAAGGGGAAGGGGCCGGGAGGGAAGGGGACAATGCCTCTGGTCACATGCAGAAGCCAGGCTTTGAGGAATTGAAAGCGTGTTAGAGCTGCAAGATAGCAAAAAATAAAAAATCCAAAAAAAAACCCGAGCGTGCTGCTGCGTTTGAGGAAGCGGCCGGCGCAGCGATGTCCCCCAGGACCGGGCAGGCTCTCGAGGGAGTCCCAGCGATGCCCTCCCCGCGGGGCAGGGCCTGAAGCCCACGGGCAGAGCTGAGACCCCTACAGAAAGGGGCAGGAGCGAGACCCGAGCTCCCCGGAGCAAAGATCCAAAGAGCAGGAGCACGCAGCTCCAGGCGCTCGAGCGCTTCGTCCCTGCCACAGCGCCGGGTCCTGGGGCTGGGAACCCCCCCGGCACCCCCTGCGCTCGCTGGGCCTTACAGCCCAATGACTAAAGCGGTTAGGTCACTAACACGAGCTGCTTCCTTTTTTGGGCAAAGTCAAGTGTCAGAATCACAGGTTTCCTCTTTCCTTGGAACTGGGCTTTCTCGATACCGCAAATCCTTCTTGCGAGGCTAAAATTAAAGGCTCCGAAAGCACATGCGGCGTGGCGCAATCCCGCCGCCCTGCGTAATGCGCGGGTTGGGTAACAAACAATAGAGCTTGGAAAGAGCCGGGACCGAGATTTCCTCTTTCAGCTGCAGAATTGTTTCCTTGGCTGGTGCGTGCACAGGCCAGGTGGCAAAATGCTCGCCCCCGGCAGGCTTCCTGGCAAGCGGGGGGACCTTTGTGTGGACCTTGAGTGGACACAAGAAGAAGTCCCCCCAGAAAGCAGCGCCCGCTCTCCTGTAGCTTAGCTGCGCCCTCCTGCTCCGCCGCGAGCTCTCTTAGCTTCCCAAGAGCCGATCCTTGCAGCTCCTCACGAACTTCCCAGGGCCGTTTGCAGCCCCGTGGATGGGAACAACAAACGTGTGGACCCCGAGCACCGCGTCCTGCCGAACCCTGGCGCTGCCGCCTCTCCCAAGAACCGAGGGCAACAATAGGTTGCGGCTCAGCCAGCGGGGCTCTCCGTGGAAAAGGGAAAATGCGTATCACGGGGAAAAAACTGCAGATCCCGTTCAGCTGCTCCTTTCTGTTTCATTTAACGGAGGCGGCTGCGCTGGGAAAACGCTTTATTTGGTGACGGGGCTGCTCGCATCGGCCAGGGGAGCTCCGTCCGTGCCAAACCCAAATGCGAGGAGCCGGCTCCAGCGTCAGCCGCAGCTCGTCCTGGCGGCCCCAGGTAGACGAGGACCGGCTCACGGAGCTGCCGGCCGCTCTCACGAGCCCCGTCCCTCCCTGGGGAGAAACCCGCACCCGCAGCCTTCCTCCTCGCTCTGCTCCTGCCCTTTGTGGACCTTTTTTGGGTCTGCGCATCCTCTGGGAGCACAGATTCGGGACGGGCAAAGCCGGCGTGCCACAACGCCCCTTCGCTGCGCTGCTCGGCGCTGCCTCAGACTTTCCAGGGCAGGCTGCGCTCCGAGTGCCGTGTTTTGTCCGTGGCCACCGGGTTTATGGGACACCAGGGAGAGCCCCCCTTTTTCCTCCACGCTTTTTTGTTTTTCTTCTTGATTAGCGGAAAAAATTCCTGAATCCATCGGGGGGGAAGGAAGGCCTTTTCTCTCTGTCTCTCTCCTCGGTCAATCAGGCAGATGCCAACAATTTCCATCGTGACCGTGAAACACTTTTTCCACCGAAATAACACCTCTGCGGGCTTTAAAGGCGCAGCTCCCTTCGCACCTCAGGGTTCATCCATCCCCACGCTCCTGCCGCGACCTCGGTCTCGGCGCAGAGCTGCTGGACGTGGCTGCTTCGCCCAGCGGGGAACGAAGGTCAGCGGATTTGGGAACCTGGGAGTTTCCCAGGCTGCTGGGCAAGGCGGCGATGGCCCGGAGTCCCCTGTGCAAAAAGCCATCGCTGCGAGCGTTTCGACACGGCTTGGCGGGCCACAAGGCTCCCTGCGATGTTTGGGTGGCTGAATTATTGCTTGCAAACGGCTCCTCGGACTGAGGTGCTGATTGCAAGGGGGTGGGTTCCCCCCAAACCCGCTCTCATCCCAAAACCCGGGCAGCTCACGGTGCTGGAGAGCCACGGGCACCCGCCTGGCCCGGGGACAAAAAGGGAAGGGAGCTCCTGCTTGTTTTTGTGGGACCTGGGGGTTTGTTTTTCCGCTAACCCTGAGATGAAAGCTGGGAGCAGCCGAGGCGGCTTGGCTCCTTGGCGATGCCTTTTAAGAGGGGAAATTCCCCAGTCACGGCCCGATTACAGCCCAGGGGGGGACACGGCTCCGCTTGGTCACGGGCTGCGTGAAGGCGAGTGGAGAACAGCTGCAGGGGAGCCTGACTCCTTTGAGAAACATTTTATGGGCGTTTTTTTTTTTCCTAAATGGTTTTTAATTCTTTGTATCTTCCTCCCTCTGCGCATCCTGCTTGGCACCGGCAGCTCCTCCGCCCCCAGGACCCGCCGGGCGCACGGACGGTGGGATGGGGCCACCGTGGGACGTGTCCCCTGTCCCCATCGTGTCCCGTCCCACATGGGTTTGGTGTCACCACGGGGGCTTGAAGCTTGGCTGGTCCTTGGAGCCACGGCCCTGGGGGAACCGCGGCCCTGCGCACTCCTGAGCCTGGCAAAACCAGCAAAGAGCCAAGGGCCTGGTGAGGAAACTGTGGCTGACAGATTTTTAACAGATTGTGTTTTTTTTTCACCTGGCCTCCAGGTGAAGCAGCAGGCGCTGGTAGAGCTGTGGTGATTGAAACAGGGAGAGCCACGGCTGCCCGGTTTTTGGAGATCACCCGTGGCAACAGGCGAGCCAAGCTGGCAGCCCTGAGTGGAGCAAACGCTTCTCCTGGCCGTGCCGTGGCTCTCCTGGGGCTTCTCCCTCGAACCCAAAGCCCCAAAGCCCGCAGAGCGGCTGCTTCGCCCGCCTGCCGGCTGCGCAACGCCTTCCTTGCTCGGGGGAAAGGGAAGAGCGGCAGCCTTTCCGAAGGAGGGAAGGACCGACGTCGTCTAGACAGTGTGACTAAGGAGGGACCAGGCCGAGTGTTTGCACAGCTTTGAAGAGTGTAAACACCGGGCCAGCTCCTTCAAAGCGGAGGAATCCGGAGATGGGATGAAAGCGCAGGGAAGTTCTGGCCGTGCCTCCGAGCGGAGCTGCTAACCAAAACGGGGACCTCTCGATAAGAAATCCCCAGCGCCTGAGTCATTTCGGAGCAGACCGTGAGCTGGCGGAGGCCAGAGGGAGGGCTGCTGGCCGCGGGCAGGTGCTGGCAGGACTTTCCCAGCAGTGGGTTGCTTCTCCCGGCAACCTTGGGCTAAATGTCCTGAAAATGAAACTGGAGGCAGCGGGAATCCCAATCTGCCCTGCAGTGAGCCGCTTGTGCCCCTGAATTTCATTCTGAATTTCATTCAGTTCACGGAAAGGAAGAGAAAATGTTGCCTGAGAGGTTTGGTTTCCTTTTTTTCTTTTTTTTTTACAACTTTAAATACAGTGCTGAGTATAAATTAATCTTACATTAAAAAAAAAAAAAAAAAAAGCCAAACAAAATAAAACAAAACCTCTGTACAAACCAAAGGAAACAGAATTTGGAAGAGGAAAGCAAAGCATCTTCAGGTTTTGCTCCGCCACGGGGCTGTGAGCGTGGGGAGCAGCGGCTGGTGGGGCAGCTCGAGCTCAGCTTGGTGGATCGGAGAGCGGGATTCCCGCGGTGCCGCTGGAAATTCCCATTGTGTGCAACATCTCTGGTGCATAACCTTTCTGGTGGTGACTAAGGGGCGTGCAGCTGGCCCCTGCAAACAGAGCCCGTCTCCCTCTGCCACCGCCCGCCCGGCCGCGCTCCGGGTCCTCCCCGTGCTCGTTTCTGTCTCGGAGCGCTGCTGCCAACCGTGAGGGCCGTGCTCATTCCTTTCTCTACACCTACACGGGGCTGCCCGCGGCTTGGATCGACTTCCAAGCGAAGCGGGCTAATGGGTAAAATCCAGAAGGAACCCGAGAGGGAAAATGTGAGGGAAAAGATGAGATATCCAGGGCCACTCGCAGGGCAAGAGCAACGACGGCACGGTGCACAGGCCGCCCGCGAAGGGGTTAAAGAGCTCGGGGGAATGACATGATTCTGCTTTCGGGACCACAGAGCAGGCAGGGACAGCTCACTGAGATTAAGTCATGCTTCTAAGTTTGGCTGTTGCTGGCCTTGCCGCGCTGCCGCTTCGCCTCCTGCAAGGAAGTTGCGACGGGGGGTTGGTGGGGAGCGAGAGAAAAGGGCACCGGGACGCGGAGAGATCAGACGGGGAGCCTGCCCGTCCCGTCCCGTCCCGGACCTGGCGGGCTCTGAGTGATGCTGCACACGCAGGGCGCTTTTCTCCCAGCCCGACGGAGCTCCCTGCCGCTGGGGAATGAAATCCGTTTAAGAACATATATATATATATTTATATATGCATGTATAAATACACACACACACACGCAAACACATGGATAGATTATACACACGTATACACGCGCACACATACGGAGCGGACTTTAAAAAAGAGATCTGAGTCCGAGCCTGGAAAGTTGAGTTCTCCACCAGCATGTGCAAAGATGGCTCCCCTCGCGAGGGGCCGGGGTGTGGAGACGAGTCTGCCGCCGTCTGCTCCTTCCCCGCGATCCAAACGCCTTCCAGTCAGCACCAGGAGCAGGAGGGAAAGGGGGGGGGGAATGCATTTGGCTTCTTGGTTTTGTTTTCGCGGTGGTGGTTGCTTTTTCTTTCTTTCTTTCTTTGTTCTGTTCCCCGAGATGTTGTGTATTTTAGTGGTTTTGGTTTTTCTGTGTTTTTTTTTTAAAATAAAATATACGCACGCACGTTAAAAATATATATCTGTCCGGGTAGGGCAGTTAAAGTCCTTAGTGCATTTTCCATCGTCGGCCGCCGCTCGCGGTCTGAGATACGCCTGTCTGCAAAACGTAGGTCCAGTGCAAGTGTGGATCTCAGCCGGGCCCCCAGCCTTACCAGAAACACAAGGAGAAGGAGGAATACGCCCCTTCCTCCCTCCCTCCGTTGTTTTTCTCCTCCCCTCGGAATAAATTGGACCCTCTTTCCTTTTCACATTTTCCGTTCCGTCCCCTGGAGCAGGGAAGGCATTGTCCTGTCCTCGTCGCGTGTCGTGGCTGTCGGGGATCACGGTTTCATTTGTACTTTGTTCTCTTCTCATATATATATATAGCTATATATATATATATATGCTGTGTTTGTCTTTTTTTTCTTTTTTTCTTTTTCTAAAAATGTACGTCGTTAATAAATGAAAGGAGGGAGAGGCTTTGGTGGGAGAAGGTCCACTGATGGAAAGGGAAGCACCATTTGCCGCCTGAATCAGTCGTCGAGGCAGACGGACAAAGAGGAAAAGTCATCACTCCAAGGACCCCATGGGGGCAATACAGCAAATATATTAAATAAACCTGGAAGTGAAACAAAAACAGGCACGGCATTAAAGTATGCAACCCTCTGCCCCTGCAGCTCCCATCCTCTCCCTTGTTCTCCTCTGGAAATGTTTGTGTTCAAGTGCCAAATTAGAAGCACGGGAGGGCTTTTGACCTTCTCTATTTTTTCTCCCAGGCAGCTTGAGCTGAAATTTGCGTGGGTTTGCATCACTCGTGCCCTGGGAACCACGGGCTGGCCAGGAGCATCCTGGGACCATCAGAGCCCTTGCGGCGCTCAGCGTGGGAATGACAATCCCAAGACTGGTGCTGCTCGCCCCCTCACCCCCTCTCATGAGGAACCAGTGCTTACTTTCCTTTTGCTTGCACCAGTAAAATTCTTCCGCTGATGAGGGAACTACTCCTGTTTACACAAGTCAGGGAGAGAAGAATCAGACCCTGGCCTGACAAAGTGCAGATCTATCGCCCGAGATTCCAGTTCTGCTCTCCCCTGGCATGACCTCTCCTCTGCGCCCGGGCTTCCTGCTAGGGGAGGGATGAACCAGAAGCGCTGCTGCTTCTCAGCCTTTCTGCCAACCCAACTAATGAAAGAAAAGGAAAAGGGATCCCCAGAGCAACATTAATTCCCTGCTTTCAACGGAGAATCAATAGAGAAAGGAGAACAGGAGCTGCTCCAGAGAAGAGAAGAATAACATGGGTCCCGAGGGGATTTAGGTGCAGGGAGAAGTCAGGCTTGCCCTCTGCCTGCACATCTCTCCCGGCTCGCTGTTACCTGCTTTGTGCTCTCTGTCCCCTGCCAGCACTTCTATGCTACGAGGATTTCTTTCAGCACTTTCTTATCGTTGACGTGCTTGTACTTCTTATGTTTTCTCTTCTGTGCTGGCGGCCGGCGTACCCGCTTCCTCTGCGAGACAGCGGCTGTGGTGAACGACGGGGACAAGCCTGCCAAAACAGAGGGGAGAGAGTACAGCGAGGGGACGCCGGGTCACGCTGGAATATCTTTCCCCACACGCTATCAACAAAGAGCTCTGCAATCTTCTGTTTTTCTCTCTCTCGCCCTCTGCTCTCCTCACTCTCTGCCCTCTGCCTTTTCCCGTGATGTCCTTCTCCTCACCCCTCACCTTCCGCTCCTTCCTTTCCCTCGGTGTCAGCCCTGCGCTGGCAGGCAGACCTCCTGGGAAATGTCCTCAGGCTGGTACGAACCAGCCCATGGGATCCCCCGGAACTAAGCAGATTTAAGCCAGCGGAGGTCTCATTCCCCTCTCCCCAGCCCCTCTTACGCCTGTCTCCACGCTACGAATGCCGAAATCCTTACGTTTCTGCTCTCGTGGCGCCGGCCGGCTGCTCCTGGGGGGCTGGCGGGACACCGCTTCACACCGGCACTGCACGTGATCCTCCAAAGGCACGACGACTTTTTTGAATTTTGGCTTCTTCTGGACAAATTCGATCTTGTTCACCTATGTGGAAGAGAGGTGCAGCCGAGAGATGAACGCGGCTGTAGCTCCGACTCTGTGAAAATAATCAGCGGCCGTGCGTGCTGGCTGCCTTCCTAAAGGGTCAGGAGGCAGTTTATGGAGCACGGGTCAAGGCCAGGGGTGCTGTGTCCGGGAGCTAATTTGGCACACAGCAGCAGCGAAGCCCTAAACCAGGCAAGCTTGGATGTGGCTGGTTGCTTCCCCCGTTCCTAGCTTGTCGGTGGTGGTGGGGAGAGGGATGGGTGGCTGACCGCACGCAGAGCACGCCGGCCTCTTTCTGACAGCCGGGATGGTGGGGACCTGAATTAATCGCCAGGATTAATTGCCGCAGGGTCTCGCAGGAAGGGCAAGAGGAGAAGAGCTCGGGCTTGATGTAAGCAAACACTGCTTCAGCAGGCCTGTCTGAATTTGTCTCCAGCTCTTTAATAACTCGCAGGGCTGAAGGCCTCAGCTCCGCGTTGCAGGGGGAAGGCGGTGCTCTGGAAATTCCCTCGGACTCTCCACCAGCGCTGACTCAGAGGCAAGGCTCACGGCTCCGCATCCCGCCGCAGGGCACGCGCTGCCTAGGGGGTCCTCCTGCTCCAGCAGCAGCCGGGCCTGACCCCATTCGCCTTATCTAACGAGACCACGGTCCCTGAAGTGCTCCGCGAGCTATAAATACTTGCTCTGCTGAGCCTCTGGGACTGGATTCCTCTAAACCCACTGCCCCAGCAGCATCCCTCAGCAGCAGCGCGGCAGCCAGGCTGTTTATCTTTCCTTGAAAGCCCACTCCGCACGCTTCAGACCACACGCTGCTCGCTAGACAAACACTTCCAGCCAAACAATAGGGAGACCTCTGTCCTCAAAGAAACCATTTCCAGGTCACTTTTTCTGGCTGGCTTTTGACCTCTCGCTTGCTTTTTCCACAAAAACAACTCCTGCTCCCCCCAGGTTTTTCCCTCGTTCAGCCTGGCTTTTCTGAGAAAGGAATTTCCTGACGAAAGGGGCTGCGTGAACGCCACCTCTCCCGGCCAACCTCTGCCGCCTGCCTGGGGGAGTCTCTCCTACGGCTCGGGCAGAGGGTTAGCGCGGGATGAGTATTATTTTTAAACAAGCTGTCTGGGAGGAAGCTGTGAGAAGATCACAGAGATGCAGAAACAGCAAGGGCGGTGGCGTGGGGCTGCAGCTGGGGACGGAGCCCTGCAGCACCGCCGCGGTGACATCCCCAGCTGCTGGACAGCACCAGCCCTCCCGCGGACCTCACCGTGGATAACACGGGAGACGTGACCGCACGGAGGGCGTCAGGGAACGGGCAGCTGTGCGAGCCTTGCACCTGGGACCCGCCGGGGTTTTGGGGGAGCTGAGGGAGAAGCGGGAGGCATTTCTCTCACCTGGACGTGCCGGACGCGGATCTGCGTGGGGCGACACTGCACGTTGCGGTTGTTGCAGCAGCCGGAGCAGCGCTGCACCTCCACGCAGGGCGGCCACACCACGAAGTTGGCGTTGGTGCTGTCCACCATGGCGCGGGAGATTTCGAAGACCACCGCCCGCGTCTTGCACTCCGCCAGGACAGCTGGCTCTGCCGCTGCCAGAGCATCTGCGGAGGGCCCGGGGGAGGATGAAACGGGCTGTGCAGCTGTCGGCGACCCGCTGCAGCCACCTCCAGGGGGAAAAGCAGCGACCCCGCACGGCTCTACCACACACACACGCTCCTTTCCCCTTCGCCCACCCACCCAGATCCCTCCCTGGACACGAGGAATGGAGCAATACGATGCCCCTCACCGCGGCAGGAGATGACAGCTCTGTAGAGCAAATCGGCACCGCGGGGTGAGCCAAAGCAGAGCAACCTGCACAGCTCCAGCCTCCTCGTGCCCTGCTGGGGTGCAGCGCCCAGCTCCCACGTGAGCCCCAGACCCTTTTTCCTGTCTGTCCACGTGCGCAGCAATCTCCACCCCGATGCACGCACTCCGCACACGTATCTACAGCTGCCCAGGCGGTGTCCCCGCAGCCCCGAGGTGCAGCGCCCCACACTCACCCAGGCTTCGTCTCTCTCGAGCCAGGGGCGCGGGGTTCGGCCCGGGATGAGTTGCATTCAGGTCCAGGCTGGGGCTGTCCTCCTCTGCAAAGGGAAGGACACGACCCGATAGCAGCGGGTAGGGGCAGGAGGAGGAGGCAGACGCTTGTGCTCTGCTCGGCAGGTGAAGTGCAGGGATGAGGGAGCCGTGCCCCCAGATGTCACACGAGGTAGAAACTCGCCAGCAAGGTCACAGCTGTGCCGGGGCACAGAGATTTGGGGTTTGCTCTTTGCTCAGTACGCGGTTCAAAGGAATAAGCCTGTCGTGAACGAAGGGTCTCTCTCCCAGCCCACATTCCCTCTGCGTTCGAGTCAGTTTTACGGCAGCAGAACTAGAAGCGAAGCTAAAATGGCCGTTTTTCCCCTCCGCTGGTAGCTCCGCGAGCGATGGGAGAGGAAGACAGATAGCATTGAGCCCAGCTCCGAGCAGGTCCCTCCCGCCCCGCGGCTTTTTCCCATAGGAAGTGCTGAATAGAGAAATGCCCGCAGTCCCCACGGAGCACTCGGCCCCGCAGCCCCTCCTGAGCCGCGGACAATGGCCGAGCGCGGAGATAGCTCCCACCCAGCCACAGCTCCTTCCTTCTCCGGCCGGCTTTAGCAGCTGAAGGAAGCTGAATGGACGTCAGCATCAAGGGAGCAATTTTCTTACAGGGAATTTGGGGCCAGGGGAGGATCTCTGCTTATCAGATGCGTGGTGGAGCAGACTTCCCATCCCTATCATCTCCCATCCCTCTGCCTCAGCCCCGTCCTAGCGCGGCCCGCTGTCAGGGGGAGCAGGGGCTTTGCTCTCGACTCTCAAGCAGCTGCTGAAGGATGCGGGACGCGTGCACGGAGGCTGCACACACAGGGATCACTCAGCTGTGATCGGTTCCAGGTCACCGTTCATCTCACCCTGAGGCAGACACCCAAAATGGGACCTGGTGGGCCCTACAAGGACCTGTCGTTCTCCAGGGAGTGCAGAAGGTGTCTGGATGACTTAGGGGGTAGTGTTGAAGGTCGGGAGAGCAACATCTCAGCTCGCCTGCCTCCTGGAGCCCCTGGCCGGTCCCCTCCTGCCAGGGACCTGAAGTGAAACCGGTGACTCAAAGCTCTCCAGCCTGCCGCCGAACCCCTGGGCTTTCCAAGCCAACAAGGGAGCCCTGCTTTATTTCTCGGCCTTGAGGGCAGCCGGTAGCTGCGATAGAGATGTATCTGTTCCTCGGGCACCGGGAGACGACAGGCTGCACGCATCTTCCCCAGCCCTCCGTCCTGCACCGCCTGGCACGCCGTCAGGCCAGGGTGGGGGCTGCCTTTTGCGCAAAGGTTAAAGCGCTGAGAGGGGAGGGAGGGAAAAAAAATAGCAACAACTGTTGACTCGAAACAAATCTCCTATTGAAAAGCGGGTCCCTCCCTCTCCAGGTTGTCCTTCTACACCCTGGGTCGGCACTGAAGAGGCTTGGGACAATCCGGCAGGGCTAATTTTGGAAATTGCCCCATTGTGCGGCCGGTGGGCGAGGAGGAGGGAGCGGGCGAGGGCAGGGAGCGGCCGTGGCGGTGCTGGGGAGCCTCGTCGCCTCTTTCTAAGGCAAACAATAGCAGAACGCAGCTGGTGCCCTCCCCCTCGCGTTCCCCCCCTGCCCCTCCAGGGCCGTTTTGAAAGGCAGCGGGAATGCTTTTGAGACTGCGCCAGTGGTTGGACTGGCATAGGAAACAAAAGCAGGAAATTCTGTTCCCCCGTAGATAGTGTCTCGGCAAGGATTACAAAGCTCCAAACAGACAAAACACGAGAGAGAAGGCGAGCTGGGGGGGCCGGGGGACGACGGGCGGGAGCGGGGTTAGAATAGAAAGGAATTTGCTCTGAAGAGACCGTTTATAAATAAATTCCTGGGCCAGCCCAGCCGCCGCGGCGCGTGCTCCAATTCCCACACGTGCCGACCCCTCCGCGCTTCGCCGCTCCGGCCGCCCTCTGCGCCAAGTGACCCCGCAGCCCCCGGGGCTCTTATCTCGGGGCAGGAGGCGAGGCAACGGGCCCGACTTCGCCCCCCGGGCACGTGGCCTCTCCTGCAAGCTAAATTGGAGAACCTGCTCGGCCTTCTGCTCCTCCGTCAGCCGATTTCCTCCTCTCGCTTCTCTGCCTGCTGGGCTGACCCTCAGCCAGCTCGAGCCCTGCTGGTGAAAACTTCTGATCCCTGTTCTGTGCATTCACCTTGCCCATCTCTTATCGTTTCTGTGTGTCCCTCGTAAACCAGGCAGTTAGGAGGAGATCCAAAAAGGCATCTGCTTGCCTAAGTCCCATAGGTTTCGGGGGGGCTAGGGGTGTAAATGCCCAGGTCTTGGCCCCTGAGTATTTACAGTGGGGTAGTGTGAGTGCTGGAAAACGGATTGCTCTTCTTGCCCACCTCCCCAGAGAGTTAGGAAAAATGAGAGGAGTGTTTGGTGAAGAGGAGATTTACCTACGGAGTCTATCCGCAGGGCACGCTGGAGGTCGCTGATGGAGCGCACTGAGCTGCCACCCAAAATCTCATAAATGTCTTCGGGTATGGGGTCCCCCTGCCAGACAAGAAAAAACAAGGAGAAAAACAAGCGTGAGAGGGAGGATCTGCAAACGATGCATCGCAGAGAGGGAGCGGGGCGAGCCGAAGGAGCACGGGGGGAGGCACGGCAGCAGCGGCGGAGCGCAGAGGAGGACGTGCCCTGAGGAAAGCAGGAGCCCCAAACCCCCTCGCCGCCTCTCACGAAGCAGTTGGTAGACCAAAAAAAGCAAGTAAATGCCTGAGCTCCGCGGCGAAGCCCTGAACGCGATGCGAGCAGCCAGCAAGGCTTCCTTCTCTGGTGCTGTACGACTTCTCCAGGTGGCCTCTCATTCCTGCTGCCTGCAGTCCAGGCGTTTTAGCAGACTTCCCTTATGCTATCAGATAAAACCTTCCCAATATTTCCCTCTGTTATGAAACTCCCTCGCGGGCTTTGTGAGATTATCGTGTGCGTGTGCGTGTGCGTGCGCGTGTTTTCAAACCACAGCGGCCCAATAATATCCAGCATTTGCATACTCTTTAAAAAAAAAAAAGAGCTGGGGGGTGGAGAGGGAGATTGACCTTCGCAGCTGAGCTCGCTGCTCCGGTGTGAGCCCGCGGCCAAACCGCAAACGCCACCGGGAGGGCACGAAAGGGTGCTGGGGGTGCTGGGCCGCGGGGATGGATGATAAATAAACACGTGGGAGCTTGGGGGACACGGGGTGCCGGTGCCAAAAGCCTGAAGTAACAAGGTTTATACACGTCGGGTGGCGCGGGCAGGTGCAACGCCATCGATCTCTTGGGAATCTCACGCTGGCACCCGCCTCGAATTGGTCCCGGTGGCAGCACTTAGCGCCACTGCAAAGGAGTCGTGTGGGAAAGCAAGCGCTGATTAAACCCCACTTCCGAAAGGCTAGGAAAAAAAAAGACGAGGAAAGCACTGGCCGGAGTGTTTGCTTAGCTCCTAGCTCTCTTCATTCAGGGCTACTCATGCGGAAAAGCTGCTCTTTCAGCCGGGTGCGGGATGCCGCCGGAGGCTCAGCCCCAGGCCGTGCCCTGTAACTGAGAGGAGAGCTTGGCCCGCCGGGGTTTTCCTGTGGGTTTTTTACGGGCACTCGGTGGCACGTGTGTGGTCCCTCCGGCTCACAGCTATTCCTTCCCCACCGGGGTTCGGCGCGGAGCATTTCCTTTCCGCTCCGAGTCGAGGCAAACCAGCAGGCGGGTGGCTAAGCGCCGGCTTTTTCGGGGGTTTTCGCTGGAACCGGCGATGAACGCGCAGCGAGGGCTGGCTGAGTGGCCGCAAAATGAAGATGCCTTCTGACAGGCCCTGGGGGAAGCGGGGCCACACGGCAAGGAGCAGCAGCACTCAGGGCCAGGGCTGGGCGCTGAAACGCGGGCGTTTTGGCGTCCGCAGCTGTCAGCCCGGCGCATCTGCGCGCAAACGCTGCCGCGCATGGGTGCCCCTGCTCCTTCCTGACACTTAATACGTGGAGGAAATGGAACTTTTATTTTAAACTCCGGCACCCGCCGGGGGAGAGCGTGGGCAGGTGTTACGAGACTCGGTGGCTCTGGAGACGAGCCGGGAGCTGTCACCTTGCTAAGGGAGCCGAGGGGGAAGCAGAGAGGAATCAGGGATGGCGAAGGCAGGCCCCGGGGAGCTGGATTGCTGGGCAGCGCCTGCAGCAACGAGCTCCGCTCCCTGCTCACGGCAGCGCTTTAGGTGCTGATTTCTCAGATTTCTCGTCCCTTTCTCCCTGCTCCCTTTGGCCTCTGGAAGAGCAGCCCCAGGGCTGGGAGGCTCGGGGCATCGTGCTCACCCGGCCCCGAGGCGCTTGGTGGGGAAGTGGAGGTCCACCAGGGTGCCACGGGGTCAGAAGGTGGGGGAGCAGCGCAGGAGGTGGGACCCCGGCAGCACAGCCCAAGCCGCTGGTGCTTTTCCTGCTTAGCAACTCTTCGGGGGTTATTTGTCTAACGCAGGTTAACAATCTCCTTTTTTAACTGCGCGGCAGATCAAAGACGACTTTAGTCTCAATGGACTCCTGGCTGGCTGTCAAGTGCCCCAAGGCCTGGCCTCGTATTCCTGCGAGGCCGCTGAATTCCTAGAAGAAAGCGAGTTTGTTTTTCCCTCCCTCCCTCTGCCCCCAGTGCCTGGCTCTCCCCCGAACTACACCCGCAGGGACGTCCCCTCCCTTTCTCCTGGTGCCACGGCACGTCTGGCAGCAGGCAGCGCAGCCCCGGGCAGGTTGTGGGTGCGAGGCCGGGGCCTCACGGGGTGGCAGCTTTGCCTCCCTCCTCCCAGACGTCAGCAGCTCGGGCTGTTGCAAACCCATGCACGCACGGCGGTGCCCTGCCGTGAGCCCGTGCCGTCCCACGTCACCGTCCCCACGCGCGTGTGATCTCCCAAAATCAGCCTCGCCCCTCACCCCACCACCTCTGGAGCTTTCTGCCGATGTAGGATTTGGAGCACTGGGGAAGCAGAAAGCTCCGATTCGTGGGCAAGAGTTGCAGGGTGCTGCCTGATCATCGTGCTAGCAGCATCTCCCCTGCCGGCAGAGGTGATGTGGAGAAAGCAGCCAAGGATGCTCCCAAGGTGAGGGCTCCTCCAGCCCTCTCTTTTTTGGGTGGTGTGCCTACAGACCTATGTGGGACCGCACCAGGAGGGCACCAGGAGTGCAGGGAGGCAGCGCTGCTGGCCTAGGGCAGGGCAGCACCCAGCTATCCGCTCCTCTGCCCAGGAGAGGACTTTCCTGAGCAAATCCACGCTGACTGCAGCAGGGGATCTTGGCAGCAGGGTCTTGAGTGATCAGCCAGGCAAAAATAAAAATTAAAAAAAATCATATAAATAGCATTTTTTAATGCTGAAGCTGACGGGGAGACACGGCAGTGCTCCCTGGCAGGCAGCACTGACCACTGAGCACAGCACGGGGTCTTCTGTCGGAGGACCACGCGTGCAGGGACAACCCTCCTCACAAGAACCCCTTCCACGTGAGATGACAGCTGACAATTCGCTTCCTTCAAAGCGTCAGACCTAAGGTTTGATCCAGCCCACGTTCCTAAAGCACAGCCAGATTTTCCCCTCCCCTCCTTTCCCCTTTACGAGGCAGCGGCCCGCTGTGTGCCGGCAGCACCGCAGGAACCGCTGTCCTTCCCTCCCGCTGCCACGCACCAGCTGCTGGAGAGAGGCACACGCAGCACTTGCCTCCTCGCTCCCTTCCCAACACCCAAAGGCGTCATCCCTGCCGTCACCAGCCGTCCTGGCTTCCCCGCTCTGTCCTTGCCACTACCCGATGCTTGCAGGAGCCCCGCAGGCTCCCACCGGGCAGGGGCACAGCGGGGCCGTCAGCGAGCGCCCGGCCGCACCCCATTCCTTGGGAATTCCAGAAAGCCCTGCCAACAGGGCTTCACCCAGGCAAAGCCACGCCTGGCTCAGCCCATCTCTGTAAATGTTGCAAGGCAACTATTGCAGCCCGCGGGGCGAATGCAAATCGCTCCGCATCCTCGCTTCCCAACTGGCAAATACCTTCCCGCTGAGGCGCGCGCTCCCTCCCGCTGGACGGGCTCCAGGGCCCTCCAGCTCCAGGTGGGTGTGATGGAAAAGGGAGAGGGATCGCTGAGGATCGGGGTGAGCTGGTGGCGCTCCTGCCGAGCCTTAACCGGGACCTGCTCCCCCTTTGGAGGATGCAAAGGGGTCACGCTGTACCCCTGGTGCAACGGTGACATGCCACCCTTGGAGTGGATGAGGGCACTGGCTGCAGGCAGCAGCATCGGCTCAAGCGGGAACCTTCTCGGTTCCCCAGTGAGATGATGAATATCGCTATTCCTCCCAAGAAACCTAGTGGTCAGAGCCAGAACCCCCAAACGCTAACCCTACCGGACTGTCCTGTGGCCGTGCGGCGTTTGCGCAGCGGCACCCTGGGATCAGACACATCTTCACCCAGCGCCAACCACAGCTGATGTTCGATGCTGCACGGGAGAAGCCACCCACGGAGGAAATGCCATCCCCTGCCCCAAACAAACACAACCACTGGGCAGCCCGCAGCTCCAGCTGCTTCCCTTTGCGGCTTGGGCAAGGGCAGAGCGGGCCCGCGAGGAGGCGATGCCACCCGGCGCCTTCCCCGCCGCCCACGAGCGGGGCTGCCCGAAAAGGGGGAAGGAAGAGGCAAGACGAGGTGCGAAGGGAGGAAAGTTTCGGTGGAAGGAGGTTTCCTGCCTCTGACAGCAGGTCGGACGCGCGGCTGGGTCCCCGTGGGTGGGAAGCCAGCTGCCGCGGCTTCGCGCCCCCGGTAAATTCTGCACGCGATCGGATGGCGAATCCTGGCCGCAGGATTTGGGGTCCCGCGGCTCCCGTTTCCCTGCCCGCGGTTCTGGGAGGGGAAAGGCAGGAAAAAGGGCTGGGGAGGGGGAAAGGATGCTGCGACCTCCAGCTGGGGGACTGGCGCCTGCCCTCCGTGCGAGCCCACCGCCCGGCGCCCACCTGCGTGTGGCAGGCACAGCAGGTCGCGGCACCATGCGGGACCCATCCCCTCGACGGGATCTCCCCAGACCCCTTCTTCTTCGCCCCCTCGGCTCCCCCCGCTTGCCATCCCCTCGCGGCAGCCCCTTCCCCACGCCGCCCCGTTCCCTCGCAGCCGGGCTCCACGCCGACAAGCCGCGGCCAAACCCGGCTCCCCCCCGAGCCCAACCGGGCACCCTCCGCTCCCTCCGGGGGCCGGGGCCGCCCCGCCGAGGGGAGGCTGAGGGGAGGCGGCCGCGCCTCAGGGCCGGGGGCCGCCCGCCATTAGGCGGCACCGCCTCGCCCCGCCCGGCCCCGGCCCCGTTCCGCCGGGCTCCCGCTGTCCCCTCCGGCCGCCCCGAGCCCCTCGGCGCCTGCGGGGGGCTCAGCCCACTCACCTCCAGTCGGGCCAGGGGCAGGGAGAGGACGAACGCCAAGAGCACGCCGAAATTCATCCCGGCTTCAGGCCCCGCCGGCTGCGGGCACATGGACGGAGAGCCCCGGCAGGCAGGGAAGCGCTGGCAGCTGACAGCCCCCCGCGGCGCCCGGCCTCAGGCTCCGCGCGTCCCCATCGCCCCTCGGCGCTGCGGGAGCTCTGCGAAGAGGGGCGAGGGCACCGGGGAGGGTCTCGGGGGCTCCTCGGCCGCTTGGTTGTCTCGGAAGGCGGCTGGGGACGAGCCGCGACCCCTCCGGGTGACGGGCATCCAAGGGTCCGCGTCCCCCCGTGCCTCGGCGGCTGCTCCTCTAGCCGGTGGTCCTCATGCTACTGCTCCTCTCGGTCGTCTTCCTTTTTTAAATGCATGCGTGTCCAAGGAGAAAAGCTTTGGCGGACCGGTAGCGACGCCTCAGTGTTCTTAGGGGGAAAAAAAAAAAATATATGCACGGAGTAATAGCAATAATAATAATAATAAACTTTCCCAAAGTTTGGTGCCAAATCCAAAAATCAAATCTTCCTCGATGTCCCCTTCTTTTTTTTCCCCTCTTTTTTTAAATGCTCTTTTTCTTCCTTGCGCCTTCTCGTTCTCTTCGAGAAAAGTTGTAAGCTGGATTTCTTCCCCTTAGGTTAAGCGCTGGCTTTGGTGCCTTCAGTTCCACAACGCTGGCAGCAGGCTCGGCCGCGAGGTTTTGCTTTGGTTTTGGAGACAGGTGAGAGCAAATGCCTGGGTTTGGTGGTGTTTGGTTTGTTGTTTGTTTGTTTTGTTGGTTTTTTTTTGCTCCAGACTGCGCCTGTGTGTGTGCGCTGAGCCTTGACAAGCCTCAGAGCCCAGCCGCCTCCCGCACCCTGCTGCAGCAAGAGAGGAGAAAACCGACAAGGTGAAATGCAACGGGAGGAGAGCGAGCCGGTGGATCTTTATTTTAGTCTGCGAGCTGAAGGAGAGACTAAACTGGCACTCGGGGCTGCTGCTTTTATAAAGGAGAGATGGGTGGAGCATAACTTGCCATCCTCCTCTTGGCCGGGTATCAAGGCGAAAAATCTAGCGAGGGAGCAGCAGCTCCTCGCTGACAAAATAAAAGTGTGTTAATTTGAATGATTAATTAATTAAAAATGGCTAACGCTATAATATTCCTTGTAAAGTGGCTTGGATATCGCGTGAGGAACGGGGACAGAAATTCCTTCCTCCTCAGCCAGAGATAAGAGAGGAGTTCCCAGCACGGGAGTTTGTTATTTTTCTCGCCCCAGGTTCTCGCTGTTGCAGTCAGGAGCTCCTATTCCTCAGCTCGCCTCGCGCCCTTCCCTTGCAACACTTGCTCCGGGGAGAGATACGGCTTTAATAGCTTGCATCTCTTTGTGTGCAGAAAGAGGGAAAAAAAAAAAAAAAAAAGAAAAAAAAAAAAAAAAAAAAAGAGAGAGAAATTTAAACGTTGCTACAAGGCAATCTGGTGTTGCACGTGGCACCGGGAGGTGTTTTTCTGTGCGATTATCTCCACAATGTAATAAACAGCTGAAGGGAAATTAAGCAAGCAGATATTTGCTCGGGGAGGGAGGGGGAGGGGAAGGCTGCTAACAGGTGAGTTCAAGAAGGAGTCATATCCTATTGCAAAAACACACGTACGCACGCCCTCTCATGTACGTATGGGCGATCTCCCGGCGTGGAGTTGCACACTTGCAAAGCACGCAGCGGGCACGGCCAGGAGGGCTTTTCTGCACCGTCTTTGTGCAGCCTGGTCTCCACCGACACATTCCTGCACTGTCATGCACCGCAGGCACTCAGCAGGCGATCGCTCTGAATCCCAAGCATCTTCCCCTGCTTCCTCTGTGCTACGCGCAGGCTTCTGCTCGAGCTGCTCGCATGCTCAGCTACGTGCAGATTTTGTCTCATTCACACATCCCTGGGCGTCCATGTGTTTCTCCTTCACTCTCCCCCTCTCCCTTCCTTTCTCACATGCGTACACCCACCGGCACGGCAGTGGCCTCATCTCTCAGCATCACACATGCTCTCTGAGACTCTCTGGGTGCCTGTGAGCCTCATGCAGCCAAGCCCTCTCTGAAACACACAGTCTTGCACCCATGCTCACATGTGCACCTTGCAAGCTGTCCAGGGATGAGGAACAGCCGCAAAATTCCTCCAGTTCTGAAGCTGGGGCCATCTGAGGTAGGTGAGTGGGAAGATAAAGAGTGTCCTGGGAGTCCCTCAAACCGCGCCTGAGGTGGCTCGGTCCCAGTTTTGAAGCTCAAGTGGGAGGAAGTGGAAATGCAGCGCATACCTATGCTCCTTTTTCCATCACCAGAGACCTTAGCAAGGACTTCACCTTAGATGCTCCAGTTGCTCTAGCCCAGTCCCACCCCAAATTCCTCCGGACACTCTTAGAATTCCCCTCATTCTCCATCTTGGCCTGCCAGCATCATACCAGCCATGTCTCTGCGCCCCCAGCAGGGTGGAGATACTGCCCTAGCATCTACCTGGGGGTTGAAGCTCCTCTGAAATCTGCAGAAGGCCCCCAAAGCAGGGTTTTAGAAAGGTCTGGGTCCTTCTCACCTCGCTCCAGGTGGCACCAAACGAAGGAACACCGTAGCCATAGGGCTCCTCGGTGGGCTGCAGAGGGAATGCTGATGATTTGGGTTGGCAAAACCAGCTCCTGCCTGACCCTGTTAAAGCTCATAAGGGGCAAAGGGAGGCTGAGCTGCCTCCCCACCACCTCATCCAGGCTGTGCAGGGGATCCCCCACGCCTCGGTGGCTGCCTTGCCAGGGCAGAACAGCCTGCGTGTGGGAGGGCTGAGCAGGCTCCTCCGCAGGGACATCTAGCACCATCGGAGGGAAGGATGCAGCAGCACGCTAGCAGGGAGGAGTGCTGCTAATTTTCTTGCTTGGTAGGAACAGGAGCTGCTGCAGGGCCTGCTTTTGGGGGGCTACGTGCTTTTTTTTTTTTTTTTAATATCCGGCTACATTACATGTGAGCTGGGATAGAAATAGAGTTATTTATTTTCATATGGATGATGCTGGGCAGTTTTTAGAAGCTCGACATCAGAAACAAAAAGCTAATCCCCGTTGAATCTCCAGACAGCAAGGAAGAGGATGTTTGGAATTTGACTAATCATCTACCTATGACCCCGCCTGGAAATAGAGCAAGACGATATGCGAGCCGCTCAGGCTTCAGCCGCTTTGCCTCACTCCTTCTGCTTTTAAGATAGGGACAGATTTTTCTCCGGTGAGGTACTGAAGTTCAGACCGTGCCAACCTCTCTCCACTGAGATCATTGGTGTTGAACCCAACGTGGTCACACACACTCAAAACCACGATGCTCTGGGCCGGGTGTTCCTCTTATTCTCTTGCTTTTGTGAAATTAGTTTGTGATCTACCCTGCGAGCTCCTAAATCTAATGGGGATGACTCCATTGTCTCCTCATGTGGCCTGTGGGGTGGGGTGGAGGCCTGCAGGCCCACTGGTGGAGGTCATCAGTGTCACAGATGTCACAGGACAAGGGTTTGAAGCCTGGTGCCATTGCTTATGGTAGCTCAAGGCTATGACCATAAAAATGTCCCCTCGGAGCATCGCAACTTGGCAAGGCCCAGTCGCAACTGTGTTAGCTGGCAAAGGCCCCTCAGGCAAACCACAATAAAAACAGGGATTTTGTCAGGGCCTGCAGCAGGGTTTCTTATTAAAACACTTTCACTGCCACGACAGCTCCCTAACCTGTGAACAGCTCATCCCTTTGGTTATTTTCTTGTCACAAGGGAGGAGGGCAGCACGTGTCCTGGGATGGCACGCAGCTCCTTGCTGCAAGGCTGCCATGCCCTCACCTCACGCTGGTGGAAAAAATGATCTACTCGCCACCATCCGCAGAAGCACGATGTGAGGGGCAATATCTTCTTTTTCTTTTCTTTTTTTTTTTTTTTTTTTTTTTTTTTTTTTTTTTTTTTTTTTTTTTCAGACTTGTGAAAGAGTAGGAAGAAAAACAGGGCATACAATGGAAAGCAGGACTCAGTCTGAACAGCTGAGTTGTCTCAGCCTCTCCGTGATGAATCCCACTTTGAAAAACAATCAATGGAAAGAAATTAGGAGGTGTTGACAGCCGGCGTGTAGTCAGCCCGCCCACTCGCGGTACCTAGCCTAGGTGTTGCGCCTGCTCCGAGTTCAGGGGAAGGATGAGCAATCCCCACACCTCCTCCTTGGGGCTGCCGCAGCCGTCAATGGAGGGGGGCAGCTGTGACGAGCACCTAGAGTAAGCTTTACACCTGGTGGCACCAGGAGGTGCATCAGGTTTACACCATGGGGGCTGTTTCCGTCAGGTGTATCCCAAAGGGAGCCATCAGGATGGGGGCAGCTGCTCCATAGGGCCCCAGGGCTGCCATGGGAGCTGCATCAGCTTCCTGACGGCTGAGTTTAGTCAGCGAGAAAGGCAGGAGGAAGGGGGAAGAAGAGCGAAGGAAGGAGACAGAGACAGGCGGGCGGCCTGCTGTTTATATCTGGTGCTGGAGAAAGGCAGGGCCTCAGGGCATCGAGGGCTTGCATAATTCGCCTCCTCGCCCTTGGCGCTGGCAAGGAAAGTGCTTTCCAAGGATGAGTAAAGCCCTCACAGAGAACCTGACCCCAGGGGAAGGTGTCACCAGGCGAGCAGGCATTTGATGGTACTTGCCAGGCTTCCTCCAGGGCCTCTCCTTCTCTACGGTGGAGGAATTCCTCCTACCCCTCACCTTCCTGACCATCTCACGCTTTCCCAACAGAAACATGACAAAAATGAAGGGGGATGAGCATGCAGACACATCCATACATCGGGCAGAGCACAGACCCTGGCAATGGGAGAGGGCTCGTGCCGGCTGCAGCTGCTGCCCTGCGCTCTGGGCTGAAGGAGAAGGCAAAGGCACCGCCATCCCTGCGGATCTGCAGGTCGAGCAGGATTCACAGAGGGAAGGCGAAGCTGGGGGGACTGATTTCCCAGTGCTTTCCCGTAGGCACACAGTGGGGAGGAGGGGATGCAGCCTTCCCTGCTCACACCACCAGCTATTTCTCCCCCCTCCCCCAAGTTTAGGGTAGAAGGGAACAATTTCCTTACTCTGGCAACCATCCATTATGTCTATGGATCTGCTCCCCACCCCATTCCCCCTCTCTTTCCTGTTTTGATGAAAGGAAAAAATGTTCTGCTTTCCTTCTTTATTTTTCCAGACTGGTGAATAGCACCTGAAAGGATTTTCTCTCCCTCCCCCCTTCCCCTCTCTCACAGGATAATAAATACAAACGTACGTGTGTGTGAATGCGCTGCGCATTGAGGGTCAGCTGTCATTTCTGACGAGGCAGAGGCTATTTTCGTCTCCGTTTCAGGGAGGTGGGCAGCGTGCCCCCTCCCCACCCACACCACCCCAAGCCCCGCAGCCCCCGCCACTCACCGTGTCCCCATCCTTTGCCCCTGGGTCCGCGGCGAGCAGCGGCGGTGGCAGCAAGAAGGAAGCTTGTCGAGCTGGAGTAAAAATAGCCCCAGCAGTTACTCAGCTCAGAACGTAACATGACTCATGATGTGAAATGAAGACGAGGGTTTGAAAACCAAAAGCCAGCGGCTCTTCCTCCCCACTCACCTGCTAGTGGTGCTCGTGGGGCAGAGCGAAACTTGCCCGAGCCATGCTCAACGTGGGTCAGGGATGGAAAGCCCTGCGAGGTCTGGTCCTCCCGCCTGCAGTGGTTTGGTTGTGCTGATACCGGCAGCAGGTGGATTTGGTGATGCTGTGCCCTCAGCTCCTTTACCTCCTGTAAACCTTGGGCTCAGAGCACAGCTGAGATCCCGCTGACACAGTGGGAAGAAACACCTTGTGGTTTCTGCTTTGCAGGGGCACGGACACAGCCAGACACCCCACCAGTGATGGGGAGAGGAATGGGTTGGTGCCCGCAACCCACCCTGCACCCCGTCCTGGTGCTGGGTGCTCGCCAGGACGTGCGGGAGAGCGGCACCCGCGATATGGGGGTGGGCAGGCCGTCGCTATCTGCTGGCGTGTGTAATAAAGGAGGGAGTTTAAAAATAGACTTTGAGCTGCAGTGCCGGAAAGGCAGCGAGACGTATAGAGCGGGTGTGTATTTATCCTACACGCCCTGCGCCTGACACCCCGCTGGCACGGGGACCGGTCACAGGCGCTGGATGGGGCAGGTGATGAGGGACATGGGGGGCTCAGGCTTTGTGCTTTGGGTAATGGGGCTGTGCGGATGCCCCAGCATCGCCCCGGCTGGAGCGGCGGGACACGCGCCCCTGCCCGGCCCAGTGTGCAGCTCCGCCGCCCCCATATGCCCAGACAAAGTGGCATCTCTCAGGACAAAGCCTTTCAATAGATCCCCTGCCCTCTGCCCTCTCCCGAACAATGAGAAATCAAGGAATATTGTCCGAGCTGAATAAAAAGATCTAAATTTAGAGTGTCTGATGTGTTCTTGGTTTCCTGCCATGACTCCCCTCCTCCTTCCCAGCCTCTCTCTCCAATGCTCGCTAGCCCTGTGCACAGAAAGGTTTCTGGTGGGGTGAGATCACCAGCAAGACCCTGTCTCTCCAGCGATGAGACAGAGGGGAATTCCAAGTTTGACTCTACCCTCTATTTCTGTAGGGGAAGGAGGGGGAAGCAGGTCTTTTTTAGCCTCAAAGGCTTAGATATGCATGGAGAGGAGGGAGACCTAAGGTCAGGAGAGAGCAAACATTTTCTCCCACTTCAGTGTCCTCGTGTCCTGGCCCTGATGTCCCCAGGCTCCATCCCAGCCTGTCCGCCAGCTCCCACCCTCAACCTCAAGCCCTTCCCTTGCAGAGAGCTGATCTCTCCTCAGTGTTTGGGCTTTTAGGACCCTCACCATCCTCCTACATCCCCTGAGTCGGTCTGGCGCAGAAGAAAGCAGCTCAGAAAGAGCAAATAGAGGCAGAAAAAAACACCCAACCCAACCAAAAAGAAAAAAAAAAAATAATAAAAATAAAAATAAGAGCCAGGAGGGGAGGGAGCAGGGGGTGTTCTGCAGCAATGTACTCCCAATGTTTAAACAAGGGACTCCCTTGGGTTCATTCCTGATAAGGCTGGGTGTCAAGGGAATCTATTCATCTGTTTTCCTCTTTAAACAAAAAAGGCCTTCCCATCAGCACGGTGAGGAGGGAGCCAACAGCTCTTGCGAACAGACTTGTCTTAAGTGCACATGTGGGAAGCCTTTCTGTCCTGCTACCAGGGAGGAAAAAAAAACACCAGGCTGTGAGTACGGACAACCCCGAGCGGTGCCAGGGGAAGGGGAGCGTGGGCCAGCAGCGAGGGAGGGACACCAGCAGCCAGCTGGAGCTGGCCAGCATGTTGGCGTGGTGTCTGGAGGTGCAGAGGTCCAGTCCCATAGCGGGACGGGGGCAGACGGGCTGGGGGATGCCATGGGAAAGTCCTCCAGCCCTCCTGCTGCCTGGTGCAGCATCTCCTGGCTGGGTGATGGAGCAGGCAGGCAGGTGGAGCAGGGCTTTGAAGCCAGCCAGCCTCTCCCACGCTTCGCTCCCTTTCCCTGGCTGTGGAATCTGGCAGGGGGGGAGTCAGGAGCCTTTTTTTTTCTTTTCTTTTATTATGATTATTTCCCTTTTGCCAAGAATATAGGGGCAGGCTCTTTGAAGTGATGCTTGCGCTTGCCAAGGACATCGCACACCAGGCGCGGGACAGGAGGGGGAAGGAGCAGCACGAGGTGCTCGCGGGGACGGGAACGGCCACCGCAGCCCCAGCCAACACCACGTCAGTGGGCAGAGCACCGCCGTGGGGCTGGACCCGCCGGGGCAGGGGGGAATGGAAAAGTTCAGGTCTCCCGTCCTACGTGCAGCCGCTGCCAGAAAGCATCGGGCTAATGGATGCAGCAGGGTGGGGAGGGAAAAATCAGCACCGAGGCTGCAGGAGATGAGGCCTCCTGCCATGGGCTGGCTTGTGGCCCCACAAGAGAGGACAAGCCAGGAGCTGGGGTGGTCCCAAGCCAGGTGGTGCACCCAGGTGGGTGCGAGTCCCAAGTGAGGCTGGTTGGGACAGACAAGGCCTGGTACTGCACCCAGGGTCCTGACAAGCACCAGGATGTGTTCTCGCACCGTATGGAGGTCTGGGCTCAGAGGATGAGTCCTCAGGGACTGCCCTGACTGCTCTTGTTGGGTGATGGGGCAGGCCCAGGTCCCAGCAGGACATGCAGCATAGGTCCAAGGTGCAACCTGGGGGCAAAACCACCTGGCAGCTTTGGTCTGGGGTCCATCCAGGACAACCAGTGAGGAAACTGGGACAGCAGGGAGCAAAGCCATGCAGATATATACCTAGTGTATGGCTCAGGCCAACAGTCGGCACCTGAGCTTATCTGGAGCCCCTGGGTCCCTGGGCAGAGGGTTGGGGGTCCCAGGAGAGCCTGGTTGGGGCCACTGAGCCCTGCTGGTGCCCTCGGGGTGCTGACAACCATTTGCCACCCGCTGGCAGGACATTCCCAACTCTTCAGGGCGTGGGGCCTGTAAATCTGTCCCTGGTGAGGCTCACCATCTGGGCAGGATGTGGATTACCTAACCCAGCCAGAGGGAAAAGAGGCTCGAAAGCCAAGACACACCTGAGCAACACGTAGCCGCGCTGAGCTATCCTCACCTGGCCTCTTCCTCCTTTCGCTCGCTCTCCCTTTCTGCAATGACAGCGCAAGACACTGCCTCCATCTCGGCAACCTATGCCAAGAAACTTTTATTTTTAAATTCACAAACAATGACCTAGCAGCTGCTCCAAGGCTCTTTTTTCTTTTTCCTTTTTTTTTTTTTTTTCTTCTTGGTAACAGAGTGGAAATTATATATATATTTAATTAGCTCATCGGAGCTAAATTTCCCTTCCCACCATTCTTCATTAAAGGCAGATGTAAAATGACCCCCGACTCCAATCTCTGTTCAAGGGGGTGTGACCCCTCTCCATCAAACACCAGTTTCCAGAATGCCAGTTTCTCCCATCCTGCCTCTTTGCTTTGTCCAATTGTTGGTGGATGGAGCCAAGGTTTAAAAATGCCATTTCGGCCGCCTCTCCGTTATCTTGGGCAGAGGGAGGGTCGAGGTACCTCAGAGAATGGAAAAATCCAGATAAAGGAGGAGAGCGTGCCACAGATATACCCTCACGCCGTGCAAGCCCTTGGATCCAGCTTTTATCCAAGGATCTTATTTTTTTTGCTACCGAAAACCAGCAGGTTTTTGGAAAACGTCAGCTCTGAAGTTTTCTCTGGACTTGATGCCCAACCCGCAGATCTTTACATTCTGTGTCCAAAGGCTGCATCTTCCCCATGTGTTGGCCAAGTGTCCCCCCTGTGGGACAACCCTCCCGACCCACATGGGGCTGCCAGCTCTGCCAGAGGTCCATCACGGTGGGGTTTTTGAGCTCTTTTTGGTCCACAGGGTCCAGAAGTGATGGAGGATGGATCTTTTTTTTTTTTTTTTCCCTAACCTGCCAAGACATCTCCATGGGCAGATGGGCAGCAGGGGCTGGTTCCTGGCACAAGCACTGCCCCAGGGTTTGAGGAGGGGCTCGTGCTCCAAGGTGCAACCAGACCTCCTCTTCCCCACCAAAACAGCCACCTGGGGCACTTGACACCTGGATTTTGGTCCCTTCGCAGTGTCTCAGAGCTATCTTTCTCTTTTTTTCCTGCCTCCAAGTTTGGGACCTGCTTGATCGCTGTCTGGAGCCACAATAGAAGGTCAAGTTGGACGTAAAGGTCGGCTCCTGCCGCTGCTCCGGCGGGACAGCGAATAGGTCAGACTTATCTCAAGAAAACAGCTCCAGGAACAGCTCAACCCCTCTGGTCAACCTGTCTGGCCTTCTCCTTCTCCTTCCCCCTGCCAGGGGAGCCCCCACGGGCCGCGGGAATTTCAGGAACGCCGGCCACACAAAGCCCCCTGCGGTGACAATAGCTCCTTCCTTCCTCCCCACGTCCCTCCTTCCACCTCTGCAGCTCTCACACGCTCCCAGGCTGCACCCGACATCTGCCAGCAAGCCCCGAGCAGGGATCCTCTCCCATCCTCCGTCTCCAGCCGTCCAGATCATCCAAACTGGGGGTTTTGGGGAAGAGGGGGGCTCACCGGCACTGCGGCACGGCTCGGGAGCAGACGGATTTACATCTCTGTCTGTGACCGAGGGTGTGGTTTCAAAATTGGCGCAAGCCGCTCGGAAAAAAGCTTCTGGAGAAAGCGGCGATCCCGCCTGCACCCCTCTGCCTCCAGCTGTGCGTTCGCTCTGTTTTGATTTTATTTTTCCTGGTTTGTTCCTACTGCTGGGATAGTTTTCAGCCGGATCAGCTCCAGCTTGCCAGCCCACTCCCGTCTGCTTAGGAAGCCGGGGCAGGCACGGCCAGGATGGAGGCACCGTCCCTTTTTCTGGCAGCAGAAGCCCAGTAGAAAAGGACCCCAAAACAGCCCACCCCACGTCCCCCTGTCCGCATGCATCCCCACGAGGGATGCTCCATGCATCTATCTCCAGGTGGCCACACAAATATGTAGGGGAAGGTTGTTGCCACGTCATTTCTTGAGTGGAAATGGATGGCTCGGAGGGTCTCCTGCATGTCCCCGCACATGTGGCTGTGGGATCAACCGTGTTTCTGATGGGAGGGAGCCTTTTCCGAGCTCCAGGCTGAGTTTGAGGAGCCCTCTTTCCCCCAGCCCAGAGCTGGGTGTGAAAGCCACACACGCCCTGTGTTTCTGGTGGATTGGGGCTGGGAAGCAGCAGCAGCGCTGCCCTAACCCACTGCCTTCTGCCCCCTCCCCAGCCTGTTCCCTGACACAGTTCCTATATAGGCCACGTTGCCGGTGCAATCAGTTCTTAGGTTAATGAAACCCTGAGCTAGCCCCCTTATTCCTCCCCCCTCTGCAGGGAAACCGTCCCAGCGGGCAAAGCAAACGCCAGGTATCTGCTGTCTGCTCCGAGGGAGGCACGCTCCCAAGGACACGTGTGGGAACCTGGCTAGGGTGTCCCACGGGGAGGGAGCAGCCCGGTGTTTATTTCCCTGATGCTGCTTTTGAGTCGAGTGCCTTCAGCTTAGTTCATATTGGGGTAGAAGAGTCCTTCCCCCTGCCTGTTACGGCCAGGCTGAAGGAGCAGGCTGCCTCTTCCCTTGTAACAGGCTCCCGTATCTGTAGTGATGCTAGCCTCGTTCTGCACCAGCTTCATCAGGAGCTGGTGGCACCGCGATGTTCCCTGGTCCTCTTCCAGCTCTGCTCAGGGAGGCAGCGATGCACTGAATCGTAGAGACCTGCGATTTTGCCTGGAGATAGCGCTGGGCAGAAATGCCAGGCTTGAACTGGTGCTTCAGCAAAAAATGCAGGCAAGCAGGAAGGGGCCGGGGGGAGGGAGCACAAGTTGTACAGAACAGATCCTTTAGCCCCGTCTGGAACCAGCGAAAAATCACAACAATAGTAATATTCATCATCATCGCAGCACTCAAATATCAATTTCCATCTTGCAGCTTCTGCGTGCGCGCTGACCCATTTACTTTCCCTGGTGAGACAGGGAGGGATTGTTAGCCTATGGCAGGCGCAGGGAAGCAGATATCCCGAGCCCCGCAGAGAGGGCTGGTAGCAGGGTTTGGTTGATAAATCGGTTCCTGTCTTCTAATTTCACGTTTGGGAGACTCTGCAGGATAGACGTGTCCTAAAAAAGAAGGAAGAAAGCCCTGTTGTGGCTGCGGTAAGCCATGCAGCGCAGCCAACTCGGCGCATCAAGCAACTCATCTCTCTGAAAATATTTGAGACGATTTTTGCCCATGGTGCATGGCCATGTGGGACGGCGTTTACCATCACTGTGAGCTCCTGAGGTCGTGCTCCGGGCTTCAGATGTCGGTACTGGGGCTCTGGCACCTTGCAGTGGGGCTAAACGTGGGCTAACCCCCACCAGGGTGCTGCACAGAGCCACCGTGCGCGGCGCTGCGCTGCTGGCTGAAGCCCTTTTCCCAGGCCAGGGGACCCGCTGCGCCTGCAGCTCCGTGTCACCGCCGGCGTGCCCGCCCGGCCTCAATGGCAGGCATTGTCCCAAGGAAAAGGGCAGCCGGGCAGCCGGCAGCGAGCGTGCGGGAGCAGCTGGGAAGGGACGCGGGGGCAGAGGTGGCCGCGGGGACGGATGGGACTCGGGGCTCGGAGGAAGTCTGGGGGGGGTCGGTGCAGATCTTGGGGAGAAATCGGCCGGTTTCTGCACCCAGAGCCTCGGTGGGAAATGTCTAGCACCAGAAGGCTTCCCTGAGCAATCTGCTTTTCCCATAACCAGCCCTGCGTTGCTTTTCTCCCCGTCTTCAGCACAGAGCTCACGGGGCTCCCTCATCCCCTCTCTCTGGAAAACACGCTGGAATTTCAGTAATAAATATCCCTCTGATTTCACCGTCAGATGTCTGGGCCGGTTTCTCTAATGCGGCCCCTACCAGCCCAGGGTGGGCGTCTGCCTCCACCAGCTCCAGCCTGCCAGTGGGGCCATGAATCCGCTCACAAAGGAGAGCAATTGACAGCATTTTTTCCTAATCTATTCATAGTTCTGTAGGGCTTCGGTCTGTGCTCTGGAAGCATACGCTGTTGGGTGATCATTTTGCATTCGAACAGCTGCTAATCTCTGCACATCTGCATCCACCCAGGTTTTCAGCCTCTGTTGCTCTCAGGGCGTTTGGTTTTGGGGTTTCTGTAACAAGTCTTTTTTAATTTTCAAAAGCGGTTCCCTTCTCATTATCGGAGAGATCACCCTGGGACAATCATTCTTGAGGGAGGAAAGAATGGAGATAAATTAGAGATGCGTTTAATTGCAATTGGTTTAACATGCCCAGGATGAGCTGGAGGGTGGGCAGGGCAGCAGGGGAGGAAGAAAAGTGAGAGCAGTTTGCCCCCGGCTACCTGCTGAGAGGCCCGGCTCATTACACTATGAGCCATCCTCATTTAGGAAAGATCACAGACCTTGGTTTTGCCCCAGACCCCGTGGAACCTTGCTGTGCCCCCGGGTATGTCTGCAGGTCTCCAGGAGATTTTGGGATCCTTCTTCCCAAACTGTTGCATCCCAGCCTTCCTCCTGCTCTTCCTCTGTGAGCCAAGGTCCCAGCGGGTAGGAGGCAGAGCTGCTTTTCCAGGCTGCCTGGAAAAAGAGGTCTGACACCACATGCTGCCAGTGGGAGACCTCCAGAGAGCAGGCTGTGCTGTGCTGCTTGCACTGAGCTCCTAAAGCCTCCAGAGCCCAACTTCTCTCAGCTGAACCTGCTGGAACCTGCCCTTGCTTTCTGCCAGGCTTCTTTACGTTGGCACAGGCTCGTCTTCAACGAAAAAATAAGGGGACTTTCCCAGGCACCCTGCTGCAGTGGTGCCGACATGAGACCTCTCCGAGAACGGACTGTTCTGGCCTACCTATATCCCTCTGCCTTCCCTGGGCAAGGAACTCTGCTGCCTGCTGCTATTTGGGTCAGAGTTCCTCTCTCAGGTTTCTCCGTCAGACTTCAGTTAGGATTTCTGCTCAGTTTTGTTCTCAATCTGCAGGACGGCCATGGGCGTTTCTAAGTTCTCAGGACCTTCAGAGATGTCCTGCTGTCTTGCACCCACATCCTCCAACACGAGACGAGAGGCTGGAGATATTTGCACTTCCCTTGTCTTTGGTTTCTGTCCCCCATCCCCATGCAAGGCAGACCCTTTTATATTAATTTCCTTATGACCACTTCTTCAGAGGTTTGTCTGTGCTACCTAAAAATGCCGTCAGAAAAAGACCAAGCAGCAAAATTAAATGTTTTCTTCAATAAAAGAATCCAGGCTGGCATCCTGAGAGATTTATAGAGCCGTTTATGATGCCTGCGAGTATCTGAGACACACGAAGGGTGCTGGAGGAACGGCCACGGGACTTACTGGAGACCAACACCCTTCTGGAGCAGCAGCTGGAGGCCAGGCAGTTTACGCCACCGCACCTGCAAAGGAACTGCACACGAATATTTGGGCACCTGCACCGAACCGCAGCTGAGTGAGCGGCGATCGCATCCCCACACCAAGCCGAACGACGCCAGGACGAATAAAAATTCTGAACAAACGTGGCACTACCAGGCCTTGCAGGCTCCCTGTCTTCCCTGCCAAACCCAACCCGGCTCCTGCACCAGCGCTGAGTCGAGCTGCTTGTCACTGCTGCGACAAAATCATTTCCTCCCCGCTCGGGCTGGCCATCTGTTCGCTCCTCGCGTTGAAGCGATTTTACTCCGCAGCTCTGTAACCCGATGATCAATAGCTGTGCCGTTTCTGGCAGCTGCTGCGCGGCGTAAAATCGTTCCCAAGCGCTCCTCTTACATGGGTGGGGTGGAAGGAGCCTGGAAATCTCACCGTGGTGTTGGCTGTCGGCTTGATCCTTCTCGGCCTCAGTTACGTGAGGCTGCTCGAGGTTGCAGTGAGCTCTGTCAGCGTCACGGGGCCGGGACCACCATGCAACGCCTGTGTCTGCCGGGAATGACTTGAGACGGTGGTCCTGGGGGGCTCCCCAAATTGAGGAGGGTGCTGTGGGTGCCTGGGTGAGGGATGATGTAGGTAGGCATGATGTGGAGCATGTGCGGGGGGGTGACAGGAGAGCAGCGGGGCCGGGACCCCCATCGCATCCCTGCACGGCTGGGGACAGGGGAGGAGAGGCTCCCCGGGGAACAAGGGAGCATTGAGCCTGCCGTATCTCCCCAGGGCTCGGGAAGCGGAAAGGCGATAAGAACCCTCTCAGAGGAGGAATTCCTTCTCACTTTCCCCTTTCTGTTTGCTTTACGTCGGAGATAACACCAGGCTCGGGCGGCTCACCTGGAGGCTGGCACGAGAAGGGGCAGCCCCAACCACCCCACACCTGCCCCGGGCAGCGCCCACACCAGCCATGGGCTCTGAGGGGAGCAGCCTGGCCATGGCCCCTCTCCTCGTCCCCATGGCTGTCCCTTCTCCCCATGTCCCCATGTCCATGTCCCTGCTCGTGGTGCCCTGCCGGTCACCACCAGGAGCCGTAACCCGAGCAGCAGCTCGGAAAAGGAACGAGATTATGGGTGGTACGGCCAAGGCCGATAACGACGGCAGAATATTTGGGTAGCATTTCACCGTGGGCCTGTCGGGGAGGGAGCTGTCTCTGGTCTGGGTTGGACACGTGGTCAGGAGAGCCAATTCCCCCTGGCCTTCATATTCTTTGAGTCCTCCAGCCGTGTGTGATGGTGATGGTCTTTCCACCTTCCACCACCTGGTCTCTCCAGGCCCCTCCAGGTCTCCCAACCCTCTGTCAGGGCACTGTGAGGCTGTCAGACGGGACATGGGAAGGAGACAGAGAAGGTGCAAGCATTCAGACCCAGCGGGGCTCAGCCTGTTGCCAATTTTCCCAGGAGAGGCTGAGCTCGGGAATCCTGGAGCATGACGGGGCTTGCGGGTTGCCTCCCCAGCAGATGTGACTGATGAACAGGAGCATTATTTTGGCTGGAGACTGGGGCTGCGGTGGTGCCCCAGCCCCACACCTCCCCAGCCCTGCTGGCACCCACTGTCCAATACCAGGGAGAAATGATGTGAAAGCTCTTCAGGGTGGGCACAAACATCCAGACCATGGTTTGCCCATGATTTCTTGGTGGGAAGAAGCCAAGGAGAGGGAAACAAGGAGAAGACGGAACAAGGAGACCAAAGCAAGGATCTGGTGTTTTATCCATGGCTGGAGCAGGGAGTGAGCACAAAACCTTGAGCAGGATTTTTGGGAATGGCCCTTTAGAGCTGGAAAAGACCAAAGTCAGCCCTTTTAGGAAGAGACCTGTGAGCACAGCTTCCACTGAGGTGACCCAAGGATCTCCTCGTCCCCTGAAACCTGTGCCACGTGGCGATGAACAGTGCCCAGATCCCCGGTCCCCTGCGGTGCTGAGGCTGGGACACGTGTGCCAGGACACCTGGAGGTGGGCTGCTGGTGCCTCGGCCATCCCCTCCTCTGATTCATTCCTGCTGTTTGTCACCCGTCCTTGCCAAAGGGAGGGCTGAGGGAAGAGGGGGTGACTCAGGCCCAAAGCCCAGGTGGCCATCCTAGCCCAGGGACACCTGAGGGCTTCCGGCGTGGCAGGAAGGCGGTCGGAAAGGCGATCGTTCCCAGAGGGGCTGTGAGGAATAGCTGCTGAATAACAAGGGTTTCCCTGCCTCATTGTGTGCCTCTGCATCTGGGAAGCTCATCAAGCCCACGCGGCGGTGGGGTGAGCTCATAGCCAGGGCGGGAAGGCAAAGCCACAGGCTTTGTCTGCTCTGAAGTTGCCTCCAGCCCTTGGCTCTCCCCGTGGTGCTGGTGGCACCCCAATATCACCCTGGCTTGTGGTGGGACGTGGAGGTAGGGTGATCCCCGGTGAGCAGGTGTACCTGCCGTGGCATTGCACCCACTGCCAGGGTCACCACAGCCCGGTGCCGACATCCCCAGAGCCCAAATGCTCCAGGGAAAAGGGGACAGAGAGCACTCGGAGGGCAGAAAGCAGGGAGAGGAAGGTGAGGAAGATGAGGGTGACAGCAGAGGAGGTGGTGCTCCAGGCGAGGAGAGCAAGAGCAAGCAGCTGGGTTTTGGAGAGGAGGTGAGGTGGAGGTGGAACCGTGGAACCGCTGTTAATGAATACTGTATGCAACCCAGCAATTGAAATAGATCGTGCAGCGAGATTAGAGGTCATGGAAAGTGTATTACGAGCTTTGCATTGCTTTTATTCACTGGAGACCGTTGGAAAAACAAGCAGGAAGACGGCACAATGGGTCCCCCAAGCCACATCTCAGCATACATTTGAAAGACAATGGAGAAAACGATTAACTCCAAGAGTCCTCTATCCTGTCTCCAGCAAGATGCATGCCTTGTTTTGCCTGGCGAGGAACAGGGATCAAACAGACAATGCCAATTACAAAAAAAAATCTCTTCGAAATTTCTTCAGGGGAAAAAGGGGGTGGGGAGAGGGGAAGGGTGACGCAGCCAGCGGGGCTGAGCACGGCCTGGGCGAGCTGGGCCTTTGGGAGATGTTGGCTTGTGGAGGAAAATGGGGTTCTGCATGGCCCAGGTGACTGCAGCGGGGAGCAGCGAGGAGATGGGGACCTGCAGCCCTTCTTCTGCCAGGCACCTGGCCTCCAGCCTGTCACCCATCTTAATTAGATTATCCAATTAAATCGCTCTTCCATTGGTGTTCCTCTCCCCTCTGGCAGATGTTGGTTTCCTTTCCCAGGAACAAGGAAAGCTGTGCAGCTCTCTTCTAGTTCTGCTGTGCCCCCACACATGACCACACACCTCCCCTTTTCGGATAACCCTCAGTGAGAAGCTCACACGGTTTTACCGAGTATTTTACAGTTCTGCCCTCTCTGCCCTACGCCGCTCCCCACTGGGTCCCGACCCACGTGTATCCTGTTTGCGTGGGCCTGGAAGCTCTCCATCACTGGTTCTCCTTTCAAAATGAAGAAGGGAGGTAGGGGGAAACAAGTGGTGTGGGTGGAGGAAGGCTAGGAGAGGAGGAGGAGGTGGGAAGAGGTGCGGGGCAGCCCCTCCGGGGAGCACCTGCTGCGAGCCACCCCCTCGCCACCGCTCCTCGTGGAGCCCCAGGGAGGTACCGTCACGTCTTGGCTCTGGAGGAGAGGGGATATCCTTAACATCACTTCTTAAGGTATTTTGGCTGAGCATCCGGTCCCCTCTTCCTCTCCCTGAGTTCCTGTCCTCCGGGTTGAGTGGTGACCTCAGCCCGCTCCACGGGTTGTTGATTGCAGAGATGCAAGACCTCCCCGTGGTCCCTCCTGGGCCAGTGGGCTACTTGCTTCATTTCCTAACTCTGGAAATAACCTGTTATTTCTGTAGATCCTTCCCAGCCCTGAAATCAGCCTCCTCGTGGGTGCTGCATTTGCTGCTTTGACTCGTGCGTCTCCTTCCTCCTCCTCCCCCAGCCTGGAGGGGTCCCAGCCCCTAATTTAACCGGGGGTTGGTGGGGTGCCAGGAGGTTGCAAGGAATGGGAGCAGCTCCCAGGTGAATGGGTCCTTCCCAGAGCGGGGAGGTTTTGGCCCAGGAGCTGCAGCTCTGTAGGAGCATCCAGCTTCCAGAGCGTTCATCTCACGCTGGGCTCCGTCCCTCAGCATCCAGCTCACATCCTCAAACCTTTTGTGTTCTGTATAAACATCTCTGCTCAGCTCCTCTGAAGGGCGTCAGAGGAAGCAGTGGTCTACAAAGAGCATGAAATCTTTGTGTCGTGGTCTGGTCTGTTTGTCCTTCATGGACACGTTCAGCTGTGCAACGCTGCGTGAGGCACGGAGCAGACTGAGATGTGTAGGGGCTGAACGTCCTGCTGAAGCTAATGTGTGTCAGTGGTAGGTGCAGACCCCCAAATTCCTTCTTCCTGAGCCCCGAGTTTCCAAGCTGGGTTCAGGACAAGCCCTCGGAGCATCCCACAGCCTCAGCACCCTCCCCACAACTGGAAGCCCATGGTGTGTTGACCACCACATCACCACGGCTTCCCCTGCCGCCCTGGGCCATCAGATGCTCCTGCGTCCACGCACGGGGACCAAACGTGGTTTGTCCAGGAAGGAGGACAGGAGCAGGTAAATTTGGAGCATAAGGAACTAGAAGAGGACTTGCAGCTCGGCAGAAAGCAGCTGCTGGTGGCGGGGTGGCTTGCAGGAGAGGCAGCCACAGCACAGGGGTGCTGGAGCTGGGGGAGGCTTCAGCGGCGAGGGGGGACGGAGAGCATCCGGAGTTGTAAGTGAGGTCAGGTAATGCCTCATATAGCAGTTCCTGTGGCGCTCTGGGAACAGACAAACAAGGCCTTCCTTCCTCCTGGCTTCCTCCTCCTTGCCAGCGCTCCTTTTCGGGAGAGGCGGACGGACAGACCGCTCCTCCTGCATCACCACCAGCATCCCCCGGGGAGGCTCACCTGGCCCCAGCTGCATGGGACCCATGCATGGGACGATTGGTGGTGGTGTCCCCGGGGTGTCCTGGGGCTTCCCGAGCTGGTGTGGGCACAGGCAGCACAGCATCTGCTCGCCTCCCAGGTGCTGGTGCTATTTTGGGGTGGGGGAGCCCAGGGAACAGAGCTGCCACCCCCTCGCGGAGCCACGATGGGCACTTGACCAGGTGTAAGGCTGAATGGCAGTGCTATTTTAGGGATGTTTTCTGCTGGGGCTATTTCTGGAGGCTGAGTGGGTACCGAAAGGGCCAGGATATGGTGTAGATAAGGGGCCGATGACATTTCGGTGCTCGTGCTGCAACCACAAAAGCTACGCACAAAGGCAGGCCCTGGGAACAGCAGCGCTCCCTGCAAAAGCCTCCTGGCTCCTGGCCCTTGCTGGACACAGTGGGGTAGGGGTGCTGCGAGCTTCCCCCAGCAGTGCCGCCCCACGGGTACCCCCATGGCTCTGTGGTCCATGGTGGGACATGGCAGAGCCACGTGGACAGACGTCCCATCGAGGATGGTTTTCCTTAGGGATCCCTCGGGATGCGGCACCGCTGGGCAGCACCTGCAGGAGAGGCAGCGTGCGAGGGCGCTGGGGCCCTCCGGGGACAGGCAGGGGCGGCTCGTGACGCTCCGAGGCAGCTCCTCGCACGCTCCCGCTGGCCTTTTTGTCAAAGTTTCCTTTTGTGCATGGGGGACAGAGGGCCCGTTGTGCACACGGGGGCATTTCGGGGTGGAGGGGCCAAGCTCCGAGGCGGCAGCGAGACCCGCGCCCACGCCGACGTGGCACGCTGCCCGAGATCCCGGTGGGGGCCTCCAGAGAAATCCCGGTTTATTTAACCACAGGGGAAGGGCACGACGGCCGTGCCATCCACGAGGGCAGCGTTTCACCCCGCTCGGTGTCCTTGAGCCCGTGCCGGTGTCGCGGGGCAAAGGGCAATGGAGGGGAGCCGTGGGCTGGCGCGGTGACACAAGCCCCTCTGAATCCCCCTCTTTGTTCCCTCGGCGGCGTCAGCCGCTCCTTGCTCTCTCCAGGAGATGATTCTGCTTCCGCCGCGGCCGTTTCCTGTGTTTCTCTCTCCTGGAGAGCCAGGCAGCATCAGCACAAAAACAGGATCCGAGCTGCTTGAGAATTGCCCCGATAACAATGGCCGAGGAGACAGCGTTGGATGGGGCCAACGCCAGCTGCTGGCTCCCCCCGTCCCAGACAGCCCCGGAGCCACTCGCATGGCAGGGATTTAGGGCAGGGAACGAGCAGCCAGAAAGGGGAAATGTGGGGTGACCAGCAGCAGGTCCGTCCGTCCCCACACCCTGCTCATGGTGACAAGGCAAAGGGACCGTGCAGGTGGAGGTCTGAAATTTGGGGAACCCTCAACCATGGCTTAAAATCCCCACCTGGATCTAGCTGTGGGTCTGGAGGAGCTCCCAGCCCCTGGTGCTCCCCACAGCTCCCCACCATCCCACCAGGGCACCCAACACAAGCGATGCCCTGGAGATGGAGGACCTCAACGCCATCCTGCCCTGCTCCAACGGGTGGTGGTCCCTGCCCCGGGGTGCCCAGCAGGTGCTCAGGACCTTGGAGCAACCGGTGGGATGGGACCCACTCACTGGTGGTGCCGCTGATCCGTGAATTCATGGTAGGGGAGGAAAAGCTGACTTTTGGCCAACGTAGGAGGTCCCTGACCAACAGAGGCAGGAAATAGCAACGGTGAGCTAATAAATAAATGGCGCACCCGTGCCTCTGCCTTACATGGTCTTCGTGGGGAGTTTCCTTTGTTTTTCAGGTTGGCTATTTATACCTTGGAGTGTGAAAATGATGTCAACCAAGCCTCTGCTCGCTGTGGAGAAAACAAGCCCCAGGGCTTTTTGGAGGGCTGAGCTGTCCTCCAGCAGCAAGGCTGAAAGACTGCCAACGGGGTGAGTGGAGACAGCAGGATGTGCAGTCCCCAAAAAGTCTCCTCCATTTCCATGAACCCCTTTTCCCCTTTTTTTTCTCTGCCTCACCGGGGAGCAGCCTGCAAGGGGCCGGCCCCATCCCACTCATCTTGGTGGTGCCTCCCGGGGGACGCGGGGATGGGGTCCCCCATCTCACGGGGTTTGGTGCTGGGATGCTGGCAGCGGGGCGGAAACGGAGAAGCCGTCGGGAGTTCAAGGCTTGCCAGTGAACTTGAGACAAGCAAAACTCTTGCTGGTGACACATGCATCAGGTGTTCGGAGACGATAACAAAACCCGCCTGAGGTCATCGATATTTAATTAGCAATAGGCTCGGTTAAACATTATCCTGGGGCCAGGAGGGAGGGGTAAAGCGCTGCTGTGAACAGGGAGGTTTAACCCTTTGTGGAAGGGCAGGGGAAGAAGAGGGATGGCTGCCCACAAGGAGAGGGGCTCCTCAGCCAAAACTCTTTGTATTTTTGTTATTTCCATCACCATCAAAGCTGGCATGGGGAAAAATGGCCATTTCCCATGGTGTGTCACCAAGGTACCCTCCCCTCCAAAATCCCCTCCTGGCTGCCCTGAAGCTGACACCCATCGCTCGCCCCGCAGCTCGCGGGCCCTGCTGACAGCCGAGCCTGGGCGGGGGACATGAAAAGCAGCTGCGGCCCCCGGCACCGGGGACACCTGGGGAAGGCTCCTGATGGGAGAGGGGAGAGGGATCTGCCTGGGAGACGGCAGCACCGGGGCAGGAACCATCCCCGGGGACCCTCCCTCCCCTTACCCTGCTCCACATGAAGAGGACGGAGGCGTGGGGCAGGGCTGGAAGACTTCCAGCCTTCCCAAAATGAAGGCAGGGCGATGCCTGCTCATGTTCCGTCTTCTGCCCCGGGGGCAGGTGGTGACAGTCGATTTCTTCCCCATGAGCAATCCCACTTCCCCTCACCCACGGGTCCCGAAAAGCAGAGGTGTGGGCGGGTGGGAAATGAGGAAACCCCGCGTTTTGGGGCAGTGAGAGCAGCGACAAGAAATCCCCTGCAGCCCTTGAAAGTTTTGCTGGAGCGGGGGCCTGGGTGATGGAGCTGGGAAGCTGGGAAATGACGTGGAAATTGGAGGAGCCCTGGGGTGCAGGACTGCTGTTCCTGTACCCAACAAAGCCGTCCAGGAGCAGGGGGTGCAGCAGAGCGGCAGATGCAGGGATTTCATCCGCACGGAGCGAGGAAACATCCCGGAGCCATTTGATCCCATTGTGTGTAGGGAAGCAGAGTGGGCGTCCAGGCTCTCTGTAACTAAACAAAGATTATAAACACCTCCCGCCACCGACATCTCCCGGGGCCCCGGCTGCTGGCTGAGTCCCAAGGGGACAAAACGGACTTTGGGCCCAGTCCAGACCCAGGCTACGGTGGTAAGATAAGAGAGATGCTCAGCGTGGATGTGTCCTGCCATCATCAGCAGCAAAATTTTGGGGGGGGATTTCTCCCTGCAGCGCTTGGCAGGAGGATGCACGCCCGCTGCGTTCGTGCACAGCTCCTTCGGTTCAGTCTCTGCTGCTGGTGGTGTCAAGAAGGAAATTAAAAAATACCTAGGAAAAGCCCTTTGGTAGGCACCAGGCTGGATCCAGGCACGCTGCTTTTCATCCTGAAATCCTTGGGTCTGAAGCTGGGGCTACGAGGACACAGCACATCGTGGTGCTGCGGGGCTGGTGGGGGACCGACCTCTAGCCCTGCCTCCCACAGGGCACCGGGTGTCCCTGGGGACCCCAGCCCAGTGTTCACCCCAGCCCCATGTCCATATTTTGGGGAAGTTGGGAGGTGGCAGGAAATATATATAGCCCTCCCCGCTTTGTCCAGCGGCTGCCACAAAAACATGTGATTCCCCAGCACCATGCTGGTTCGGAGTGGGGGAGGAAAAAGGGCTTCCCAAAAGCCACGTGGCCTCCCGTAATCCTTACGCTGCCCCAGCTCAAAGCCAGGACAGAAACACCGGTGCTGCTGGACCCAGAGCACCCAGGCAGGGACATGCCACCGTCGCAGGTGCCTGCAGCCGTAGGGTGCAGCCAAGGGCACCCCCTTGTCCTGCACGGGAGGCCCCGACCTCCACGGGGTCCCGCAGGCGCTTCCAGGGACTCCGTGCTCCTACAGGGAACCTCTCAGGGGTCCCGTAAATCAAACGAAAGCTTGAAAAGGGCCGGGGAGGCTGTTCCTCCAGCACCGGGACGGGGGAAGCGGCAGCCTCCAACCTGCCAGACGTGTGCGGGGAGACCTTCTGGGTTCGGCGCGCACTGTGTTCCACGTGAACCCGGCCGCGCGTCCCCCGGGGCGCGTTAATAAGCTCCTCTTCCATGTCAGGCGCACTTGAAGCTCGCCGCCTGTCACTCAGATCAAAGGCGAGGGGCCGGGGCGCGAGGCGGCGGTGTCAGCTGGGCCACTTGTGAAGCTAATTGCAGGAGCCAAGACCCTCGACTTGAACTCTCTCCTTTCCCTCCCGGGCAGCCTCTCGCGCTTCTCATGTCTCCGCTCGAGCGCCGCAGCTGCGTCTCGTTTCATCTCCGGCGAGGGAAGGAGCTGGGAAGAGGCAGCGCCGGAGCCAGATGTGCTGCGGGAAGGCTGTGAAAGCAGCCCCCGAGCCCCCCGGGGGGGCCGGCCCCAGCCCCTGTGTGCTGCCGGCAGCTGGGGAGCGCCGGGTTTGAGGCCGGGGTTCCCAGATGCCGGGGGTGAAAGCCGGCCCCGCTGCTCCAGCTGGGACGGGGCGCGTTCCCACGGCGCTGCTTGAGCCAAACAGCGGGGTCAGGGCTGTGTCTGGTGGGAAAGGGGTCTGCTCCCAGCTTCACTGGGGCGTGGGACCCTTCCTCAGCCACCTGGGTGGATGGAGGCTCTGCAGAAGGGACACTCAGGGCAATTGGGCCAGTGGATGGACTCATGCGTGCCCCCAAATCCAGCTCGGCCTCCCATGGCTTCTCCCACCCATTGGATGTGGGTGTTTTCGCCACAAAGCCCAATGCTCGGTTTCCCGTGTGCCATTGAAGCGTTTCAAGGAGTCCTGGGTGACCAAAGCGGGGATTTTCTCCAGGCCGGCCCCACCGGCCTTGGGGGCAAGTGTCCTGCACACCTTCTGCCGCCGCCATCCACAGAGGGAGGAGCGCCACCTCCTGACGCTGGTGTCCTCTTATCCCCAGGTTTTGAGGAGGAAAAAGGGTAAAAAAAGTATTTTTAGGGTTCCCCCCACCCAACATCAGCAAAAAACGATCCCCTCAAAAGCAAACACATAACAACCTGGCAATAGGTCCCCAGCTGAAACAGCTCCTCCTGCTAGACAGGCACCGACCACCTCCAACACCAAGAACATTTCTTCAGGATGGCTTCCTTTTTAATTAGGTGCTAATTTGACTAAAAATTCCCTCCGCTGCCATTACCGCTTGGAAATAAATTCTCCAGCTCTCCAGCCACCGCTGGAGATTGCGCCGCAAGGTGCCGTTTGGTAAAACGAGGAGGTTTGAAAGATTTTCAGCTAGGCGGAATCATTTGTCATGGGTTTTCCTCCCCGACACCTCACCGCCCGGCCCGATAATCCCGGTTCCCTCCGACACCCGGCTGGTTGGATGAAAGCGGCAGTAGCAGATAGGGCTGGCATCGAGCCACGCGCCGGCTGGCCAGCATGCACAGACGTGCTTAAAAATGGCCAACTCACAGCCAAGCCAAAAGACCACGGCAGGAAAACCTCCATCTTCAGATCTGCTCCGAAAGCCGGTGCCTCGGGATGGCTAGAGGTTCAAAATTCCACTTTTCCTGCCTTGGGGAACATTAATTTAGGGCTTTGCCCTACCTACCTGCCAATTTGAGGGAGATTTGTGAAAAAAAAATAATAATAAACGGTGGGTGAGACCTCTCTTGTTACAGTTGGCTGCAACCAGCCAACAGGTTCATGTGTTAAATGAGGCTGACAGGGAGCCAGCCAGATCGTGCAGTCAGGGAGTCTGGTTTCTAGGGCAACAAGGTAAATGTTTTCCCTCCTTCTGGCCACCTTTTAACTCCTAAAAGGTTCTTACACATCACCCCAAAAAAACACTTTCTGCATCTACTCGCTCATTTCGATCAGGGCAAATAGCGTCACGCTGGGTTTGCCTCAGAGCAGCCCCGCGTGTCAACTCATTTGGCACGTGAATCGGGAGGGTTATTGCCTTAATCACTGCCTCCTCTCCAATTATGGGCAGCAAAGGCTAACACCAGCACAGTTATCTAAATTTACATGAGCCTTCAGTCAGGCTATGGCCCGAAGCACGGGTGATCTCACTATTGTGGCTGGAGGCACCCGAGCGCTCGGGACTGCGCTGCCTTTCTTGGTATAACACCACGGCTCCCATAAATGCAGTTCGGTCGGGACTCGCTGCACAGCCCTGATCCTGTGCACCCCTCCTGTCCTGCATCGGGAGACTCGGCTGGGACCAGCAGCCAGACGGTCTCCCCAGCATGGGGAGTATTTTCAGCCAGGCCGTAATGCAACACCAGCAGCCCACGCAGCTCTCCCTCCTCAAATTGCATTTAAACTGTTTAAAATGTCACCCTGCTCTCCAGCAAGCCTGCTTCCTATCACCAGGCAATTACCCCACGCCTGCAGGGACAGGGAAGATTCGGGGGGTTCAGGCTGACACCCCTAATCCACCCCAGCTCAGACAGGGAATGAATTTGGTCATGATAACTGCTGCCTTCTACTTGTAGAGGTCACATCTGCCACACGGAAGGTTCCCAACACAACAACCAGCATCAGCCACCTACATAAAACTGTGATGTTTCCTCTGAAGTAGTTTCATTAATTTCAGAATCAGTTTGTTTTAAAGCAGCCCTAATCTGTCAGGCAGGGGACTGGCACATGACATGCCTCGGTAAATGCAAATGCTATTTCACACAACCATGTGTAAAAGCCTTGCTGTGCCCCAACACCTTTGCTCTCTGAAAAGTATAACGAGAAAGAAGTTGTCATTGCAGGAACACTTAATATTGGAGTGTTCACGAATGAGATTTGATCCTTTGGTTTGGCTGATCCCATGCGTCAGGCCTGCAGGCAGAGTACCAGACTTGACGTGGCTATATATAAACCGAGTGACAAAGTTAGATTCTTTAAAATCTTTATTTTTTGGTCTGAGAGCACGCAGGCCGCAGAACACGAGACAGTTCCACACATTAAGCTGTCTCCTCTTTTGCAATGCGATCTTTCTTGAGTGGTCCCTGGAGGAGAAAATAAATTATGTTAACAGCAGTCTAGTGCACACTGATGACCACATCACATCCCAATTACAATGCTGCAGTTTTTACTTAATTTTTCTTCTCTTGCTACAAATAAGTCTTCAATGACACCATCTGTTCCAAATCCCCAAGTCCCACAGCTTCACTGGAGAGCTGAACTTGGCACAGCCGGGCTGCACCAAATTAAGACTTCGATTTTAGTGGAGAATTGTTGGTGCCACCTAGTGGGGAGCTCTCCGCATCCACCGAGCACAGGATGAGAGAAAGACCCAGGGACTGCAGATCTGCCTGCCCAAGTGACAAACAGACACCACCCGCAGCCCACCATCACCTGGGGTTGCTCTGAGATCAAATGCTGTGCCGAACCGCTCCCCACAGGTGTCACTGCACAGCACAGCTCGGCCCTGGGGCAGCCCAAAGGCCGAGCTATAAACGGCCACTAACCAAAAAGACATGCAACAAACATGCCAGATTCTGGAAGCGTCCTTACCATGAAAGACTTCTTTTCCTCGGCTGTCTGGAAGCGGCCATGACCGAATTTGGAGGTTGTGTCAATGAACTTCAGGTCAATCTTCTCCAGAGCCCTACGCTTGGTCTGCACAAGCAGGGACTACAACAGAGACGGCAGGTGAGTACAGCAGCAGCACCCTTTCTCCTCATCACCTCCATGGTAACACCTCAAGTCACTCCGACCTCACACTTCCTTGTGGTCCACAAGAAATCTCAGCCCTGAAGCGCATCTTTCATTACAAATAGATCTGAAGTAACTGGGGAAAGGACTTCTGTGCTACGCCAGAGCTCGTTAGCACCAGGTGGGTTTGTGCACATGTTCAGCAAGTCTTTTAGGCCTCTCTGTCTGTCTGGCTACATGAATCCCCACAGCCCAGACATGTCTCAGGGCAGTGCAGCTGCTCCAAGTTGTTCCAGCCCATCTGACAGGTGTCTGCACGACTCACCTTGCGCAGGGTTAGGACCCTCTTCTTGGTCCCAACGACGCAGCCCTTCAACATGATGAAGTCATTGGTCACCTCACCATAGTGGACGAAGCCTCCCTGAGCAGGGAGAGAACAGTCAGTGCTTGCTAAGAGGCGAGATCACTGATCCCCAGCTTGCTTACTGCCTGATGTCCTGTGCTGCTTCTGGGTCTTGGCCATTCCTACATTCACTCAAGTCCCCATTTCCTCTCTTACCTTTCCTGATCAAGTTTCTTGCTGCTGTGTGACTTCTGCCGAGAACAGCAGCAACATCCAGAGGCTGACCAAACAGCAGAAACTGCTTCCCTGGCTGAATGATTCCTTACTTACACGAGCATCATTCCTAGGTTCGTAACATCCCTCTATACTGCTGCCAAGCACTGGATGCAGTAAGCACAAGCTGCACGAGTCAATACCGAGAATGACTCAGCAGCAGCAGCACCTCCCACAGCAGCTTTTTCCTCAAGAGCTCTTCACTGCATCATTCCCCATCTCGTACCACACCCACCTGCCTCCCAAGACCGCCACTCTCCCCGCACAGCTGCGAGGACTCACCAGAGGGTTGATGCTCTTGTCAGACAAGTCATAATCAGTGGAGGCATTGTTTTTGATCAGCTTTCCATCCTTGATTTGGTAACCCTGACCGATCTTGTAGATCTAAAATGAGAAGGATTTCTACTTAAGCAAACGACAGGAAAAAGGGTCAGGCATCAGCCATGCAGTGAGCCTGGCCAGCTCGTTTCCTCCCAGCAGTTCCGAGGCACACACCTTCTTATTGATCTCGGTTCGATGGTGATAGCCCTTCTGACCAGCACGGGCCACGGAGAAGGCCACGCGAGCAGGATGCCAGGCGCCGATACAGGCCACCTTGCGCAGCCCCCTGTGAGTCTTGCGGGGCAGCTTCTTGGTGTGCCAGCGGCTGGTGACACCTGAAACAGGAAACCAGAACAGCGTTGATAACTCTTCTCAAGCTGCGATGCTGTTGAAATATTCGACCAGAGTTTGAGACACCTTTTGAGCTGCTGTCCCTGGGCAAAAGGGAAACCCAGACCCAAGCAACTACCTGTGTTTCCTGACACACACCCACAGCTCCCCACATCCACCCCCGGCTGTCCCTGGATCGTGTTCTCAGAAGGAAGGCAGCATGGAATGACTCCTCACGGATGTCAGGCGCTGTGCCCAGCGCTTATTCCATGGTCTCATCACCGAACTGTGACAGCAGTACCTCCCCAGCTCCTGGCCCGTGCATTTATGAAAACTCAAGGCCAGGATTTCACGACAAGTTGAACCCTGAGGAGAAGATCCTCCACGTGGTTACCTTTGTATCCCTTGCCCTTGGTGACTCCAATGACATCAATCATCTCATCCTGGCCGAAGACAGTTGACACAGGCACCTGCTGCTCCAGCTTCTCCCGGGCCCAGTCCACTTTCTCAGCAACAGTGCCACCATTCACCTGGATCTCCATCAGGTGAGACTTCTTCTGTCTCAGGGGAAGCAAGCGCATCTAGGACGCAAACAACTTAATTTAGTTCCTCTTCAAGACAGAAATCCTACCAACTATCCAGTACCATTCTAATCCTGGCCTGATCTTTTGGAAATGAACATACTCTAAGATGTAAACTTCAAAGTACTGAAATAAAAGGTTCTGCACTAAGGGGAAAGGCCGTGTTGTGGCTTAAGTGACAAGGTGCAGCATCTGGAAGCTAGATGCCAACCCGGGGATCACAGTTTTAACAAGTGCCTCTAGCCCCACAGCTACCAGCCAGGCTCCACCCAGCCGTGACAGGAGACAAAGGCACCACACTGCAGGACAGAGGGCAGGGTCATATTTAGCTACTTCCACTATATTTAGTGCAGAGGGATTGCTAAGACTACCAACAGCAGCTGCAGTGCTGTCCTGGCTGTCTAGGCGCGGGAAGCCGATTTTATTGAATAGCCAAGTCCTAACTAGACACCTTCCCGCACTTACAGCCAACTCACGGATGGAATTGCACCCCCAAAAAGGCCTGGCAGAGCACTGGCAGCTGGGGACACACCATCACTGCCTCCTCCAGCAGCCACAGCTGCCCTCAAGGCTTCTCACATACACAGTGAGCACGCAGTGTTTGCAAAATGAGGACTACTGGTACTTTTTGCGTGCTCAAGTTATCACCAGACTGCCAGGTGAGCAGAAGTCTTGCTACTGAAGCGAAGCAAGCCTTACACTTGTAATGCTCACTGCTTCCACTGTGTACCTGAGTCCTGCAGACACTTACCTGAGTGTGAGCCATGACTCTAATAACCTGGCAGTATTTCTTCATGCTATTGAAATCTTTCTCCAACTGCTTTTTGCCCTCCTCATCTTGCCATTTCTTGCAGTATTTGGTGAAGGCCTTCTTCTTGGACTTGTGCCTTCAGGAGCAGAGCAGAGACAAGGCTTGGCTAAGCCCTTCATCGATCCCCCACTGGGGGGGATGAGCGGAAGGAGCTGCCACCTTAGCCGGTTTGGGCTCATTGCCAGCTTCTAAGGAATCTTTTCCACTGGCAAGCGGAGCCTGGAGCTCATCAGGCAGAGGCAAGATTGCCAACGCTGAGCGGAGCTGCCACGAATCCCAAAGCACATTAATATTCACAGTACAGAAGACAAAAGACTGTAGAGAGATGTCGAACAATTAACAGAGTAACAGATCTTTAAAGCCATTGTGTCAGATGACTGCTATCTTGGAAGCCTGAGCTACGCCTGACAGGTTGTCACCGTAACACCCGTGAGAATTATTGCGCTGCTCTGACGTCTTCTCGGCCTGCGAAGTTCATAAACAGGCTGCAGGCTCGAGACACGCTGGAGCCGCACTCAGGCAAATGTGCATATTTGAATCACAACAACAGCGCCTGGAACGGTAATCAGGACTAACACTCGCCTTCCCCTTTCCTGAGAAAACAAGGCCACCGTCAGGACTCGACACTCAACAACAAGCGCCAGAGGCGATTTCCTTATGTCCGCCCGTCGAAGTATCATCACGTGTAGCCTGCTGGGGAGATCTCGGGTCAAAGCCAACTCTGTCACCCCCGTGTCAGGAATGACACTAACACTACGCTGTCATCTTCCCAAAAACACTGCTCTAGCATGGCCAGGTCATCGAGGCCAAACATGAACTGCAGAAAAAGCTGGCTCAAGAAGCTGCACTAAAATAACTTGCAGCCCAGACAAAAACCAAAGGTTAAGTCATGAGGTGAAAGTCCTGCTCTCTTACCAGTTCTTGTAGAAGCGCCGCTTACACTCATCGCTGATGTGCTCAGCAAAGATGGTCTTGAAGCTGCGGAGACCACGTGGGGTCTGCACATAGCCCACGACGCCTACGATGACCATGGGAGGAGTCTCCACTATAGTGACTGCCTCAACCACCTCCTTTTTGTTCACCTCTGGAAGAAGGCACATACAGCAAGTCAAAACCAGCACCAGTTGTTAAGAACCTTCTGTTCCTCCTCACTCTGAAATCCTTCACGGTTACATGACTCAAACTCTTTTCACAAAGGCAAAGATGATGCATGGCGAAACGACCTGCTGAAAGTGGTAATTTAGAGCCTTGAAGAAACTAGAGGCAGGCTCAGCGGGGTGCAGGCAAAGCCTGATAAGCAAAATGGATGGCAGCAACAGAACTAAATCAGGACTTGACAATTGGCAGGGAAACACCAAAGGTGATTTACTCATGTCCACCCACGGAGGTCATCATACGCAGCCTGTTTGAGCGCAGGTAAAGCAAGTTATCAGGCTCCTTTGCAAGTCACTACACATGTCAAAAGGACCATTAATAAGATAACCACTCCTATACAAAGTCTCGCTGCTGGGACATCATTCATGCTACAGTGGAAGGATTTTGGGGAGCTTTATAACCCACCCACAAAAGGTTTTGAATTGGGTGAAGTCTAACTACAACTAAAATCCACAGCTACCTATGACCTAACCTTTCATCATTCGTAAGAAAACATCTTCCTCCATGGGAGGAGCATTAATACGTACTGGATCCAGGTCTGTCAACTTCGCGGACAATGTGGGTCATCCCAGCTTTGTACCCCAGGAAGGCAGTGAGATGGACAGGCTTGCTGGGGTCATCTTTGGGGAAGCTCTTCACCTTGCCCCTGTGTCTGCTACTGCGCTTGCGGGGCAGGAAGCCCAGAGACCCATGCCTGGGAGCTGAGAACTTGCGGTGAGACTGGGAAAAGAAAATAAATATTTAATGCTTGCTTCAGAGATTCACTTAACCCCATCTGAGGGCCAGCTGCCAGTTCTCATCATTAACATAAAAACTATATATAGCAAAAGACTTTTTACATTCTTGAAATTCTTCCTGGTACCAACTGCTTGGCTTCTGAAATCCGTCATAATACTAGAACATAGTTTTTATTACTTAACTATGTCTTTTCTAGGTTTCCTCGATGTCCCGTTTCAAGCTCATTTTAAGAAAGTGCTGAGTGCCACTCATTACAGAGGCATGCGTGCTGTAACGTGGTCACAGCACACAACCAGAATTTCAGCACACCATACAAATCTAGGCATAGCGAAGCACAAATAACTTTATAGTGTTTCAATAAAACTATAAAAATTAAGGATTATAGAAACAATTAGTAGTTGAAGCAGTGAAATCAAACATTTTAAGTCCCATCTCTAAGCCAGCTGCTTTGGGTAGAAACACACCTACCAGCAGCCGTATGGTCTCCCCTGCAACCTGAGAACCAAGTAAGGCTGGGTAACGCAAAACCCTATAAAGAATTAAGAGTTACCTATGGGTAATGCCCAGCCCCATAATTACCCACCCCATCTCACCCCCGAGTTTAAGCAGGATACCCCCGATACAAGACAGAGCAACAAGCAGTAATGGAGCAGGTGCCTTCAGAAGGACACGCTGCAGAAGACGCGCTAAGCAGAGCAACTTCAGCGCCATCCCTCAGGCCTTCCCCCCCCCAGCCGCCCCGGAGGCCCCACACCGCGCCCGGCCGCCCCGCAGCGCATCGCGGCCCCAAAATGAGCCCCGCGCCGCCTCCCCGAGGAGCGGCGGCACCGCGGGATGGCGGCCGGGAGGCGGCCGGGGCCGGGATGGCGGCGATGCGCGGCGGATGGCGCGGCCGGGCCTGGCCATCGGGGCTCGGCACCCACCATCTTGTCCCCGCGCCGCGCCGGAAGGGCCGGGCCGCGCCGCGCGCGGCCTTCTTGTATGCGGCCCGCCCCCCACGGGGGTCTCGCGAGTGCGGCGTCAAAATGGCGGCGGGGCGGGGCTGGCGGCCATTTTGGGCATGTCGGCGGGGATGGGGGGGAGCGGGGTCACCGCCATGTCGCCCCTTGAGGGGACATCCGTGCTCAGCCGCCCATCATCGGAGGGTTTCGGATGGGGACGGCGCTGCTGTCGCCCTCTGCTCCTCGCCTGGCATGGAGGGTGGCAGCTGCAGGCATTACAAAAGCCTGAGCAAGGGGGAGCCGCACTATTCATAGTCACCTCAAGCACACTTCCTTTCATCATAAAATAAAAACTTTTTTTTTTTTTTTTTCAAAAAAGCCAAACAAAATAAAAAATAACCGCTGTAACCAACGTCAAAACATGTTCATAGCTGAAGGAACATACAAGGCATCGGTGGGTGCCTCACTACGTTCCTGTTTAAGTTGTCCGCCAACTTCCGCTAGAATGGAGGGACCAAGGCAGAGGCGGGCTCGGATCTGCTTACAGAAAGCTGCCCACGGTTGTCACAACACTGTCAAGTTTGCCCAGCTAGCTCGGAAATCTGAATCAGCTGAATTTTGTGAATTAGATTAGGATGCATTTGGTTGTATTCCACAGTGCCGCACACTGAATATGCTGGCCAGACAATGCTGAAGGCCTTAGGTAAAAGAGAGTGCATTGAAACAAATCTTTCCTGGAAGGAAGCTTCTGAGATGGAACCATTAAAAAAAATACATATTAAATACCTTGCAGAGTTTCTTGTAAGTTCATACACTTACAAGTAATAACAGGCAACGTTATCCTTTAGTTTTAAGAAAACAACATTAACAGGGGGGGTACATAATAAAACACATGCAACTTCTTAAATAATTCTTTAGCTGTATCATTTATTGTGTTGTCCAATACAATATCCCAGTGTATTCTTTCAGATGTACATAGTGCTAGAAAATGTGTACCACTGCAGTCAACCTTCTTGATTTTTTCTTTCTACAAAACAAAACAAAATAAAACAAAACACGATGTTCTTGCTCACAGCTGTGAGCGAATGCGTGCCTCAGCAGAAAATCCTGACATAATGTGTAGCTGTTTTTATTAAAAAGCTCCATAGTCATAGGTACCTCTATTGACTCAAAAGACGCTTGACAAATCTTCACTTTAAAAAGATGTTAGACAATGTGAAAAAACGTAGTAACAACAAAGAAATGAAAACATTTAAAAATTAATAAGCTAAAATAGGTTTTACTGCTAACATTGACATCTGTTTTGCTTATATGCATATCTGAAAACATCAAAAGACATCAAACAAATTATTTCTTGCAGGGACACATTCTCAAGCGGATTGTGTGTTCTTCAGGGACTGTGTCCCACTGTCTATTTCCGTGGTGCTTGGTACAACACAGCTCCAAATTCAATTAGGGCCTCTCTACGCTGCTGCTGAATTAATAATAAACAATAACAACAATGTAAGTGATAAAGTTATGCTGTGACAGGGGAACCAAAAGTAAGATTTATTGTGGAACCTGTTGGAGATCTTGTCAGTTATGCTATTCATGCGTTATTTCTCTTGCTCCACGTACAACCGCTCTCGGCATACCAATAAGCGCCACTAAGACAAGCTCTGTCACAGGGTGATGCTGGATCTGCTCATGTCCGTGGCTTGCTTAAGCAGAAACTTGCACAGAAGCATCTCTTTAGCATAGGGGCGAAGCAGAGATGAAACCTGAACGGGGGGGAGCTGAAGGACAGCAGATAAATTATTCACTCTTCTTCCTTTGGCACAAGGACATCGGATAGGACCAGACCACAGAAACTCTCTCAGACTTCTTTAGACCTGAAATTGTGTGAGTGCCATTGCAGGATAACTGATTTGACACGCGACTCCAGCTGAGACATGCCCTGAAGCGTCTCTGATCCTCGTTGCGGGGCTGTAGTGCTTTCCCTCAGCGTCAGTAAGCAGAGCCCTGGCATCCATTGGAGTTTCATTTTTTTTAATCCTGAGGGATACATGGACGGCAAAACCACCAAGAACCAGTCACTAATTAAAGTAATAAAAGTCAGTTTGTTTGTGGGTTTTGGATTTTTTACATGTTTAAGAGATGCGGGACACCTAGCCAGTGGAAAGCTAAGGGAGCAGGGAGCTCCACAGGCAGCTCACTGGTAGGAGCCAAAACCAGCTCGGCAGAGATCCTACCTCTTTCTCACAGGCTGGGGCTGGGAGGCTGGGACTTGAGGGGTGTCCCACTAAGCCCCTGGGCTCCCTGCAGATCTGAACATTGCTCAATATGCCCAGGTGTCGTGTTGTTTTGGGTTCAGCCTGACAGCTTCAGCAGGGTTAGTACGCACTGAGCCCTGGCCTCCAATAGCTGGCACGGCATTGCAAATCAAGGTGGATGATAAACCTAAGAGCCCAGCTCAGCTGGGAGCATGCAGGAGGCCCCTGGCTCTGTGGGGATATCAGGGCAAAGCCCTGTGCTGGCAGTGTCCCCAAGGCCAGACACCTCCTCCCTACAGCACGCGTCTCTCCCTTGCACTGAAGCCATCCGAATTCCCCCTGCTGGGATGCTGATCAGTGCAGCGGAAGGGCTGTACATTATGATTGTATCAAGTTACTGCAAACATTAATGAAATAGTTGAAGCAATCACCTTCCTACAGAGCCTGAATTTCATTGCCTGCCTGGGAAGGGCACCAGTATGAACTGAAGGGCTGAGGGTCTGACCATGCAGCTTGTCTTCCCAAACGTGTGAAGTGGGATGTGAAGTGGGACTGTCCATCCTCTCTCTGTCCCAACCTGCCCCTCAGAAGGTGATGAGGAACAATAGCTACTCACAGCTATTGCTATTGGGCAACCAAAGGCCGGGCTTTAATTGCTCATTTATCTCCCTTAGGCTTGCCTCTAGCTCCTACACCCGTCTGGTGTTGCAGGGCTGGGCCACAGACTGCCAATAAAACAAATTCATGCTGGGGCAGGACGAAGTGGTGCCGGCGCGAGCTGAGCACGTTCCCCATGGAACCGGTCTGCAACCTGCTCTCTCGCTGCTAAAACGGGTCTGTGCACAGGCGTGGTCCGGAGGCAACGGGGCCAGAAGCAGGCCAGCCGGTCGTGTTGCTTTGTCAGCCTTTGAGCTCAGATTTTCAGCAATAAGGAGCCAGAGACGTCCCATGGTTTGCTTGGTGGAAACGTAGTGTGGAGCAAAGTTGGGCTTCGGCCGTGCGCAGGCTGGACTCAAGGCCAGGCAGCCTTAGATGTCACCATGATGTGATGTTCCTCACCTAATCGCTTATTTGGGATGGAAACTAGGGTGTGGGCATCTCGCTGGTGACTGCAATGTCCCCCAGGTTCCCCCGAGAGCATCCCCAAACCTCATCCTGGCCGCCTGGGATGGGGCTGCCATGAGCTCAGCTCTCTCAGGCTGGAGCCAGCCGGGTGCCTCCTGTGGGGTGCACCTCCCAGAGAGCCTCAAACCCGAAATATCAGTGGGACGGTGCCAGTAACGCGGGCACACGTGGGCCAGGCTCCACAAGACGGGAGCTGCCCGGGATGCTCCACATCCTCCACCTCGCTCCCTGCACCACCTCCCCTCTCCCACAAATGGACCTAAATAATAATAATAATAAAGAATAATTTTTAGCAAGCACTGGGGGGGCGAGGTGCGCGGTCCCGCGCGGCGCGCCCCCGCGGCGGTCGGCGTCGCGGACGCGCACGGCTCGTGCCCGCGGCCGCCGGGCTGCCAGGCGCGGCGCTGCCCGGCTCGGCACGGCTCGGCACGGCTCGGCGCGGCCCCGCCATGGACGGGGGCGCCTTCGGAGCGGGGAAAGCCGGCGGCGCCTTCGACCCGCAGGCCTTCCTCCGGCAGCCGCACACCCTGCTGCGGCTCCTCTCCTGGGTGAGGCCGGGGCGGCAGCGGGACGGGAGCGGGGCGGCAGCGGGGCGGCAGCGGGACGGGAACGGGACGGGCTCGGGGGAAGCCCCCCCCCCGGCTGCAGGGCTCGGTCCTCGCCTCCCCCTGCACATACATACCTATATATATACTTATACACCCCCATTCTCTCTCTATACAATATCCTTCTCGCATATCAGACCTCTTAAATCGCTGCATATGGCATATATTGCATAATGCATTCCATTATTGACACGAGGGCAGTTATATGCGTTCTGCTATATGTTAGCTATAGGCTGCGTGCACGTATGTTCATATACATCGCTGCGCCTCCGTGCACACGTACCCGTGCACACACACCCAGGGACATGCATGTTCGGGTGTCCGCGTCCACCTCCTGTGCCCGTATTTCCATAGATAACACATCCCCGCACATACATCCATATAGGAGCGTGCACACCGCCCTCCGTACATCCCGCATATAGGGGGAGAGCTTTGGGGTTTTGTCCCCGGGGTGATGCCGCAGGGTGTGCGGGGCTTGGGCCAGCTGCTGGGGGGCTGCTGGGGGGCCTCTGCGCTTCCCCTTCTTCCTTTGAACCCACCCCAGCCGCTTTTCCCCGCAAGGTTTTTCCCCCCATCCCACCCTACGCCAGCGCGTCCCCGCAAGAAGGTCATTGGGATTAAGGGAGCGAGCTGCGGCGGGCAGCCGGCGCGGGAGAGATTGAGGTCTGGGCCGGGAGCAGAGGAGGGAGGGCATGGAGAGGAGCTGGGGGACACATGCGCACCGGAGGGGGAGGCGCGAGCTGCCTGGAATAAGAAAATAAAATAAAAGGCAACAAGAGGCGCCAGGGGAACGGGGCATTAAAGGGAAGGTGGCCATGGGGGGGGGCATCTCTCCATCCGTGGGGTTCCTGTCTGTGGGTGATGTGAGTCGAGGGTGGCTGGAGAGCTTCTACATAGCTGGGGATGTGATTAACGCTGGGGGTGGTGTGTCCATCCGTCTGTCTGTCCGGGTTTGTTTACAGCCAGGCTTGTGACCGCTGTGCCGCTGCTGGGCGAGGGGGACGCGCGACCCCCTTCCCCGAGCGGGCAGAGCAGAGGCAGCGTGCCTGCCCGAGGGTGAGGGACACGGGGTGACCTACAAAGGCTCGCCTTGCTTCTAATCTCTGTGACAGAATTTCCTCTTTCTCTGCCTTCTTCTTTTTCCTTTTTTTTTTCCCTCCTTCATGACTTCATTCGAGCACTGCAGGGTTCTGGCTTCCCAAAGGTGAGCCAGAGAGAGAGCAGGAAATATGGATATATTTGGGGGGGGGGGACACCTGCGCTGCTCCAGCGTGTCTCAGGTGCTGTCGGGTCACCCTCTGAGCTCAGCACCGTGCTCCCAGGTCCCCCCAGCAAGGAGCACGTCCCGGGGAACAGCCTTTCCCTGGCACCCCGCGGTGTTTCCCCATCGCTGTGGGTCTGACCTTGACAGAGGACAGGCTGGGCTTTACCCCAGGTGCTGTGGGATGGACCTGTGTGGGGCTGTGGGAACTCGTGTCCTGTTGTAGGAGCTGGAGCTGCTGCAGGTCAGCAAGGGTCACAGTGTGCACCTTTTTTCTCCCCAACAACAGGTTCCTGCCTGGGCTTTTCCACCTGCTTGGCCTGGCCTCTCCTCCTGAGCACCTCTCCCTCCCCACAGCCAGGGAGCCACAAGCTGCCCCCAAATACTGAATCATGATTTTTACCCCCCCAAACTTGAGTCCCAGAAGGGTCCTGACGGGTGTTGAAGACCCATCTCAGGCTGTCACAAGGGGCCTTTAAGGCCCCTTCCATAAATCAGCTGAACTTTGCTCAAAAAAATAATGGTTCATGGTTGTTTCGCCCTTCTCGCTCCCTCTGGGAGAGACTTTAGATGCTGAGATGCTCAGGGCCATCAGGGCAAATCTATTCACGGCTGTTTTTTTAATCCATTTCTTTCCATGCTCTTATGCCCTCTGGTTTAAATGGTGCTTCTCCCTCCCTGCTCTCCTCCCCTGGGTGCCTTTACAGGCGGCGAGCGCATCCGCACTTAGCCTGCGTATTGCTGCCTCCGCGAGCCGAACCCTTCTGTCAACGAAGGGCTCGTCCTCGCCGTGCTCTCCCAGGAGTCCTCCCTTCCCACCCCAGCACCTCATGGAAACGCTTTGATGCCTCCTCAGATCTCACGTGCCTTTCGCCTGCTCGCAGCCTTGCAGGCCCATCCCCTCCCCGTGGCTAGCCGGAGACTCCTTTTGGCCAGTTACATGTGACGAGGTTTAATTAAGAGCAGATCTTACGGTTGCTTCCCGAGGCAGTGACCTTGTGCTGGGGCCGCGCCGTGTTTTAGCAGACAGTTACGACACCCAAGTGCGTATGGCATTTTACCAGCGGGCAGCAAAGCTGGCTCTTGCCCACGGAGCTTGCAGCCCGATTTAGGCAGCGGCAACGAAGGGCCGCGAGGTCAGGAGCGGATGGGCTGGCAGCAGGTGATTTACGTTGCTCCTCGCCAAGGAAGAGATGGGATGGGTTTGGAAAGGAGGATGCTAAACTGTGGAAGGAGGTTAGCGATTCCACCAGCTCAGGTTACTTCGGTGTTTCAGAGGATGAAACATCTTTGGAGGGCATGAAGTTGTCCCTGCCAGTGAAGGTTGTGCTTGGCTCCAAGGGTTTGCAGCAGCTCGTGCCCTCTGTCTCCTCTCCTTCATGTGGGTTTTGGCCACCATGGTCAGTGGCTGCGTGGTGTTGGCACGCGATGAAAGGAAAGCGGCTTCTGCTTTGAGTCAAGCTCCAGGCATGGTTCCTCACGAGGTCCCCTTTGTGTGGGACCCCTTTTCAGCTTCACCGGGGCTTTTGGGGGTCACTCTTGGTGGGAGAAGACAGGCGGTGGACGTGCACAGCCCTGGTGTGCTTCGGGGCTGGGCGCAGCAGGTTGTGCTGTGCCCAGCGTGACTTTTCCAGGAAAGACCTTGGAGCAGGAACAAATCACCCGTTAATGGCATCTGCAGATAAAAATCTGAGAAGCGGCACAGAGGGACCGAAGGCAATGTTGAAATACAAGCAAAAAAAATAATAATAATAATTGCCCTGAATAAAAGAGAACTTTTTCCTGATGGAAGAAGGTGTGATTTGGGGTCACTTCACTGAGCAGCCACTTGGCGATGTGGGGGCTGTCCAGAAAGCACGGAAGGACCTGAGTGCCAGCGTGGAGAAGGCAGGGTATGGCCCAAGGGAGCTGTCACTAGGAGCAGTGGGACAGAAGCTGCTGTTTGACCATGGGAAGAACATAAAACAGGATGGAGCTTCCCACAGGGCTCCCAGGAAACCTCTTCCACCCTCACCATCCGCTGCCCCGAGGGCTTCCCAGCAGCTGTGGGCTCCCGAACGTGGGCAGCAGAAGGGTTAATTGCTGCCAAGCCGGGCGTGAAAAAGAGCTGGCTGGGGAGGAAAGCCTGCTCCGGATCCCACGGCAGGAATTAAGGATGCAGGAATTAGGGATGTGGAACCTCTCCTTCCCCCCTCATCACCTGCTCCAGCTCAGCCCGGGGAAGCCGGTGCCATGTGGCTGGTGGCCAGGGAAAGGGGCTGGGGATTAACGCCACCCATTTTGGAGGAATCGAGGGCTGAGCCCCCCCTGCCAACATGGGGGGATGCCCCAGGGTCAGGGCTGGTCAGGACAGTGCTGTCCGAGCGGTGCCAGCTGCGGGGGATAAGCAGAGGCCTTCTGCTTCCAAGCTGCTGGTCCCACACGTACCGAAAGCCGCATGTGTTTTCTTCAAAATGAGCTAAATACAAGGAGATTTAATGATGATGATGATGATAACAGTAATCTACGGCTGTGCAGGGCTCTCCAAAGCTTTCCAGAAACCGCAGCTGAACGAAAATGAAAACCCCCTCATCTCTGCCAGTCCGGCATTTGATATCTCCCTTGTCCTCGCATTTTTAAATAGATTTATTCCTGGTTGCTACCAGATCAGGCACAGGAGAGGTTATTGCCTCATTCTGCCCGAGACGGATTTGATTTGAAGTCCCGCAAGCAATATCATGTCCCCAAACTGTTTCCTCTCCCTAATAGAATAAAACGGGGGGCTGGGGAGGGGGAGAGGAAGCAGGCAGGGCAGCAGAGCCTGTGGCCGGAGGGCACCGCAGCAAGCCAAAGCAGCCTCATCCCTGACACGGCCCTCGTGGGGATTTTAGGGAAGGAGTTGTGACAAATTCCTGGGAGGAGGTGCAGGAAAATCCTAGCACAGAGCCCGAGGCCCATCACATGATGCCCGGGGCTGGGGATGGGCAGCACGCTGGAGACCTCACATGATGCTCAGGAGTTTGTGCCTGGCCAGAGCAGATCTCTGGTGGGAGAAAAAAGAGGTCTTTCATGGTGGGATGCAGCTTTTTGTCCACTCGGCAATTTTTTCCTGTTGTAAGCCTTCACACCCTTGTAACAGCCCTTGGGAAACCGGGGCAGGAAAACTCTCAGCCTCCCCCTGTCTCGTCCTGCAGTGCCCTAGCATTAAGTTCTTTTTTTTTTTTTTTTGGTGTCTTTCAGCGAGTTCCTCTGTCTGTGTCAGCTTTGCAAAGTGCCTGGCTCTGGGCTTCTCCAGGTGCCCTTTGGTTAAAACAAGCCTAGGGAAATAACTGCAGCAGCCCGTGCTGATGTGCTATCAAAGGAGCAGTGAGAGCAGGGTCCCAGCAGCAGGCGGCTTGCCCAGATCCCCTCTAAGTGCTCTTGTCTGTCCCTTTTTCTAGTCAACAGCTGAATATTACTGCTCATGTGCCATGAATGTGCACCTGCCACACCTGCCCGGTTAGTGTTGCTCCCGGAGGCCTATGGAAACCTGCCCAACCTAAAAATCTGGTTACTTTAAGCCCCGTCAAGTTTCTTGAACAGCCTCGCTGAAGAAATGAGGCCACTCCAAAAGAAAAACGCCTGCCTGGTTTTCACGCACAGGAGAGGAGCTAGTTATCTCCCTCTGCAGAGCAGGGGAGAGGTCCCCAACAAGAGCACTGTGATGCTGGGGGGGATATCGGGATGCAGGGCTTTGCACCAGCCTCCTGCAAGCCACTTCCCAGCTGTACCTGTATTTTGGAGCATTCTCTTCGTCTCTATATACAAAGCTTAGTGCGCTGGGGACTCGCCGTGCGAAATGGGGGTGCTTCAGTTCTACAGATACCAAGGAGCAGCAGCGCACGGGGGAAGGAAGGCGGCTGGCATTTCTCGGTAAGCGGTGCAGATGTGCCGACAACAGGAAAATAAATGCTTCCTCCTCGCAGGCTCGTGGAGCTTTGTTTATAATCCAGGCGGGCATTCACACTGCACCTGCCGCCTGGATTATCCTGGCACACGCGCAGCTTGCAGAATCAAGGAAACACAAAAAGCTCCGTCTTTCCAAGATGCCTCGCTAAGTCAGCGAGCTCCCACCCACCACCTATGCCAAGGCGTAGCTGCTGTGGGTTAAATATTCAGCAGTTCAGCCTCCTGCTGGAAAATCTAGGGGGATGGGGATGTCCCTCTGGTCTTGTGCACTCAACTGTTTCTTTAGGAAGTGCTGATGTAGGCAGGTGTGAAGGGACAGATGCGGAAAGGAATTATTCTGCTGCTTGTGCTCGGTGAGAGCCTTTCCAGGTCAGTGGCAAACCAGGAGATAAGAGCGCAGAGAAGACGTGTATCATGGTAGGAACAGAGTAACCAGAGGTGTGTGGGGAGAGGCAGTTGCAGAAGTTCACTCATCCCAAAATGAGCAAGCAGACTCAATACAGAGTGTTGCAAGGGCTGACCTGACTCAGGGAGTCAATGCTTTACCATTATTGAGCCCTGAAACAAAGTGAACACCAGGCTGAGCCTCTTTTGAGGCTGTTTCTGAAGAGAAGCTCTGCTTTCCATCTAATGCTGCAGGAAACCAGGCACCCGCTTTGTAACCTCAATATCAGGAGGCTGATGTTTCGGGTGGCAGTGTCAGCCCTGGCAGCACCTGGCCTTGACTTCGAGCAGTCTGTTGGCCTTTTGGTAGGTGGCAGGAATACAGCACGTGCTGCAGCTGATGCCAGGCAGACCTGCCAGCCCGGCCTGCCGTTAAGGTGTGGGAGACCTCCCGCTGAAAGACCCTGTGTGTAACTGTCTGTGACTTGCTGCCTTTCTGAACCATTCAGACTGAAATCTCCAAGACCAGACCTTTGCTTTGGGCATAAGAGATTTTTATTGGCTTGTGTTTTTCATGGGCAATTTGAGCAAAGTGTGATCAATTTTGATTTTCAAGAAGGAGGAGGAGAAATCAGCTGTTTTATTTCCTATCCTTAAAACCTCTTGCAAACTTTCAAAGAAACCATGCAGTCCCGATGCTTAGAAGCACCATCTCCTGGCTTTGTGAGATTGCAGTAGTGTGTCAAAAACACGCCCAACGTCAGCAACACACACGAGACCAAATTACGAGTCTTTGAGTGAAAACATTATACTGGTGTCAGTAGATACGTGTTAGAGCTTGGCAGCTGAAATGTGGACACCACTGAGGGCTGTCAGGGTTCCTCTGGCTCTTGATGCTCTCAGTCAAAGAGCAGAAGTCTGGACTGTGGGACTGGGGCATCCACCAAGGGTCTTGAGATACCTGCAGAGAAAAACCTGCAAGTGCCACCTTCATCTTCCTCTCCTTCTCCTGTGGTTGCTGTTTGGTTGAGATGAAGGTCTGGGGCTGCTGTAAATACCTCCCTGCTGTGTCAGAGGGCTGGCCTTGCGGCAGGTGACAAAGGCTAAGTCGGTGAGCGAAGATTAAACTGGCAGCTGCGGATTAGGGCCCTTCTACCTGGCCTCATCCTTAATTCTACCTGGTTTAAAATAATGCACGGCTGCAGTGGCAGGTAGGGAGTGCTGATGGGGCCCTTCTCCTGCAGCTGTGATCAGCTTTTGGCATTAGCCACGGTGACAGCGAGTGCAAGGGTCAGAAATCTTGCAAAAGCAGGTCCTGGCAGTAAATGGGCTGGGCAGGGGACGTGGGGAGCTGGGGGATGGAGCAGGCAAAAGTGGATGGTCTCAGTGACCCAGGGCATGGGAGCAGGCAGAGCAACAGCAATGGGTAGAGATAAGAAGGAGGGAAGCTACCCATCCTGTTAGATCTTCTAAATGGCTGTGAGAGGTGATAAAATGCTTTTAAAAAGAAAGAAAAAAGCCCAAGCGGAGGGGCAGAAGATGTGCAAGGGGGTGGGGAGAGCGGGAGCCCGGCGGGTCAGCAGGCGGAGCTGGGGCTGTGGGAGGGAGAACGGGGAAAAGTGCTCAGTAGCTTCATGGATAAAATTGGAGAACAAATGCGTGGTGGAAACAATGACTTCCTAGAAGGGAAAGGAGTGGGTAGGAGAAAAAGTGCAAAGTAAGCAGATTGCTGCTGCTGGTAGCTCTTGCACGCAGGCGCCTGCACCAAAGCCTTATCTGAATTTACACTCCACGTCACCTCCCCACGTGTCCACGGGAAGCCACCCTTCATCCAGGCTGAGGCTGCTTTACATCAGTTTGGATCAAATGGATAAAAAAAAAAAAAAAAGCATCCAGAAGTGCCCTATTTTAAGCTAATCCTCTGAAATAAAATACAACTCCCCGGGGCCACAGTCCAGGTGAGGCTGTGGGACGGCAGCTCGGCACGGAGAGATGTTGGTGGAGGGCAGCCACGCTTGCAGGAGCTGGTCCAGAGGGGGCTTGCCTTGATGTGCCTCCTACCTCCCTCCCCCCCAGGTGTTCTCCATCGTGGTGTTTGGCTCCATTGTCAATGAAGGGTACGTGAACCGCATGGACGATTCGCAGGAGCACTGCATTTTCAACCGCAACCGCAACGCCTGCAACTATGGCATTACCGTGGGTGTCCTCGCCTTCCTCAGCTGCCTTCTCTACCTGGCTCTGGATGCCTACTTCCCGCAAATCAGCAGCGTCAAGGACCGCAAGAAGGCAGTGCTCTCGGACATCGGTGTCTCGGGTGAGCTTCCCGGCTGGCTGGTACAATGCTGCTCTCCTCCTTGGAGAGTGCTGGCCACTGCCTCTGCTCTTCCCCGTAGGAATAGCTGAGGGAGTCCTTTAGGATCAGCAGGTCTTGTCTCCCTGCTAGCTTGTGCTTACTAAGGCCAAGCGTTGATGTCTCTGGAGATGGTGCTTCCTTCTTCTCCAGCTCCAGGTGTTTGAACCATATATATTTTAACATAAAAAAGTTGAGGATTTCACGCAGGCATCTGAACTTGTTGAGGACTTGTGGCTTGCAAGTCTGTTCACGTTTAGCCTAGCAGTTCCACACACATAATGGTGCAGAGAAGGGGACAGATGAAGCACTGCTTGGTTGCCACTTCCAAATGCCCATTTCCATGGCTGCCGGTCAGCTGGTTACTCCTGGAGAGAGGGCGAGTCCTGCTCCTCCCCACCAGATGCCAACCTGGATGCCCAGCTCCCTGCTACCCAGCCCCTTTCACATGCCCCGTCCCCGGGGGATGTAGGATATTGATGATATCTCAGCACCTTTCCTCAGGATAAGGGCTTTCATCGCTGCTGACCTAAGCAAAGGCCAGTCGTTGTGCACTGCAGGCTGGCTGCTCCTCCTGCAGCTCCCTTGGAAGGAGCTGCTCTTCACTTGTCCTTGCAGGACAGGGTCGTGAAGCAGTGGTGATTGCTCTTGTACTGAGCCAAATCCTGTGATCAATCCAAGCACAAGCAAACAAAACCTCCTCCCGCTGACTCCCCTGAGGTACTTTCTGCAGGCACCTATCATCACCTCGATGGTTTAGCTTAGAAAGCCTGCACTGACAGAATTTGGCCCAGCTTGCAGTGCACTGGTGGGTCTTGTTGGGTTGCAGTTTCCAGAGAAACGCAATGTGTTTGCATTGTGCTCATACGTGCCTTCTTGATCTCTCTCCCCTTCCCCTTTGGCGTGCTGGTGGTGGTCCATCCCAGCCTTTTGGGCGTTCCTGTGGTTTGTTGGCTTCTGTTTTCTGACCAACCAGTGGCAAGCTTCAAAAGAAGAGGACAACCCAATGAACGAGGGAGGGGATGCAGCCCGAGCAGCCATCACGTTCTCCTTCTTCTCCATCTTCACCTGGGTGAGTAGAAAAGCTGTGACATCGGGTCAAGGGTCCTCTGCAGTGTGTTAGCTTGTGGGGAATGGGAGGTGACTGGCTAAGACTGATCCGCTCTGGGATCCCAGTTCACATGGCTTTGGAGAAGGAAAAGCAGGAGGAGAGGTGGCTGAGAGGGAAACCTGGCGTGGTAGGCAACTAAGCTCTACCATGTCATTCTGTCATTCCCCATCCTCAAAAGAACAGTGGCAGAAAATATGATGGGAAAGGGCTCATGGGTTGAGATAAGGACAAGGGAGATCATTCACCAATTGCTGTCATGGGCAAGACAGACTCTGCATGGGAAGATTAATGTAATATATTACCTGTTGCTAACAGGTTAGAGCAGTGAGAGCTAGAAGCAAACTAAAACCACCTTCCCCCCATCCTCCCTCTTCCACCTCCTCCTCCCGAGCAGCGCAGGGGAACGGGGAATGGGGGCTGTGGTCAGTCCCTGAGCCTTCGTCTCTGTTGCTCCTTCATGGTCCCTCTCTGCCCCTGCTCCCTGTGGGGTCCCTCCCACAGGATGCCGTCCTTCCCAAACTGAGCCTGCGGGGGCTGCCTACAGGCAGCAGCTCTTCAAGAACAGCTCCCACACGGCTCCGTACCACGGGGTCCATCCCCCAGGAGCAAACTGCTCCAGCATGGGTCCCCCACAGAGGCAGCTCCCCCCAGACCCCTGCTCCTGCGTGGGCTCCTCTCCACGGGCTGCAGCTCCGGCCCGGGGCCTGCTCCTGTGGGGGCTCTCCATGGGCCGCAGCCTCCTCCAGGCCACATCCACCTGCTCCACCGGGGGCTCCTCCATGGGGTGGAGATCTGCTCCATGTGGGACCCATGGGCTGCAGGGGGACAGCCTGCTCCACCAGGGGCCTCTCCCTGCACAGGCTGTAGGGGAACTGCTGCTGCCTGCCTGGAGCACCTCCTGCCCTCCTGCTGCACTGACCCTGGGGGCTGCAGGGCTGCTTCTCTCACATTTCTCATCCCTCTCTCCCAGCTGCTGTCTCACAGAAGGTTTTTTTGTTTTGTTTTGTTTTGGTTTGTTTTTTACCTTCCTTAAATCTGCCCTCCCAGAGGCCCAACCAGCATCTCTCTCTGGCTCGGCTCTGGCCAGCAGTGGGTACTTTGTGGAGCTGGCTCTGCTCTGACACGGGGCAGCTGTTGGGCTCTGCTCACAGAGGCCACCCCTGCAGCCCCCCGCTACCAAACCCTTGCCACATAAACCCAATACACCTGGTAAGCAAGGACACCAGAACGTATGTGGAAGGAGACCTCACATAGACTCCAGTCAAGAGTGTCCTTGACAAACCTCCAGAATGACCTTGTGCAAGCCAGCCTCCCCAGGCATCATCTCCCTGTACATGCAAGGATTTTAACTGCACTTTAAGCTCATCGATGCTAAGAAGAGAAGGGAGCTCCAGAACAGGGGTTCACTGCTCTCCCTGCTTTATCCCCATCACATGAAAAGCCCTTGGTGGCCACAAGAGGCTGCAGCCACATCGCTCCCAGCTCTGGGGAAGCAGGCTGCGCCCATGACTGCAGCTCTGCTCAGGAATGGCTTTTTCAGAAGATGACAGTGCAGGCTTGTTAGACTTCCCTTTCCTGACAATTCCTTGTTCCCTGTTTGCTGGGAAGACAGTGGTGTGCAATATAAATACCCCCTGCATTTTCATCCCATCTCTGAAAGCACCGAGTCCTCATAGCTTTATCTCCTGTGTTGGGCAAGGGCAGGTAGGAAGGGTGCCATAAGGCAATGAAGCTGTCAGAGAGGGAGGGGGCCGCCAAGCACTGAACATCAGCCAAAGTGGCAGCAGGGGCCAGGGGCAGCAGCATGACCCCCCTGCAAGCCAAGCCCCTTGCTTGAGTGCTGCCAAAGGCAAGCAGCAGTGACCCTTGAGCTCCAGCACAAAGTGTGATGGGAACCAAGGCTCATGCAAGGTGTCCCCCAGGACCCTTTTGGAGAGAGATGTTCCCACCACCTCCAGGGTCCTCCCTAATGCATGGGCTGCGAGTGGCTAAAGGCATCCTCTTCCCCAGGTCCTTGTGTTTTTTTGTTGTTGTTTTTGTTTTGTTTTGTTTTGTTTTCTTAATTTCAGTCATATGCTCTGGTTTGTTCTTTCTTGCTGATTCTCCTCCCCGCACCTCTCTCTCTCCTCACAGGGCTTCCTCACCTTTCTGGGTTTCCGGCGACTCAGAGACATTACTTTTCAGGAGGAATACAACACGCTGTTCCCCAACTCCCCGTCCTTGCTGCCATAATGCCCCTCACTGGTGGCGAGCCTGGGGGTAGCGTCAAGGGGTGCAGATGAAGGAGGCCGTCGAGCAGTTGGCTCCAACGCCCTGATCACGGGCGTTCGCGTGTTCCTCCTCTGCCCCTTCTCTCCCTCACCCTAACTAATGCTGTGTAACACTTGTGCCTTTCTTTTGATAAATGCTCAGACCTAATATTTCAGCCAGGAGATGCCTTCTGCCCCCACCACTGTATCCTCTCCGTTCCTCCCAGCCCTCATTCCCCAAACTCTCCCCCGTGGGGCAGTTTGTGACCTGCCAGACTGCTCACCTCTGTCAGGGATGCTCTGGGAAGACGAGCCATGCCTGGTCTGCGATGCTGAGCCCTGTGCCCAGGCTCCCTGCTGGCCACCCCATTGCAGCTTGTCCCTCTTCTCCTTGCCACGGACCCGGTGCCTTCTGCAGGGCAGCCTGAACCTGGACAGGCTTCACGCACTAACCCATAACCACTACTAACCCTCCTTTTGTTTGTTTCTCTCTCTTGGTACGTTCCCCTTTCTCTTTCTCCCGTCCCCTCTCTGCTTCCCGTCTCTTCCCGTCCCCCCTTGAAGGTGGGCCAGGCGTTCCTGGCGTATCAGCGCTTCCGGCTGGGCGCCGACTCGGCCCTCTTCTCCCAGGACTACATGGACCCCAGCCAGGACTCCGGCATGCCTTACGCTCCCTACACGAACGAGGAGGATGCTACGGACGCGGTGGGGACGTACCAGCAGCCTCCTCCGGCAGATGCTTTCGACACCGAGACACAGGGGTACCAAACGCAGAACTACTGAGCCGCCGATGCCCCTTCCCCGTCCCCTTTCCCTTCTGCCCCCTTTCCCACTGCTGGCAGCAAGCCGAGGCACAAACCAGACATGTGCGTAGTGGCACAAGAGGTGGCTCTCAGCTATACTCCAGCCTTCTGGGTCATCTGTTTTTATTTATTGTTTTTTTTGAAAAAAAAAAAAAAAAAAAGAGAGAGAAAAAAGGGTTCCCCATCGCCTCTTCCCTCTCCACCCCCCAGAACTACCGGCCAGCATCAACATGTCCCAAAATCTGTCAGCGAGGGAGGTCCCCCCTTCCCTCCTCTCCCCAGTTCAGTGGGGCAGGGGGGAAGGATGCTGGAGGTGGAAGGGAAGAGGCGTTCCTAGGCGAGGCGATGTCGCTCCATGCTGCAGGAGAGGGAGCGGGAGCATCTGAATTGGGCCCGAGGGCCTGTTGGCTCAGGGAGGGGAGGGTGGAAGGGGGGCAGGCTGAGAGCTGGCATGCAGGCGTGCGAGGGTGGAGGGGGGGCTGCATGGGGGGGCGAGGGTGCTCTTCCGTGTGAGTGGGGAGATGCTTTATTTTCAGAGGGTTTGGGGAGAAGCGGGAGAGGGGAGGGAGCACAAAGAGAGAAAAGGGGAAGGGAAAGAGGAATATTTGCAGGTACAATCAAAAACCGCAGCTTTTTGTAGACTTTGCTGTAGATGAAAGCAAGGGGCTTGAGAGAGCAGAGCAGAGGGGCAGTGCCGTGCGAGCTCCTTCCCTTTGGGTTACGATGGAGGTGTGTTTCCCCTGTCTGTTTGCCGTTTCACCTGGGCAGGAGGAGGAGAAGAAAGCCAGTTTCACTCCTCGGGTGCTGCTGCATCCTCTTCCCTTCCTCTGGTAGCCTCTCGCTGGCACCACCTCGAGCACATGGAATGGAGCAGGACCCCATAGAAAGAAATGTGGCTTCTGTCACACTGTGGGGCCACTGAGCAGTGGAGGGTCCGTAGGTGGGCTTCGTCTCCCACTCGGATGGGGCGGTCAGCACAGCAAGGGGAGAATTTCCTCCATCCTTGCAGAGTTGGTTTGTGCCAGACGGCTCTTTGAACGCTGGTCCTGCTGTACTTTGCATATATTATACCTTAGTGCTCCTTCTGCAGCATCTGGTATGTCTTTAAAGCCTCACCTAGGTGGCAGTAGTGCCTCTCGGATAGAGCTCGTATGGAAATGACTCCATGCTCCTCATGATTTTGCTTCAAGTCAAGACACAGCTCCGGAAGCACACTATTTATTCCGGGATAAAATTAATGTCTGTGCCTAAAGGGAAATAACTGAGCAATAGCCAGATGGGCAGTTTTCTGCACAGACCTCTCAGAGCACAAGCAGTGGGGTATGTCTTGAGGAGCTCTATCCCCTGAGCAGCCACTGTGGTCCATGCAACATTGACCCAAGTAGCAGAGAACAGGAGCAGATCTAGCATCCACAGGTGCTTCACCTGAGCATTGGGCCCATTCCCTGTAGCATCCTTTGGAGCCAAGAAGATGGGACACAGGCATGGCCTGTGGTTGTGCAAACATCACATCTGGAGGACACTGAGCCTTCTTTCACCCCCATCACCAGTCCTCCTAGCACTACTCTCCAGCTGCCCCACAGCAGTAAAGAAGGGGTAGACAATGTTGAGTTGCAGACCCCAAAGGGAAGGGGGAACACTTGTTCTCCGTTGCATGTGGGCATGGTTTCTACCTGCTCCTACCAGCTTTCAGGAGCTTCTAGACCTCTGCAGGGGTGAGAGGCAAGCTTGTCACTTGCAGACTTGTGCTGCTGGCTGCTATCCCCGTGGCTTGCCCTCCCTTGCTGGTGGTTGCTGATGATGGGAAAGGGGGACCAACCAGCACTGTAGACGTACAAGGAGGGCCTGGGCAAACGTCCTGTTGTCTGTGGCTGCGAACGAAAGCAATACTGTACATAGGAGGGGTATTTTTCAGAGGGAAGCCCCTCAGGCTTCTTTTATTTTCTGTGGGATCAGCCTAATATTTAGGCTTGGGAGGGGGTTACTTTATGGAGAGAGATTTGTTATGACTGTGGCTGTGGGGGGAGCTCCCTCCAGTCCATCTCTCCTAATGGGGGAGTGGAATGAGAGAATAACGAGGTGGAGGAGGAGAAAAACTAGTTGTACTCACCCAGACTCATCCGTGTCATCCTTCATGCTTTCATTTTGGGTGTGGGGGGGAAGCCAAGAGGGGGAGGAGGCGGCGGCTATAAATAATCAACCCTCAGCATAAAAATATGTTGTCCTTTCTGGAACGAATTGCCCATTACCTGTCCCATCTCATCAGGGAGGGGGCGAGGGACCAGATGCATGAGGAGAAGTATAGGTCATACGTTGGGGAGGTCTACCTGGGGACCTGTTTTAGGGTGTAGCATGTGTCTACCTTCCATGCCCTTTCCCCCATCAGAGCTACATAGATGGCTAAACATCATGTGGGGGTGACTCATGAGAAAGCTTTCCTTTGTCGTCTTTGGCTCGCCTCCCTCATAACCATCTGATGGCCTTCAGTGGGTTTGAGGTGGGACAAGCCTCCCCCTCAGCGCCAGCACTGATGGGAGGTGAGCCAGGTGGCTTCATCTGGGCTGCTGCCCATCTCTTTGTCCCTTTCCTCCTTGCTTTGCGTCACCGCGAAGGCGTTGGTATGGCAGGGGACACGAACAGTAGATACTTGGGCAACTTGTTTCCTTTGCTCATGGGAGAAGGCGTACTCTCCTCGGGTTGACCTGCTTGGAGCCTTCACAGTGGAGGGTTGGTGGTGACAGACCTGGGAGTGGGACTCATCTGGTTTGCACATAGCTCTTTAAAATGCAATTTCCAGTAGCATATGGTCGTCTCTGTGGCCGAGGAAATGGACCTACCCAAGGGGTTGCTTATCTTATCTTAGGCGCTTCTGATAAGGTGCTGCCTGTTTCTGGTGATTGTAGGCAAGGCCTGGGCAGCTGACTGGAACATGTCCCTTTTAGATCTTAAACTTTGGTGAGATCAGTCCCACTCTAGGGATTAGGAGATCAGAGGGAGCGCTACATAAGCAAAATGATAAGAAGGCTTTCTTCCCGCCATGCCATTTGTCTGGATTACGGAGGATTATGGATCCCCTGTTGGGCGCAATGGCCCATTGATGTCTTCTTATCTTACAAAGCCTCCAAGTAAGGGACTTTCATGAAAGCAGGGGCTGTGAAGGGCAAAGGAATGATGAACCTTTGCCCCACCTCTACCTGTGGCTTCAGCCTCCGGACACGTCCCCATGCCCTGTTCTCCCCTGTCCCCACCACCCTGTTCATCACCTCATTACACGCCCTTCCCCTCCGCGTTATTCCTGGCAGTTCCCTCAGGGGAGGAGGGCATTTGTGTCCCCGCACCCTCGCGAGCACTTGGGAGGACCCGGGAAGGCAGCGTAGTGGGATGGCCTCCACAGGAGTCTCAGCTCTGGTCCCCAGAGCGGGTGCAAGGCAAGGAGCCCAGCGAGGCCACCTCACGCAGTGAGTCCAAACCATCCATCCAAACAACTCCCCGCTGCCTCCGTGGCATCCGTAACACCACCTGGGCTGCCCTGCCCCTTCCCCTGACACATTACTGCCTGTGTATAGTATATATATTATATATATATATTTAAAAGGATGTATAATATAAAGCTATACATATATACGTATATACGATGACTCACGGATGGCCTGCTGCGTACAGGATCCCCTGAGTGGTCTTGTCTAAGCCCGAGTGTCCCTTCACCCCTCCTCCCTGCGCCCCCGTCCGTCCTCAAATCCTACTAGAGCGACCCCCGCCACCTCGGCACCTGTGTTTACAATGTCCTATATATTTGTGGTTAACAAAGTGAAGGTGGTAACTACTGGTGTCTCAATAAAGTTACGACATTCAAAATAACCAAACTATGTGAAAAATTGGTCTGGGTTTTCTTTGTGAAGGGATGGCTTTTCCAGCTCGGTTTGCTAAAACTGAAAAGTTTGTGTGTCCCCATGAGGACAGCCTGCACTCAGTGTGGGAAGTGGAGGTGTAGACCGGTGTCCTGGGGTACCCACTGCATCCAGTGCGGCCACACCAACCTGCATCTGAAGGGTCCTGAGGTTCCTGCAGCAGGAACATGACCTGGGGCAGCTCAAGGAGTGGGATTCTCTTGCTGCAGCCCAGGCTACCACGTTCCTACAGGTTTAGTGAAAATCAATGGCATCAGTGGGGAGAGGCCTGAACAACTGCCCTTATTGGGAGGGACTTTCCAGGGAGCTAACACTTGCTTGTTTTGCTTGGCCTGTTTCAAATCACACCCACCAAAGGTCTCTTACCTAATCAGCAGGAAAACATGAGAAGGAGCTTGAAATACCATATTAGAACTGGAGTCTTATTGTGAAAGGGATGTAGTTATAGAAGGTGTGTATGGAGGACATGCAAGAATATAGGATGAACACCAGTATTTTCACACCAAGAGAACTAGTTCTGTTTATTATTTTGATGTGTCTACTTCTATTTATCTATGTGTGACCATTGCTTGGGTGGCTAGCGTAGTGCACATTTTCAAAACATAAACAAATACGGGGAAACAAGAGCTCTCAAGACACTGCTGACTGGGTTTCAGTAACAGATAGCCCACCATCTAAAAAGGATCTAATTTCAACTCGCTCTGTGATAAAAATAAAGTTCAAAATACTATCCTGTGATAATGTTTAGATAAAGCTTCCTTCTCATCCCCTTTTAATGAAGCCCATCACCCGAGTACCTGAGTGCCTACCATTGTGCAGCTTGAAGACAGTAAGCAGAGACACACAATGGTAGGCTGGCTGTTCCCAGTCCTCCAAACTGGCTCTCGAGTACAGCCGAGCACACACACACTGCAGCTTCACATAAGAGTATACCCAAATGCATTTGTGTACCCACCTGTCCCTCGATTAATCTTTGGAAAAAGATCTTTCCTCCCTACAGCCCTAGCTTTTGGGATGGACGTATTTTAGAGATGTCTTAGCAACGGGAGGAGTTAAGAACTGCTGAGGCCAAATTGTCAAAAACAAGCATTTACGATGAGTAAGACTCCAGCATTATGAGTTTGTTTGTTTCTTCTAATCATCTGAAATCTTTTTAATTGCTTTCTGGTATTTCAGGCTCTTATGAGTCACGTTTTGAAGCTTCTCCCTGAAGGCATGACATCTACAAACACAATTGTACTATGAAGTTTTTTTTCAAAAAGTTCACATAATTGCAGAACTCTGGGAGATGAGGCTTTATTTAGCATATCATAGAAGTCAGAAAAATCATATGCCTCAGCACAAATGAAACAACCTCATTTCCCTCCCTCAAAACTCCAGCTGGTCTACAGCTCTGTACAAAATCTCTCAGTGATATTTGTCTCATTCTCTTGGGGGGATAAACACTCCCTCACCAGCTCCCTTTCTCCTCGTGGTAGCTTTCCAACTGTGGTAGGTGCTAAGGGAAGGAATTGCTACCTCCTCTCCGTCTCCATCTCTCTTTCCTTTCATCATGCTTGTTCTCTCTATTGCTTTATCTCTATTTCTTGGCCTTTTCAGCCTGCCTGGAAATAGCAGCCTACAAAGGAGCCAGGAGCATTAGGGCATCTGTGCCCATGGGAAGCATCGGGCTGCAGTTGGTAGAGGTAGGTGGGGTGAGCTCAGGGTGGAGCTTGCAATGCCACCCCCTCCACCATCCTTTTCTGTCCATGGTAGGTGCTGAGCAAGTGTAGCAATCTGGCTCTGTCACAGACCCTTCTTTTCTTCCACATCACCTCCTGCAAGCCTTGCCAAAAATCATGACTTTCCTCTCCAGCCCCAGCCTCCATTATTAGCAAAACAAGGCAGAAAAAACAAATCTCCCTAAACACATCTCACTTGTGATCGGTAGAGAAAAACTAACTGATGTGAGGGTTTCTGCTGGCGATCCTGTAATTGCCTCCCATTGAGAAGGATGTCTGAATGTCTACCGCAGCACCGTGCTGGGGCTGCCCTGTGCTCCCTGCTCCTCAGGGCAGGCTGTTCTATAATATTCTTCATCTTTTATCCTCTAGTCCAGCAGAGCGACCGTGCTTCTCCTTTTTCTACAGAGAAAACATTTGCAAAAACAGGAAGGCAGTACAGCTTGGCACCAGAACTACTGTGTATATAAAACCTGGCATTGGGAACAGAGAATAACGAGAAACAATAAATACAAAGAGAGAGCGAGAGAGAGGAATGAGGAATACAGGAGTTTAACACGGGAGAGGGAGCTGAAGATTCGATAGTCACTGAATCAGACAATTCATTTACTGGCGCATGGATGAGTTCAGTGACTGATATCCTGCATTCCTGGGGAGATTTTTGCTGTATGAGAATACAGCATGGTATATAGCTAGATTTCTGGAAGGATTTACTGAAGGTAGGAAGCATAAATAAAACAAAGAACAAATAAGCTCTATCAATACAGCAACAGAAGCTCTGTCGGTGCAGTATTCCATCTAGCAAGTGATGCTTAAAAATGCTGGTCTCTGTGAGCAGGTATTCATAAAGCAGCAAACGAGCTTCAGTAGCACTTTCCTGTGGAAAATTGCAAAACGATGGACAAACATGCATTTAGCATTGTAAGCAGCCTTGCTTGGCAAATCAAACTATTCACTTTTTGCAGACTAAGTAGTTAAGGGCCTTGCTCAGTCTTAGCGCAGAAGTTCAGTGACAGAGCCACAGGAATATCCTGAAGCTGGCACAAGTATTTTCACCAACAGAAAATGTTTTGCACCAGGTCTGTTTTCCAGCCCAAATGAGGAAGAAAAAAAGAATAATAAAAAAATTGAATTACAGTGATCAGTGACTATGAGAGCTGAAGCCAGACATTTAAACTAGGAACAGGGCATACAACTACAGAGGTGACTAGTCATTGTACAAACAAGGAAAATGGCAGCTTTTCTATCTTATACCCTTAGGAAAGTTGTTTTACTCATTGAGATCATATTCTGCCTTATCACAGACGCACGCAGACTCTACTCTTGCTAGTCTCAGAAAGACTCGCGGACATAAGAAGATAAAAATTACTCTTAAACCCCCAGTCCTGCAATGCGATACATGCTGGCAGTCTCTGAGCACATCTGAAGCCTTGCTGATTTCAGTGGTGTTCTGTGCAAGGACAGGGTCTGCCTGTGCTCATCAAGGTGCACGACTGCAACCTTGAATGTCATTAAATAAGCATAAGCTTTTGCTGCAATGCTGAAAAAGTGACATCGTGTTTTAAAGCAGATAAACTTGCCTGTTGCTTTTCAGCAGCACACACAATGCTGTTCTAGGCAGATTTCTGCAGCACCAGGAATTCTTCTTGATCCTGATAAAAAAACAGATCTTCATTAGTACTAAATCCATCCATCCTACTTTTAATTTTAATGCAGACTCGAGCTCCATTACCAAAATTATTTGTACCCACTCACAGCTTTACCCACAGGAATACTTCAAATGACATTGGTGAAACCAAGCTTATGCATAAAGCTAAACATGTGAAAATCTGTGTGTAGACAGATTCTAAATTTAGCATTGTCTTCTATCTTTCACGAATATAGCCTTTAAAAAGTAATTCTGCCTCCGTACCTAAGTCTGCTTGAATGGCTGAATATCTGTGAGTCTTGTGTGAAGGGAAAGGATCTGAAATATTTGTATATTTGGAAGAAAGAGATGTAACAAAACAATAGACAAAGGATTTACAGGAAAAGAGAGCTGGAATCCTCTGGCAGGATCCCCTGCAGCAAAACCCATCATTCCATAGAATGAGGTTAATTAACTGGCAATTATTTTTGAAGTGCATCTGAATCTAATATATTTGCCACAAAGATGTCATTAAAAGAGTATCAAGTGACTGCTGGAAGTCAAGACTACTTAACACTCATGCCCTTACCACAACTGCGCTGCTACATGACTGAAACCACAAGTCTCTCGTGCTGGAGCCCCTTCAGCCTGGATTCACCCGGAGAAATGTGCTCTTTATCCAGCACCCTGGTGCTGCAGCTTGTCTACCTGTCGTCATGCACTTCAGGACACACCAGTCACACACCTGGAGGACTCTTCCACTGACTGAAAGAATCATAGAATCATAGAAACACAAGGTTGGAAAGGACCTACAGGATCATCTAATCCAACCATTCTCCTATTACCAATACTACCCACTTAGCTACTAAGTCATGTCTCATGTCACCTTGTCCTGGCACTTCAACACTGCGAGGGACGGTGACTCCACCGCTTTCCGTGGCAAAAATAATATAAATGTCTCTTCCATATAAAATCATATAAATCTACCAGGATGATAGCTCTTTAGAGGCTTTAGAGTTCTAGCAATGGGAATTTCACTTATCAACCACTTGGAAGACAGATACCATATATGCATTGTCCTTTGATTCCTGTGACTTCCTCCCACTCCAGCAGAGCTGGTTAAGTGAGAACTGACCCTCCTGACACAGTTCACCTAAGCCTAGAAAAGACAAAGATAGGTTTTAAAAGATGAATAAAGCCAGTTCTTTCTGCTTTTATACGTATTGTAGGCAGGCAGGCTGGCAGGGCTGAGCAGGAGAGCTGAGGGCAGCCAGTCCCATGGCAGCTGCCCCCACCAAGGACTCCCCAGGCATTTTTCTGAAGATCGGACCCCAGCAGTCAGTCCACACCGGCACAACAACTGCTCGCAGCACTTTTGGGCCAGCCCTTTGAAGACCTGAAGGTGCACAGAGCATGGAGCCGGGCTCCGTTCAGCAGTGCTAAGCGCCAGGACGAGAGGCAGTGGGCACCAACTGCAGCACGGCAGGTTCCCTTCCACCACCACTGATCAGTATTCACAGCGTGGGGTGACAAAACACCGCCACAGCCTGCCCAGCGACCTCCCCCTGCCTGGAGACCCGGACATGGCGGCCTCCCCTCAGCGCCCTCCCCCCGCCGCTAGGCGGAGGCCGGCGCGGGGCTCGGCAGGAGAAGGGCGGGGGGAAGGAGGAGGCCGCTGCTGCAAGATGGCGGCGCAGAGGAGGAGCCTGCTGCAGAGTGTGAGTGGCGCCTTCCCCCCTCCCTGCTCCCGCACTCCCCCAGGTGTGTGCGAGGGGGGACCCGCGCCTCCTTCTCGCCCGTCCCCGCAGAGCCCTGAGGGGGAGGCCCGGGGGCCGGGAGGGTCCCGGTGCCGGCGGGGAGGTGGGAGCCCCCCGCCCGCCGCGCTGCCCCCGGTCCCGGCTGGGGGAGGCCCTGTTGGGCTCGCAGCTCTGCTTCCCGGGGGGCTCGGGGGGCGGCTGGGGTCGGTGGCCCTGTGTGAGGGGCCCCCCGTCGCTGTTGGTGGCCCCGGGAGCCCCCCTCTCCCGGGGGAGCGCTGCCAGCCGTGAGGGTCCCATCCGGTGCTGCCCAGGGCAGGACCCGGCTGCGACTCTCGGTTCTGGTTTCTTGTTAGCAAGAGCCCGAGGTGCGGCCAGAGCTCGGCTTCAGAGGGAAAGGCGGTGGTAAGTGATCCAGCTCTGCAGCGAGGGGCAGGGAGCAGGGAGTTAGCTGGGGGTGCGCTGCCCTGTTAGCAAAGGGGTGAGGAGAGGGTGGGGGTGGTCTCATAACACATACTCAACCAGCATCCTCAGCCTGCTTGGGGTTTACGTGGTCTCTTTCCCCTTTCTGCCCCCCAGGAACAGCAGCCCAGTTGGACAGACGACTTGCCATCCTGCCATCTCTCCGGGGTGGGCTCAGCTCCAAACCGCTCCTACAGCGCAGATGGCAAAGGGACAGAGGGTCACCCCTTGGAAGATAACTGGTTAAAATTCAGGTGAGCGGGTTGTGCCTTGATCACGGATCCCTGCAGACACAAGGGCAGGTAAACGTGGTGCTTAGCTCCTCACAGAGGACTTGGAGAACACAGGAGGCTTCTGTAGATACTTGTTACGCATGTCTTTGTATCATAGCCATCTATGACCTTTTTGCTCCTGCTGTCTCTGATAGGAGTGAGAACAACTGCTACCTCTATGGTGTCTTCAATGGCTACGATGGCAACCGAGTCACCAACTTTGTGGGTCAGAGGCTCTCTGCTGAGCTGCTGCTGGGCCAGCTTCATGCAGATCACAGTGATGCTGACGTGCGTCGAGTTCTGCTGCAGGTAAAGCAGCTTTGGCTGGGAACAGTTCCTGCTTCTCACACTACCCACCTCCTCTTTTTGCCACCAGGGGAGCAGCATCTGGTTTCTGAGGGGCTTGGAAACATCTGCCAACGGTTGTGATTGTACTCATACTGTGAGCAGCTGTAGTGCTTTGTTTCACTCCCACCTCATACCCATCTGTCCCCCAGCTCTGTCAGCGCACTGCTGACAGTTCTCCAGGAAGCTGCAGCCAGCCTTCACTGGACATGTAGGAACAAGTCAGCCTGTGAAGGAGATGACAACAAGTGAAAAGGAGAAGTTAATGCGTGGGGAGATGGATTTGCGAGCGCACTTTCTTGAGTGATAGATAAGTTTTTACAATCAACATACAAAATCAGATAGGTCTCTGACATTGCTGTGATTGTAATTTGTATGTTTTTGTCTCTTGTTTTGAGTAGTAACAGATTGTTTTTACAAGCTGTTAAGTAGCTGCACTAAAATAATTGCATTTTAATACGATGCTGTGATCTTGAATGTCTGTATGTACAGTGATCAACCACTTTCATGAACCCGTCTTAGAGAGGTGAGGATGGGTAGCCTCAGAGGTCTGTAGCTGCTGGATAAGTGCTCAGTTTCTCTTATGGCCTTTTTTAGGCTTTTGATGTGGTAGAAAGAAGCTTCCTGGAGTCCATTGATGATGCTTTGGCAGAGAAGGCCAGCCTGCAGTCTCAGCTACCAGAGGTAACGTGGCCTTAAGAACGGAGATTTCTGGAGGTCCTACCTTCCAGACTGTTGGATGGGACGTTAGTCAGTGTGGTCTGAGGGCAGCTGTAATTGAAAATTGTGTCCCTGTAGTTCTCTTCTGGGAGCTTGTGGGAAGTGAAGCAAGTATCTTGGTCCACATTCCAGAGTTCCCAGTGTTCTTACTGGTACTACGTAGACACATCATTGGTTTTCTTAGTAAAGAACTAAACACATTGTGGAAAGGTGTTCAGCCCACAAGGTGTGGCTCTTCCAGGGACACAGACATGATACGGTTGAGAGGCAAGGCCTCAGATTTGCATGGCACCTGGGCAGATGTGAATTCTGGTCTTCAGGTGAACTGGACTGTCATTTCCAGAACCTTATCAGACCCACGGGATTTGTTGGGATTGAACAAATAATTGTATGTCTTACGTAGTCAGTTCCAGCGTTGTGTGTTTAAGCCTCCCCCATAATCTTGGGTTCCAGGGTGTTCCTCACCACCAGCTGCCTCCTCAGTACCAGAAGATTGTGGAGAGATTGAAGGTTGTAGAGCAGGAGATCTCTGGAGGAGCCATGGCTATTGTGGCTGTTGTCCTCAACAACAAGCTCTATATCGCCAACGTTGGTGAGTTGTTCTTTGTTGGCATCTCAGTCTAGGCATTTCAGAGGATGGCCGCAGCTCTAGGAAGCGAAAGAAATCAGAACGTGGGGGGCAGTTTCTTTGGTCTGCGGCCAGCGAGCGATTCGCTTGTTACTTGCAGATCCAATTGAAGTCAGTCCGGGTGATCATCTCCGCAGATATTGGCAGATGCAATGTGTGTGCCCAAAGAAAAATGGGGAAAAATGGGTTGAGAGGCAGCAGTGCAGGTTCACTGAGGAGTGGAGAGCTTGCTCGTGAGGTGCTGGCTCAGGCCTAAGCAAAGAGCTGCCTAACAGGCCTAGCATGCTGTGGGCAAGGCTACTTTTAGAAGATAATGAAGAGAGAGTACATGAGCTTTTCTCTTCTTTTCTGTCCTTATTCCCCTCTCCTTTTCCTTTCCCATTTGGATATGTTCTCCCTCTTAACGCAGAGCTATCTGGTGCCTCATCTCGCTACTCCCGCTGCAGGTACCAATCGGGCACTGTTGTGTAAGTCCACGGTGGATGGGCTGCAGGTGACTCAGCTCAACGTGGACCATACGACAGAGAACGAGGATGAACTCTTTCGCTTCTCCCAGCTGGGTGAGTGCTTGATTTTTGCCTTCTTATCTGAGAACATCTTGTGCCTCAGTTTATCTGGGGCACCAGGAATGACTCAAGCCACTGGAAACAATAACTGACCACAAAAAGAAGCTCCCTGTGGGCTGTGGTTTCAAATTACGAGTTCAGTGCCTTTTTCTGCATGTCTAGCCACAGTGAGGCTGCAGAGTGAGGAAGTTCAGCTTGCTGAACCTACAGAAAACTGTCCTTTTTCTCTTTTTTTTTCCCCTCTTTGTTCATTTTGAGACTTAGTTTCATGTCTGCCTGCCAAACTGACATTGATTTGCCCTCCGGCTGTGCGATTACTAGAGTCGATAAGGAAGGCAGGAGCAGAAGCACACAGCCAGAGGGCAGAAGCAGGATGGACAGTAGGTGACTGCCCCTCTGGAGGCAAACCACAGTTATGCTGGTTAGGTTCTGCACGATGCCACACCCTCAGGACGGTGCGTTCCAATACGCCTTTGTACAAGCTACTACTGCATAAAAAGCAGGTAGACTTCAGACGGTCAGACCAAACGCTGACATTTACTGCTCTCACATCACTAACCATTGAACTCTGCCTAATACTGACATCTTGCTTCGGGCAATTTCCCTTTTCCTTTACAATGTTTGGCGTGTTTTCTTTCTTTGTCTAGAACTAGCCCAGTCCACTTGTGTGACTGTTAGCACCAGACTCTTCTTGTTGAGATACTTACGTTGTGTGCCTTTGCTTAGGTAAATCTAACTGGGCATTCTTCATTAGGCTCGCCTGGTAGTTACGTTCTTACCTGGTGAGGCTGTCAGTGTGGTAGTTTTTTGCTGATAGGTCTTGTTTCGCTCCATTTCTCTTTTCCTTTCTTTTTTTTTTTTCCTTAATGGTACTCCTGCAGTAGTGGCACGTGCTATGAAACACAGGACTGACTACAGGAATCTAGGGGAACAGAGCCTTCGACTGCGTTTCTACTGCCAAAAACACTACCTAGAATTTAGCTTCAGTGGAACAGGAATCTGCTGGATACACTGACCTTAATCTGATGCAGCAGTGGCTCCCCAGCTGGCAATGCCAACAGAAGGGATTCTGTAGAAAAAGCCAATGTGCCCAGGCTTTGGAGGGCCCAGTGGTGACTGTTTTTGGGTTAAGTTGAAGCACAGGGATAAATTCTATCCCCAAAACTTTTTATCATGATGGTTCCTGTGTTGTACCTGTCCTGGAGGAAGGGAGAGAGAGGTCCTGTGCCTGTGTGGCTCTTCACCCACCACATTGCAGCTTGTTCAGTGCTCCAAGAATGTCGCTGTGATTTAGACACAACCTCTCCGGCGTGCTTGGAGCTTCCCCGTGTTTGTGTCTGTCGATAGCTTGTATCCCCCTGCCAGGAGCTGGCAAATGAGCCAGGCCATGTTGATGAGTCAGCTTCGGTCTGCAGCAGATGGCAGAGTTGTGTCTTACTGCTGGGGTAGGTGTGGAGCCATCTGCGCGCTGAGGCTTGGTTTGACTCAGAGGGAGAGTTTCAGTTGGACCCTTGCCTTCACCTTGTACTGAGGACAGTCATCCCTAGATAAAAATCTCAAAATAACATTTTCTGCCTGTTAGCTCCAGGTATAACCAGGAAGGGGGAATTGCCAGGACAGACCAGGTAAGTGGCTCGTCTGCTCTGAGTCCTGCCTCACGTAGCAGCTGTCCCCAGATGGTGCCTGTTAGGACTTTCTTCCAGATGTGATTCCTTCACAGTCCCTGCCAGACATGAGTTATACAACAAAGCAGAGGTATATCCCCTTACACTTAATTAAATTAAATACCTGTTTACGGATTATCCTTGTTTTAGGAGTCGCTAACGCCAATCTGAGCACTTGAGCAAACTCAGCCCTCCTTGCAGTTTTCCGTTTCTCCTTCTCCACGTTAGCATATTAGCCAATTTGTCATATGGAATTCAGGAACAGGGATCAATAACAGGGTGGAAGAAGAAAAGAATCCTTCACGTATGTTTTCCCCCTTCCTGCTCTCCTCCTCCCATCACGCAGTGCAGAGCTGACAGGCGCAGATGTTCCACTGCCTTTTCAGCAAATGCCTGTGCGCTCAGGCCAGCTGCTGCCGGTGGCTTTGGACCAGGACGTGGGCTTTGTCTCAGGGCCAGCCACTGCATTCAGTGTGAGCGTTGGGCTGTGTGCATCTCTCTCCTCTCTCGTTCCCAGCTTACAGCTAATGAGAAGGTGTCCCTTGGAACAGAGCAAACTGCTCTTCCTTTCCTTCCTGAAGGGAGGAAAGATCGTTTGGCATCTTGTTTCATCTTACCGTTCTCTTTAGCTGTGGATATTTCTTTTCTCCTTCCTGACAGTATGATCACAGGAAGTCCTGCAAGTTTCCCAAACTTTGTATTTTATTTTATTTTATTTTAATCTGGCAGGTTTGGATGCAGGGAAAATAAAACAAGTGGGAACTATTCGTGGGCAGGAAAGCACTCGGCGCATCGGAGATTACAAAGTCAAATATGGCTACACTGATATTGAACTACTCAGGTCAGACAAACTCAACTGTGTGGCTTCAGTCCCTCCTCTTCATGACCCTCCGTTCTTACCTACTGTGGCAGCAGTGATCGTTAAAAACCCTGTCTCTTTCCAGTGCTGCTAAATCTAAGCCCATCATAGCAGAGCCTGAAATCCACGGAGGGCACTCGCTGGATGGGGTGACTGGCTTCTTGGTGCTTATGTCTGAGGGGCTCTACAAAGCTCTGGAGGCAGCTCACGGGCCTGGGCAGGCCAACCAGGTGAGTGTGTTTTCATGGGAAACATTCCCTCAGCTATTGACTTTCTGCAGGGGTGTCAGCTGCTCTCGCACAGGCCATCCTCCGCATCTGTCCTGTGAGTGCTGCCTGGGCCGGGTGCCTGTGCCACCCCATTCCAGCCTGTAATGATAGGAGAGCTGCTTTGCCAAGCCAGTTCTTCCAGGCAGCTTCCTGCCCCTTTAGGAGGAGCCCTTTAAAGGGAGTGGGATGATTCTAGGCACAAGGCACATCCCAGAAAGTGAGACTGAAAAAGACCATAGCTGGATAAGTTGCCATAAAAACTCTTAGATCACTTGGCTGGATAAGATTTCCTCCAGAGTCTGCTAAACATCCTGCTGCTTTTTTTTTATTATTATTCCTTCTGTGCTCAGGAAATTGCAGCCATGATAGCCACAGAGTTTGCCAAGCAGACGTCTCTGGATGCTGTGGCCCAAGCAGTGGTGGACCGCGTTAAGAGGATCCACTGCGACACTTTTGCCAGCGGCGGGGAGCGGTCCAAGTTCTGTCCCCGGCACGAAGACATGACGCTGCTCGTAAGGAACTTTGGGTACCCCTTGGGTGAGATGAGCCAGCCCACGCTGACACCAACACAAGGTATGCTGCGGACAGAAGGAAACAATAGAGGGCGGAAGATAAGTCCTCTTGATTGATCTGGCATTGACCTAATGTTGGGAGAGGAGATGCTCAGTGTAGATTTTTTTATTAAAGGGATTATTGGCTTCTGAGGCATAGAGTCTGTAACGATTTACATCCTAGCATCTAAAAAAGGCAGTTTGATATAAATTCTTTCCTTGTATTTTTGGCCCTTCCTTTGACCTTTCTTTGATGTTGTGCACCCTTGTTCACTGATGTCTCACCTGCGCTTATAATTCTGTTCTCTCCCTTCTCAGGAGGCCGTGTCTACCCAGTCTCTGTGCCATACTCCAGCTCCCAAAGCACAAGCAAGACAAGCGTCACGCTGTCCCTTGTCATGCCTTCCCAAGGCCAGATGGTCAACGGTGCCCACAGCAGCTCAACTCTGGATGAAGCCACCCCCACCCTCACTAAGTAAATATCCTGCCCTGCTGATAGCCGCAGCCCCCCGTACCTCACGCTGTGTGAAGTGGTTGGGAAGCAGAGAGATACCTGTCAGTTACCCGTCACTCAGTCCCTTATCTGCAGCACAGCCCTCCTGGCTGCGGTCCTGACAGCCAGCCGAAGTTGTTAGCTGGAGAGCGATGTGTGAGGAGTGGGAATGAGCAAAGCAAGCAGCGCTGAAGCCAGCTCTGGGAACATGCCTTGGGAGAAGCATCTGCTGCTGTCACCGCAGGGCACTCTGGCAGCCAGCAGCTCTTCTCTTTGGATGTTGGGTGCTAAGAGTGTTGGGTGCTGTGCCTGGAGGGAGTATGGGTGCCCTTCCTTTTTAATAAGGAAAGGGGGGTGTGCAGGAGAGGTGGTGCTGCACAAGCTGGCTTCCTCAGAGGTGGAGGCCAGGGCAGAAAAAAGGATAAAGGTTAGACCTGGATTCTGTTTGGATCTGCTTTGCAGGATCGTACTCGAGGCTCTGGTTTGAGTTCAGCCTTTGGCACAGGGCAGAGTGTGTACAAACAGAAAAGTGAAGAAGCTCTATGGTTATTGTGTTCTGGTAGCTCCAAAAACAATGAGGCTGACACACCAGGGCTGCTTTGGTTGCAACACAGGTCATGCAAGAATAGCTTCGCTGCTGCCAGTCTCTTCCCATAAAGCTTGTTCTGTATGGGTATGAAGAGGCCAGCAGAGTGCGTGCCCCTTTTTGCCCCTTTTTTTCCCCTTTGCTTTTTTTCCCCTCAGATGCTTGCTTGTACTTAAGGTTGTCCAGTTAAAGGTGAGGCAGGTGTCTTTGGCATTCATCAGTTCCACGCGCTTCTCAACATACCCAGTACTCCGACAGAGCAGGAGGGCTGCAACTTCTACCTGTTTGCAAAGGGGAACTTAATCTGGTGGAGAACCGCCACTTGCTCTGGTGCCTTTCGTGTGCAAAGTCGCAGATGGGGGGCAAAATAAAGATGCCTGTGTTCTCTCTCTCCACAGCCAAAGCCCCACTGTGACTCTCCAGTCTACCAACACCCACACGCAGAGCAGCAGCTCAAGTTCGGATGGGGGTCTCTTCCGCTCCCGGCCCACCCACTCGCTCCAGCCCGATGAAGACGGGCGCGTAGAGCCCTACGTGGACTTTGCAGAGTTTTACCGCCTTTGGAACATGGACCATGGCGAGCAGGGAGCGCTGACGGTGTCCTAACGTGGAAATGTGCCTCCTCCGACCACCCAGCGCTCGGCTGCGTGAGCAAAGACTGAGGCAGGGATGAGAGCGCTGCAGCTGAGAGCTGTGTTCTGCCCAGAGTTAACTCCTGTCCGGGACGTGCTGAGCGCTGGGCTGGGGAGCGTGTGCTGCGCTCTCGACACACGTGTTGCCTGTGCCATGCGCCTCGTCCCGGCCGACCTCTGTCCCTTGGAAGCCCTGTGAATAAGGGAAGGGGTCTCGAATGCAACCCTCGCTGCAGGTTTTTACAAATAAAGTTGCAGAGAGGGCTCCCTCCTGGATAATGCAAGAGTAGGGGCCTGTACAAAGGCGGTGTGTGCGCGTGTGTAGGTGTACGTGCGTGTGCCTGCGTGTGTGCGTGCTGTCATAATGTTTCCACAACTCGATTCATAATGCTGTGATTCCAGTGTTCAACTCCATAGAAGATACCTCTATTTTGCAGAATAAATAACTTATAGCTACACTCATTGGCACCTGTGTGGCTTGCTCTCTTCCTTACATCACCCGCGGGTGGGTGTGACAGCTGTTCCCGTTGAAACCCTCTATTCCTCCAGCCCACGGGGTTGCAGCTTGCAGCGAGCAAGCTTCTATCCCCAAAGTGGCCTGAGCCCGTGCAGGTGACTTTGAAGCATAAGGTCTTTGTCCCATGCTTCCTTGCAGAGCTTTGGTTAAAATATAAACTATTGTTTTTGGCAGACAACACGCACATCTCTTCCCTTAATGCACTTCCATGGGCTATCTGCGAGGCTGTAGAGGGCAGGAGCAGAGTGTGACGCATTTTTCTTGACCAGCTTCTGCTGATGTCCCAAAGCAAGTTTTGTGTTGACTGAACCGCAAGCCGTAGCTATGTCACGATGTGGCTGTCTTGCAGACGAGTTCGTCCTCGTGTCTGAGCAGAGGTGGGCAGCTAAAGAAGAGGTCTTCTGCTGAGCTGCTCGCTCCGCATCAAGTCAGCGGAGGCCTGGAGGAGCTGGCAGAGGTGTCGGCATCGCAGTGATCTTCCCCTTTCAGTTCAGGCATCTGACGGCAGGCGGCAAGCGCGCCTCTTCCCTGCCTGCTGCAGCCTCCTGCTGCAGCCTTCCCAAAACCTTGCAGCTCGCAAGCAGCACGGGGAGGCCTCTGGGGTGACCGCGGTGCCTGGTGGCTCCCCAGGGAGCTGCGATAAGGCTCTGGGCAAAGCGAGACGGCCAGAGGCTACGGGTGAAAGGACGACGCTTGGGTTCCTGCCCTGATTTATTGTCGGGTCAGGCCGGTCACCGTAGGGAGAAGGGGAGTGGGAGGGAGCAGGGTGTGTGGCAGCAGAGGACAGCATTCATCTGAGCCCTGGCGTCTGCAGGTTCAAGGCGCTCGTAGCGTGCCAGGCTTGAAAGGGGCGGAGGGAGATTTATCCCTTCGGATAAATCAAATAATACCGAGTGCCCCGAGGCAAGATCTGAGTTTGCTGAGAAATATGTGGGCAGGATCAGAGCGGGGAGCAGTGCTCGCTTCTCGGGAAGGAATCCCTCACATGCCCGTGGGTGGCTCTCCCCTCTCCCTCCTAGGCCCTGCTGACACAGCTTTGCCCTGCGGGGCTTCTCGTGAACAGGGCCGGGCTCTTGGCTGCCTGCAGATGCCCTTGTTTCTCTGCCCTCCTCGATTCCCAGGAAGGTGTGCAGGGCACAGCCGGCGTGCTGGCACGGCACCTGCCATGGCACCCAGGGGAAGAGGCAGCAGAGCTGTGCAAGGTTTGGTGCCTTGTCCCTGCATCTTCCCTGCAGGGGAAGGCATTTCTCACTCGTCCTACCTCTGCCCGGCCAGGAACAGGGAAATCCTGGTCTTTTTTAGGCACCTCTCCGAAATGTTGTTTGACCTGGGCTCCTTGTCCTTTCCTCCAGACTGTTGCACGTCTGTTTAGAAGGATGGTGCAATCCTGACATGGACTAAAATGGAGTTGAAGAAGTTTCATCCTCTTCTGTGTTCTCTGACCTGGCACGGATTTCGATAGCTGTATAAACAAGTCTTTCTTGCTTATTTCCCCATCCCATTTATCTGTGCTATTTGCTAGCTTATACCAAGAACGCTTCAAGTGGGAAATATTCCAACATGCGGATGCTCCAGACAAAGTTCAAGAATTGCCAAACACACTTATATAAAGCAGATCACACAAAACAAACTTTTCCTTTGACATAACTGCTAGTTTACTAAGTACAAAAAAATGAAGTGGGTAGGAGCGGGCGGATCACGCTAAGCTGTGTCTGAACAGCCACTGGGAAAAAAAAAAGAGGAGAAAAATCACTTTTCTGTGCATGCTATGTACGCTTAGGAGCACAGGTCAAAGAATTAATGTGTATGGGGGAAAGAGGCTCCTAAGCGCATGTCAGTGTTTAATATTGTCCTTAGGGAGCTTTGAGAAGACGCAGGCTGTAACAACAGTGGAAAAACCCGCTCTCCCCTGTGCCTTTAAAGTGAAGCGGTGGATGGAAGGGGACGGGACCAGAGCAATCTGGAGAAACAAGAGCAGGGGCCTTTCTGCAGGGTGGTGAAATTCAAAACCACTAGAAATATCAAATCTTGGGCAGAAAGGGACAAAGCCAGTGCAGCTACGTAGGACAAGGAGCTTTCTGCAGGCCTCCAGAAAGAGGACGTCATGTCAGGGGCTGGTTTCGCTGGGGGGCTGGGGCTCATGTTGCTCTGGAGCCAAAGCAATGCCTCCATCCCGAAAGCCATCCCCCAAAGCCTCCTTTTAGCTTGCTCATCCCCCAAATGCTGGTACCGCCTTGCCAGGTGGATATGCTGGTATAGGTGTTGGGGTAGCTCCCACCTGCATCTTTCCCACCCGCAATTTTCCATCCCTCCTTGCTTCCATGTGAGGATGCGGGGTCCTTGCCCAGAGCCCCTTGACTTCCATGATCTGGGGAGGAAGGAAAGTGGTTCTCTGCCCCCTCCCCTTTTTCCTTTCACCACATTCAGCTTTTGAGTGTCAGGAAAGAGTAGAAGGGCTCGTGGCACAGCTGAAAAAAAAAAAAACACCATGTAGCCATTGGCTTTCTGTTGTTGTGGGATAGAGATAGTTGTAGCTGAAGGGAGAAACTGCCTGAAATATATAAATTTAATTCCCTAGCTAATAGTTATTGATTGTACATAATAATCTGATTGCTCCTTCCATAGAAATTCTGAGGAAGGGCTTTAGAGTAATTCCGTGCAGTTCATTACTTGAGTAACTCACCTCTCTCTAGTTAAGAGCATCTCTAAAATGTCAGCACTGTTAACGAGAGTTGTAAATAAACCACCGGGGATGGGTTAGGTATTTTAAATCCTCTAGTTCTCTCTGTAAGCGTAGGAATGCTATTCAGAGTATTCTGGCTAAAATTCAACATGAGCACTTATATTCTGCCAACTCCAATCCCCTCCTGGAGTTTCAAATGGATGCGATATTTATCTTCACTTCCCGTCTTAACTATTGTGTGTTGTTGCTGTAGGTTGCTAAACAACTGCTGTCTCATCGGTGGCTGTATTTTGCTAGTGAATAAAGTGATCCCCATGTGCATCCGAACCATAAAGCTATTTGGAGTCCTTGCATAAGAACCCCAAGGTACGTGTAAGCTGTTAATATTTATTATGTGAAGCTGAGAACACGACTGAAGATGGAGGGATTAGAGTAACCGAGTTCAGGCTGCTGAACGGGCAGGCAGAATGGAAGAGAAAACAGATGCCCGGGAGGAACAAGCGCAGGAAGCACGAGGGCTCCTGCACGCAGGATTAGACGCCAGCGGAGCATGGAAAGCAAAAGGCTGGGAAGGCTTCAGAGAGCGGTGAGGGGAGCTGGGGCGGGGAGGGCATATGCAGCACTGAGGCTTCTTGCTTGGAGGCGAATCTTCCCCTCTCTGCCTCCCCAAATCGAGCATTGGTTTAACTGCAGGCTGGCTGGGCTGACAGCAGCAAGAGCCCTGCGCGAGGGGACTTGGCCGCAGCAGGAGGCAGCTTGGGCAAGGTGTTTCTGAGATGCATAGGAGGGGGCTTGGACTTCTGGGCCATGATGGTTGGGCCTGTCCTCCTCTCTGCGAGGTGTTTGGAGAGTTTCCTAACCTGCTTTCTGCCTCATCTCCCAAGAACAGCATGACCTAGAAACCCAGAGTTTCTTCTGCTGGTTTTGCTTGAGCTGGGCAAAGCTTTTTTGAGCCTTGCAAAAGCCAAGGGGTGGTGGGGAGTGACACCAGCTCCTTTCTGAGGAGCAAGAAGCAGCTGCTTTGATTTCCACAATTTGACACAAGTCACCAAACACCTTTGGGACATGCTGGGTTTGACTGGTGTGACCTGGGAGTGGGGCCACCAACCCTACACATCTCCATTTGGGAGCTAGGAAGGCACTGCTGCAAGAAGCCCTGATGGTTATTGTGGTGGTCATGTAGCAAACAGCCACCCAAACATCTTGGATGGTCGCTGTGGTTGGTTTCCAAAAGCCACCACCAGCCCAGCCATCCAAACCCAGGTTCCTAGAGGTGGCCAAGCACTTCCTAACACACAGCACAGAGCTCCCCGCAGGAGAGAAATCAGGCAAAGGTGGCTGCCTCCGACCTCTGGTGGGTGCTGGTCGCTTTGGCAAGTTCAGGGCTTCTTTCAAAGCAGAGGGATCAAAGCTGAGCTGTTGGCGGTTTTGTGCATCAGCGCTTTGGAAAGTCCCTTGCTCCAGCCAGCTGGCAGTGGAAGCAAAGCAGGTAGGTGCTTCTCTTAGTCGTGGTCTTCTCCTGTCCTCCTCAATGCCTGAGTCCTGTTCTAGCTGTGGGTGTGCTCAGAGAAATGGCAGAAAACTGGCACATTTGTCACCGCCAAGGTGAATTTATTGACAACCCCTCCAGTCCCATCACATTCTGGGGCCAGCTCTGCTTTTCCTCCTTGCTCCCATCATTAGCTCTCAGCTGCTGCAGAGAGAAATCTCCAAAATAACTTCACAAGGGACTTCTTGCAGATCTGAAGACTCAAAAGAAAAAAAAAAAAATAGACTGTATGGGAAATGGAAAAGGTGAGGAGAAAAAAACAACAGGCAGTCAATAAAAGCTTTCAGGGAAGAGATAAGAGCAACAAAACAGAATGGCTTACTGCTAGCTAAAGGTGTGATGGGAATGAAAAGAGCTTCTGCAAATGTCTGGAGGGGAAAAGAAATTAGAAGAGAAGTGTATCCATTAGTAAATGAGTGTGCGAGTGTATTATTCATGGCTGCAAATATCTGAGCTGCAAAATTGTGACATTTTTACTTGTATCTGACTTTAGTGGCGAATTTAAGAATTTCGGATAGCAGGGAGGTAATTAAGACCTAATAAGGCAGCTTTTGGCTGCCGCTGCACCCGCTCGGCACACAAAGGAGGTGGCGGCACCCCTTCTGCAGCTCGCCCTGGTGAGGCCAATGCCTGCTCGCAAAGCCACAGCCCGAGTGGGCATGGAGAAAGCCAAGCAGACACAGCACCCTGACCCAGGCCAGGTGCCGGATTCAATGATTTAGCTGAATTTTTAGTATCACCAGGTGCCCTTCACTGGGGCTCACTGCTTTCCGCCAGGTCACCGTGGCCCTGAGGCCCTGTGGCACCGAGGGGTCTTCACCGTTGCCATCGAGGGAGGCAAGGAGGGCAGAGCCCGGCGTGTCTCCCGTTTGCAGCTTGCTGCCAGCACCACCACGACACGGGTGTTAATTACTGTGCTTGGCACCTCCCCGCAGCCCGGCCGCAGCCGGCAGGCAGCCCGCCAAGCACGCGGTTCTGGGGAGACGCGCTGTCGTGCTAATGGCCTTACACCGGGCCTTAAGTAGGCCGGGGACCTGCAGCTCTCCGAGCAGGAGGAGCGCTTCGCTCGCCTCTAATTAGTGCAATTTCTCCATCCAGGCATCGCAGCGGGGCTGTGATTCCTGCAGGAGGAGACGATGCCCGGCTCCGCTACGGGTGTTTCGTAGCACAGGAACAAGGGTGGTTTCCAGAAGAGCCGCCACAGCTAGAGCAGATCAAGAGGATGAAAGAGAATATGTTGTGACAAACTTCGTTTGTGAGGTGGCCGATATTTATTGAACCACAGAGCGTGGCAGTTTCAGTAGGGTATTAAAGCAGAGAGCATAACTATTTCTGTATTTTGGAAAAAAAAAAAAAATTGGCTCAGCTATAAATACTATCACGCGAAAGCACGCTGCCTGGAGAACCCAGCCTGCAATGATAAATGACTGCTGAGTGCTATTTAGGGCATGGGGTCCTAAGTAAGTGCCAGGGAACTAAATATCTAGTTGAGCCTTAGCACCCTCACTGATGAGTTCAAAGGGGGATGGCAAAGGGAGCCACCGTAGGCTGCCTCGCTGCTGGGGTTGGTGAAGTCCCTGCGCTTCAGAGCAGCACTGGGAGCCACGCTGTGGTCACCACAGCCTCCTTATAAGGTTTATTCATTAAACCCCACCAAATATGGGGCTGGATGTGGGCAGGAGATAGCACAAAAGCCAGATACGCCACGTGGATGCGGTGGGGACAACCCAAAAAACATTAGGAAAACATAATGGGCATCGAAAACAGAGGGTTTGTTGGGACATCCCACATTTGACAGCCTGCACTGGGAAATCCCTGCTGAGCTGGGCCATCCAAACAGCCTGGCCCCTGATCTCTCTGTGCCCGAGTCCATCTCTTCACTGAGGTGGCCGTGCTTCTTCCCACTGCTGCTGCCCACAGGCAGGAATACGGAGGAGCTGAAGGGATGCAGCAAAGCTCACGCTGCATTTACCAGGCACACCTAAAGCATGAGGCCAAACCATTTATTTACGGTCTGGCTGATGTGCAAAACGTTGACCACGGCAAATGCTGCTTGGGAGAGAGCAGGCACCCTCGGGAAGGAGGCTGGTGCAGTCTCTGCTTGCCTTCTCTCTCCTGTACCCGTACAAAGGCTGCTGCAGCCTTGCAGGAGCAGAGCTGCTGCATGCAAAAGCACAGTGTAAAAACCACAGCGGGCACTAGCATGAGAAAAAGGGAACAGTGCTAGAAGAAGTGCTCTCAGCTATTTTGCAGGTTGACTGAGACAAGCTTGCAGGAGCCTGAGCCTGTGCACGTGTCCTGCCCCAAAGCATCATTACTTATTATCAAATACCTGCAAAACACCATGCCGGGCCACTGCGTTAAGCAGACACCTGGAGGGAAGTGAGGAAGGTCTACGTAAGGGGTATGTGGGTGGAATGAGGAGCTATAAATCCACCACCACAAATCTCACTAATTTAGTTAAGCCCCTATATTTATTCAGTGCTCCGTAAGGCCTTGATTAGAGATTGACTGGGGCGACATTTGTTTTAGATTACATGCAGCAAAGATCTCGTGCCTCTGAGAAGGCTCTGCTGTGTATCACTCCCAGGTGTTCAAATACCATGAATCAGATCCCTCAGTATTCTCATCTTTGGCTTAAAATAAAAAGAAAATAACACCAGCTCCTTTTCCATTTGTGTTTGGCTCCTGCAGCCTCTGAGGTACCTTGGTGGCCACTCCAGGGGTTTCTTCGCAGACCCTGTGGTCCAAAGCACCCTGAGAAGCAGGAAGGGCAGAACAGGGGGGCTGCATGTCACCCCCTCGCCCTCCTTCCCTGCTCATGTTGATGTCAAAGGCAACTCTATCAGGCCTGAGCTTGTTCTGTCCTTGAGGCATCTGTGGTATTTCAGACCCACATTCATCTCCACCAGCCACGGCTGTGGAAGCAGCAGCCAGCAAATACTTTTTTTTTTTTTTTTTTTTTTTTTTTTTTTTTTTTTTTACAACAGTCCGCCGGTCCCTCTTAAACCTGGAGAGAAGCCCTGCCACCATCCCTGCCTCCTTTCACCCACAAAGATCGCTCGCCACAGGAAAAACAGGTTTAAATAAGCAAAAAGGAAAATAAAGGAGTGCTCAAAAGGGAAATAGCTCTGCAAATTAAGACCCAAAGAATCCCGGAGGTATTTGATGCTTGAGCGGCTGAATGAGATGCCAGGCAAAGCATTCGGAGCCACTTATTTATTTAAATTGGCATGGGGACACTGCTCAAATTTGCTGCCTGCAGCTATCCACCAGATCCAGCGGGATGACGTGGGCACGGCAGACTGCGGGTGCAGAGCCCCTCCTCGGGAGGGCTGGGGTGCCCGTGCTATGGGGCTGCCTGCAACCACCTGCCCCAAATAAATCTGGGAGGGAGGGAGCAGCAGTCGGGAGTGGGGGGATCAAAGCTGTCCCTCCCAGAAGTCCTATGGGGTTGTTTTTGGGGTTCTCCTCCAAATACCCCCTTGGAGGTCCCCACCAGCCCTCTCCTGCTCCATGACCAAATGTGAGCACTGCAGCACAAAGCTGTTGAACACATGGGGCATGGAGCAGCAGGAAGTGGTGATCAATTGCCTGAGGTTTGATGGGTCCACACACAACCAGACCACCTTGTTTTCAGCCACCAGCCTCTTCCTGGCCTCCTGCTGCTCAGGATGTAGAGAGCAGCCTGGGGGTTACTGCAGCCTGTTGGAACCGAGCTGCAGAAATTCAGGCAGCTATGGAAGCAAGGAGAGTTTTGTTTCCCTTCCCAAGCTGGGCTTGAGCTCAGCTGCATTCAGAGTAGAGGTTGTTGGCTCAAAGTGGAAATGAAGGTGATCTAAACCCAAGTCTGGCTTTGTTTAACTGTGTTACGCTCCTCTCTCTGGGGCTCTGCTGACATTGTACACTGTTTTCCAGACTAGTGCCAGGCATTTTGTGTGGACACATTCCCAATGGCTTTCCAGGCGAGGAGCTGTGATAAAAACCTAACCTGTTACGTTGTAGGGCACTTCCTCTTTGCCCTCGCATAAGCAGAGAACAGCATTTATTTGGGATATTTATGGTTGCAAGGAACAGTACCCGCATCGTATGGCTCACCAAACAAAAAAGGAAAACCCCACAATTAAAATGCAGCTAAAGAAAACACGCGAAAACCAAGATGTGGAACAAATCCCAGCTTGAATCATCTGGCTCCAAGACCTGCGTGGAGCCCATTGAGCTTGAGCTAATATCTATTCACAACATGCAAGGAGCAAAGACAAATAGGAACGGCCCGGACCTAAAGTTTCACCGTGTCGCATCCGGAGACAACATCGACCCCTCTTCTGCTCTGGCATCGGTCAGGACAATGTTCCCTCCATGCCCTCCTCGTGCACTTCCAGGAAGGCCTCATCCCCTTTTTGCTCCCTTGCCTTGCATTTTGGGGCACACATACCTGCTGAAGCCTTTTTTGCAAGGCTAATTGACCCCACAGGATGCGATCTGCTGCCAGTACATCAGCACATCCTCCCGCTCCCCTGACCGGCAGGACTCTTGCAGGCAGCACGAGCTGGGTGAAGGAAACAGCCAAAGATAAGCCAGCTCCCACAAACAGAACAGGTGATGGAGAGGATATGTACGGCACTGAGCCAGGTATTTTGGAAGTGCTCAGGAGGAGGCTGAAGCTGCTGGCGGGGAGTGTGGTGGCGACAGGTAGCTGGGCTGGGTTACCTTTTAAATCTGCTCAGCTGCAGGCAGATAAGATGCGATCAGACCTTTAGGTGTCATTTCCTTTCCAGCTCTCTGTTTTCTTGCAGGGTGTTTTCCTAATTTCATGTTTCTGGGAATCTTTCCCAGCTCCAAAGATGGGTAAATCTTGGCAAGGGCTCTGTGAGCACCGCAGCTCCCCGGCAAGCTGCAGCCCCCCAGGAGCGTGCCCAGGCGTTGGGCAGGGTGAGCAGCTCGCCGCAGCGTAGCTGCATTGGCCCTGCAATAAGCTGTCACTCCGAGCAGAGTTTAATAGCTTCATTATATTAATGAGCTTGGATGAACCGAGCCTGGGCAGTTCAGCCAGTGCAGCTGGAGCAAGCACCACGGTTAAGCTAACGTAGCCAAATTTTGCCAAAGAAGAGGCTGAACGCTGATGGCTCTCACGCCTGTCCCAGACACATCCCCAGGAAACCTGACACATAGCTGTGCTGCTGATGGTGATCCCGCAAGTGCCTGTCAGTGTCTGAAGTGTTATCTCTGGGGTGCTCTGATAAGCCTCCGCATCTCATGAACACTCCAGAAAAGAGCAATAAAATAAGAAGGCAAGCAGCTCGCCAGCACGCTGCCCCAGCTCCAGCCTGCCATGGCCGGTCGCTGTTTCAAGGGATGGTTTTTGGGCACTGGAAGCACTCTCTGGTACCTGCCTCCAGCCAGAGCAGTAGCTATGAGACAACCCTGTCCAACATCGATAACTCCCCTCCGCAGTGTTATCAGAGGCCTTATCAACGCATGCCAGCTGCAATGAAATTGGTTTCAGGCCTGTTTTCTTTGCAACTCCTCAGCTGGACATGCTTGTATCAGTCACAGGGGCCAGGGAGATTGATCCGACCCCAGTGGAAGCACATTCGCTCAGCAGCATTTTAACTCACTGAGCTGAAAATCCCCCCTTCCGCTCCACTTCCTACACAGGGGTAACCTCGACAGCTGAGCTTTGATGGTGCTGGTGAGCACCTGAAGCCCACCAAAGAGTTAAATCTTCTGGTGCCTCGCCGAGGCCACCGCCAGCTTCCTGAACCTTTCTCCCTTCAGCGGTTTCTCACCCACTTGCTGCAACCCTCTGAGAGCCGCCCAAGTGTGCTGCTTTCGTTGGGTTTGCAGCTGAACGGCCCCGTGGTGGGCCCATGTGTGAGATCTGCCCCAGGGGCCTGTGCCTCACGCCTTCCCAGGGAGGCCGTGCTGCAGTGCCCAGGTGGGCACTGGGTGTTGGACCTGACTGGCATCAGCAGCTCTTGGATGGCCCCAGAAGAGCCCAGTTGTCCTTCTCCTTCCCTCCCACACCAGCACGGGGGCTTTGAGCCGCATCTTGGTGTCCCCAGGCATGCGGCTGCCACCATGCTGGACCGGCCTGCGATGGAAGGAGGTGCTTCTTGCCCAGCAAGTGGCTGGGGGTGTTCAGACAGAAGGAGATGGGGCAAATCCCAGCGAGAAGAAGACAACGTGGAAGCAGAGGAGCAGGCCCAAGCACATGCACTTGGGTTTCCCCCCCTGTGTTGTGATAAGGGGCCCTCGCCACGGATGGGATTATTTGTGCTGCCCAGGGTAACCCGGTGGTATGAGCCCATGCTGAAAAAATCTTTGCCTTTAAGATCATCAGCTGAAAAAGAAAAATGAAACAAACAAACAAAAAAAGCAAATGCATTTCAGGAAATAATCCAGAGAGCAGGGCTGCCAGAAACCCCTAAGTGAGAGCAAACAATCCTTATCTGGCAAAGTTTTATGTTACTTAACAGCAGCGCAATTTTAAAGGCATTTTTTGCTGTTGTTGTTTTTGTTGCACACAAGGCATCATTTCTGGACGGATCCTGTTATTAGTGTTGGTCCCTGAGTATTTCTATCAGGGTGTTTGTTCGTCTTCCCCTTGTCTCTGCTACAGCCTGATTGCTAGGAATGGTGATTGCCAGCAACTGTAATTTTTTTAGATCTGAGGCCTCAGAGCACTCAAGGAAGAGATAAATATCCTTGTCTTACCCTGCTGGCTTGGTGACCAACAACAGAAATGTCACTTTCTTGTTTTCCTCCCTGCCACCAGCAGTGCAAAACGAACAAGGGCATCAGATTTCAGGAGCGCCTGGCTCAAAGGGGGACTTTGTTTGTGGAGTCGGGCTCGAAAGGGCGCTAAAAGGGCTGGGATCCCAAAGGGGGAAGCTGAGATGACCTTTTGGTGATTTTATGCAGAAAGGGCATCAGCAAAAGTTGGGCTCTGCAGCCATTACCCGGGCTCTGTAGCTCAGTGCGAAGGAGTTAACCAAATGTCAAACTCTTTGTGCGCAGGGAGCCCAAGAACCACTTATCAGCAATGGCCACATGGTGGAAAGAGATCGCATAACGGCAGTGGAGGAGGAAGCGTTTATAGCTAGTTCCCCTTCGCAAAGGGACGTGCGGAGTCACCCACGCCTGTACCAGCAAGGAACAGCCCCTCGGATGGGCACCCGGCATCCCGAGACGTGATGGAGAAGCGCCTGTCCTCCAGCCTCTAGCTGGTATGTCCTAGGGGTAGACCCTGCGGGGGTTTAGCAGAGGGGCTGGGGATTAAAGCCCAGCGCCCACCCAACACCCTGCCTGGAGGAACTCGCCCACGCCTCCCACCTTTTGCATTGCCCAAGAAGAAAACAGGCCCACCAAAATCTGAAAACACACATGAAAAGGCTTTGCCTTCAAAGCCTTGCACCTGGCCAGGCTGTAGCACGGGGCTGGGGGAGGCACAAATATTTGTGGGGCTGACTGCATCGCCGAGGAGCATGCGCTGCCTTCAGTCGCGAGCACATGAGTTTCTTGGGTAGCAAACGAGCTGGGTTGAGGCTCAGCTGTGGCTGGGTGGTGTTTTATCTCACTTAACCCATCAGAATTCGTTTGCATGCAGAGGTTTGGATTTTAGACCATTTAAGGTTAACTCATTGCAATATGGTAATTGGCTTCTTCCCCCAGGAGCAGCCACTGGGGGTTAGGGAGCGTGAAGAGCAGAAGTTGCTCTGCGAGTGTGGGGCGAGAGGTTTCTGCCACCTTTGTGGTTGGGCTCGGTGCACCCCCGGGATGTCCCTGCAGAGCTCTCAGCTCCCTTCCCGGCCCCAAACATCGTGCCCAGAGCTCAATCCCTCTCTTGCCAGCAGGAGAGGGGCAGGAAGCGAGCACACAGGGCACGCTCTGCGTTCTCGCCCTCTTCCCGCTTGTTGGAGAGCTCATCTGAGTTGGTTTGCTGAGAGATATCCTCCTCGCTGCCAGGTTTGGTTGGACTTGGCCGGTGGATTCAAACCGTACTGTGGGCGGCTGATAGACAGGCAGATAGACAACGTGATCATGAGAGCTTCGTTTCTGTAAGAAATCGGGCTAAAAATGACTCCTCATCCCGAGGGAGCTTGTCCAGCATGTCTCAGTCTGAAGTATGCAAAGCAGAGAGAACACTACAGAGGCAGCAATGGTTAGGTTGCTAATTCAAGACCCACAGTCAAATTTCTCCCCTACCACAGACTCTCCGATTTGCCTCCAGCAAATCATATAATTTTTCTAATCCTCAGTTCCTTTTATGCAAAACTGAGCCAAAGGTTTGGGGTTTTTACCTTTTGGAAAGGGTACGACGGCTACGTAAATTAAAAATATTGAGGCGCTTGGATGCTACATCTAAGCCTACAGCCTCGGTCTGGTGCCATCAAAGCACCTAAGATCATTAAAATAAATAAATAAATAAATAATAATAATAAAATGTACAACTTCTGCAGTCTGGGCCCACAACCCCAGACCCACATGGATTTGGAAAGAAGATGCCACTGGGGAGCAGGATACCAGGGTGCACTGGTGGTGGTGTTTCAGGCCACGCTGCACCACTTCTGCAT
>CM021765.1:53566682-53612137 GCA_011076525.1 Nettapus auritus | reverse complement strand
GGGGGGGGGGGGGGTGTCGGGGGGCGAGCACCCTCCCCGCTGAAGTTGCCCCGGGGCTGCGGGACCCCCCCCGCGGTTCCACTTCCCCGCAGCCGCCACCTGCGAGTTGTGGCTGCGGCGTCATCCCCTGCGGGCAGCGCCCCCCCACCCCTTCCTTCTCGTTATTTATTTATGTTAGCGTTTATTTTTGCTTGTTTTTTTTTTTTATCCCCCGCTTCTCCTCTCCCTCCCCATAATCCCAGCATCCCCCGCTAGGGAGCAGCGGCGCTGGGGAGGAGGGAGGCGATGCCGCCGGCCCCCTGCCCGCAGCTGCCGGGGATGGAGGCAGCCTCCGGCCGGGGCACCGCAGCCCAGGCCCGGCCTTGCCGGGGGGACACGACACGGGCTTGGGGCTGCGTGCCAAGCCTGCAGCAAGCGAGGAGTAACAGGAGTGCGTGTGTGGGAGGGAAAACACACGGGCAGATACAGCGTGCGGTCAGCATCCAGCGGCCCTGCTCCATCTCTGCTTCTGACCCGCTGCGAGCCCCTCAAGATGAGAGCTGGCTGCAAAGAGGTGCAGGCACCCGATTCCTCCCAGCCTGTGTTGGGTTGTTTGTGGGCTGGGAAGAGCTGCGTGTCCCCGCTGGAGCTGCACAGGCTGGCGCAGCGCTGTCCTTGCGAGAGTTTTGCTCCCTGGGCGAGTGTGACACGGGTGATGGGAAACACGGCAGCTGCTGCGGCTCGGGACTTGCTCAGACAGCTCAGCAAGGGAGGGAGCGGGATGGAGAGAGGCACCTCTCAGTGCCTCATCCCGGGGTTTTCCTTCGGGGGTTTCCACAGGCTGTGTTTCCATGAGCCTCGCCTGGGAGCAATGCTTCCTTCCCAGCATCGAAGCTGGGGTCTTGCACTTCTCCACCCCAGGGCAGTGCTCGGGCCATGAGAGAAGCCCGCACAGGCAGCTTGGTGTGGGTGCTGAGCACCTCCCCTCCCAGAGAATGGCCCTCCAGTTAACGCCAAATCCCTCCCTTTGAGTGGGAAGTTCAAGCCCGTGAAAACACTCCGTGGCACGGCTGCTAACAAATATGACTTGAGTCACCAGGAACCCCCAGCCCTGTGCAAACTGAATTTCAAATTCCCACCTACTCTTGTTCCTGCTTGCCCCATCCCAGCAGGATGTGAGTCAGCGGGGACTTTTTGGGCCCCCTTCTCAGATACCGTGACCTCTAGGTCCCACCCTCAGAAGTGGAGCTCAAGTCCAGCTGGAGCCCATGGCTCCTGAGTCACATGCAAGTCCTGGTTGCTGCCAGCTCCTCCGAGAAGAGCTGAAATCGCACAGGACCTACCATTGCTTGACCCTTGGACAACGAAGAGCCATCCTGGAGGGGAGGGAAAACCCAGGAGCTTCCCACCCTCCAGCACACCTCCAGTTTCCCTGAGCACAGCTGTAACACCTGTGCTGTGTTTTCAGCCTCAGTAGTAGAGCTGGGAACATCATCCGAGTGAGAAGCAGTCCTGTGAGCTATTCCTGGGGAGCCCACAGGCTCCCCGTAGCGATATAAAGCAGGCTTTGAACGAAAGCCATCACGAGCTGCCCAACAGGAGCGAAGCTGGGAGTCCGCTGCTGCGTTGTCATAAAAGTCCCTCTTAGATTTATGGCCCTTCTACGCCCTCAGGTGATTTTGCAGCAGTGGTAAGCAATCCACTGCGAGGTACAACATTCCCTCCCCGTGAGGACTCTCAGTTGTACCTGCATGGCTTGTTTATTAATGCCCTGGATACAGCAATTATATCCTTAGGAGAGGGGAGGGGTTTGGATTTGCTGCAGGTGTGCTTTCTTGCCTCCTTCCAAGTGCAGTTGCCCAGCTGCTGCCTCGCCTGCCTGCACACCTTGGCTCTGAGGTGCCCAGAGCGTGGGGAGCCTGAACCAGATGGGGTTCGGGGTCTGAGCCATGGCATCCCTCTGTCCTTCCCCGCAAGTGTTGGTAAGGCTGGGGAGAGAACGAGTTGTCTGTGCAGCATGTGAGGATCGCCTCAGCAAGGCAGTAGAGAATAGTTGGGTGTATTTGTGCTTCAGGAGATGGCCACAACTGTGATTACCTAGAGCACTTGTGCCCAACAGGGGATGGAAATAGCTGGTCCGGGAGCTGCTTAAGGTACCCCAGGAGTGTGGCCGCTGTCTTTGACAAGTTTGCTTGGGGAACGTCCGTGTGAAGTTTGTGTGCTTGTGCGTTTCCCGTACTCCCTGTGTTTATCCTTCCCCTCCCGTTCCCACGCACAAGTGGTTACATATGGCATGGCTTCGTGGCCTGCCAGATGGGTGTCACATGCATATTGCATGTCTTCAAGGGGCGGTTGCGTGACGGGCTTAGGTGGGTGTTTGCTAGGTGCTAGCGGTAACGCACACGAGTCCTGCTGGGTATGCTTACAAGGGAACACTCGCCCTTTTGTAGTGTTTATGGCTGCAATAAATTTGGCATGTATAAGCAGCTGTGGGTGCAGGAGTCAGGAGTTGGTCGGGACAGCAGGTTTGGGTGTTATTGTGTGTGTTCAGTGCGTGAAGGACACCTTAGTTCAGACAAGTTCCCTCTCTGTCCCTCCCTTGTTTTGACCTGTCAGCGAGCAGAGATAAGCTCTCTCTCATGGTGGGGTTTATAGCTGAGTTTTCAGTGTGTTGTGTCTGAGCTTCCTCCTGTCTACAGAATAGCATCCTTAAGGTGCACCTGCTATCATAAATTGAAGTTTTGTTTTTTTTTCCCCCTCATGCACAGGATCGTAAAGGTGGAGGAAGGAAGCAAGTGAATTTGGTGATAGACAGATGGGGCGAGCTGAGCCAGCATTCATTTCTAAAGGCTGCTTAGGTTTTAGGTGGGGTTACTTGCTCTAAAATGAGCCCTTTGTACATTGTTGGAATCCGTGACCCAATCAGTGGGACGTAGCTAGAGGAGGTGGTGCTAACGAAGGCTGGTACAGCTGACAATAACTCTGGCAGAGAGGGTGGCGGGGGGGGGGGGGGTACTGGCTGGCACAAGAGGCATCTTCACATCTTTAGGTCGATGTAAGGTGCTCAGAAGGGCTGGTTGGAGTTACCAGCCCTGACTGGAGGCGTAAGAGTGTGTGGCTAGTTGACAACACCTGCTTTTCCCTACTGTCAACCATCAGTTGTGCAACAAAGTCAGGCCACAGTGTGTTTAGTCTGACAGGAAGGCATCTTGTGGTACTCCAATGAAGCTTATCAGTGGGGTCTGAAGTCTAGGGAAGGCAGTGCAATGCAAGGGGACGTGGGGTGCCTCCTAGGAATGCCGGGTGTTTCCAGCCTGGATGCTCTCGGGGAGGTGGTGACACATCTGCAGCGCACGTGTGGGCCGCGCTGTCAGGTCGGTGCTGCAGGCCGGCCGTGAGGAGCCTGAGCAGAGCTGCGTGGTGGGGCTAAGCCTGGATTGTGGGTGGTTCTGGGTCAGGTTTGGGATGCTTGGACAGCAAGGGGAGTGTGTGGCTGGGACTGGGCTGTGCTGCAGCAGCAATGCTGCACGGGGTGCCAGGACGAGGTGCTTTTCTCAGGGACTGGGGCAGAGCTGCAGGCAGATGCTGAGGTCCCCCTTCTCCTGGAAGAGGCAGGAAGGGATGCTGCATGTCAGAGCAGTGGTGTAGGCTGTGCAAGAGCACCCCGTGCCTGTATCCCTCTGAAATGGCCTCTGGCTGCAGCTCTCAGGAAGACAGAAGCATGATTTCTTCACCTTCCTTTTCTGATCTCTGCACTCGCTGCGGTGCAAACCCTTTACTTTCCCCAAGCTGCTTCTGAGCACAACAGGTACTACCTCCAAATGCCTGGACCAGGGCGGGTGTATCTTTGTGCTCAGAAACTTGCCTGGTAGAGCTGACCGGCGAAAGGGAATGTGCAGCTCTGAGCTCTCACCAGGCGGGCTGGAAGAAAAAGCATGAAGGGATCTGGCTGCCTTACAAAAAAACAAGGGCTTGTTCTTGAGCGGTGATTTAGGAAGTGATTATTCTCGGCTTGAGGATAGCAGCAGTCACCTGAGCTGCTTGCTGTGGGGGCCTCAGCCTTTCAAACCAAGATAACACCCCCCTGCAGTTGAATAGGCAGCTTGATGAGCTCGGTTAACATTTCCTGTTTCCCCAGCTAAGGGAGTGCCCGGGCCAGTGTCTGAATAGGCTTTTTGCAAAAATCCTCCGTGACTGTGGTGTCTGAGCAAACTGAGCTCTGCCAGAAATCTCTAAAGCAAAACCTGCAAGCAGAGGGAGAGGTGGATGTGACTGTCCAGAGTGGGGGAGAGACAATGGGGGCAGCTCTTCTTGCTGAAGATCATCTCGGTGCATTGCCTTCTATGACAAGCTTTCCTTCCAAAAGCCTCGAAGCAACCTGTTAAGCTTCTCTTAATTAAGCAAGCCCATTAGCTGGAGGTAGAAAAGTGTTGCTCCCATTTCCCACTCAGGGAAACTGAGGCAAGGAGCAAGGCTGGGACGTGCCCAGAGCAGCACAGGCAGGGGCTGAGCACAAGAGCGATGACCGAAGCGTGGCACTTCTTGTCCTTGCTTTGCTGCCGGCCATCTCAGAAATCCTCAAGGATACCCACAGGCTGGGTGACGGTCCTGAGGGGTTATTGATAACTTGTAGTCACTGCTTGCACCCTGCTGTCTTCCTCATCACAGCTATTGCCTCCTTGATCTGCTGCCTAATCTATAATCCCAGCCCCCTGCCATTTTTCCTTGGTGTGCAAATCCTTACAGCCAGGGCCAGTGAGTGTAAGCAGACTTTGTCATCCCTGTAAGGATTCGGGGTCATATTTGTCTTGGGGTGTTGCCTTGTGTGTGTTTTGCATGCAACCAAAGCCTCAGCAAGCGGGTTTGAAGCACGTTGAGAGACCTAATGCAAATCAAACCCACTGCATAACGTCTTCGGCAACTGTGAAACCTGTGATCTAAGCGCAGGTATCTGCCGCGCTGACTTTATCTGCGTTAGGATCCCCTGTTTCGACATTCAGATACTGGAACCGCGCAGAAAGCAAGCGAGACAGCGTGGCAAACAGGCAGGAAAGGGAGTCTCTCTCCCAGATGCTGAGCCCTTTAAGAGAGAAGGGGAAGGTAAGCCGGAACCCTGAGATTTTAAGTGGGTTGTGCTGAGGCTGAAGAGAAGGCTATGGCAGTGCTTTCGGTTCCTTCTCTGCCAGAAGGAAGGCTTCTAGCTGGGCGCCAGGGAAAAGGAGGAGGACAGAAGCCTGTGCGGACCAAGCATGTTGGGCACGGACGCATCTCGGAGCTTGCGGGAGCTGGAAGAGGTAGGGGTCGCCCACGGAAGGGCTGGAGGTGGATGGTGCTGTGTACCAGGGGTTTTGAGCTCACGGAGCTGGCTGCGCAGGGTAAATCAGGAGAATGGTGCCCCAGAGTGATCAGCATGCAGATATCAATGACCCCACTGCCAAGGCGAAGCCTCTGCAGCCCCGATTTTTCAGGGAGGCAGCATCTCCCTCAGGCAAAAAGAGCGGGGCAGAAAAGCGAGGAGGGGATTCCGTCTTTGGGCTCAGCCTTCCCCGCGCGTTATTTGTGCTAGCAAAACTGTTTCCTCTTTGCTGCCTCCGGAGCATGTTCAGTTCCCTTTTCACCTGCCACGGCAGTCCCCTCTTTCCTCCCTGCCTTGCTGTGCCAACACGGTACAGGCACAATACATGCAGGCAAGTGGCACTGCTCAGCCTGTCCCAGAGAGGACACGAGCTGCTGCTTTTCCCCTGGGGCTGTGTGAGGTCTCTGGAGAAGAGGTGGCTCAAAGGAATTGCTGTTTCCCCGTTGGCCCAGTGTCCCCAAATACCTCCCGTCGCGCTGTTTGGTGCAGGCCTGACCGTAAGTGAGCGGCCGTTGTGTTCTGGTAGATGTGCCGTTGGCACGGAGCCTCAGTGGCCTTGAAATCCCTGTGTAGCAGCAACTTTTGGAGCAAGGGTTGACCACACCTGCATTCAGCCTGGCTGGAGGGGGCGATGGGATTGCTTTTGCATAATTTAGTAGTCTCTTGAATTATTTATAGTGCAGTTGTGCTCGGGAACAGAGTCTTCTCGCTTCCCGTGAGCGCCATGGGGGGGAGGGAAGGGGAGCTTGTCAGGCATCCAGGTTCACTCACTTCGCGATGAGGAAGTGCTGTGGGTTTCCTTTCTGCCCATGTTCGTCTGCCGTTGTGCTGCTGAACCGCCTTGTAGATGTTTCTGTTGAAAACAACAAAAAAATAAAAATGCTGTTTCGGTTTCTGCAGCATTCAGGTGTGTTGTTCTGCTGAGCATCTCTGTGGCTGGGGCTTCCTGAGTTCAGAGTGCTGCCTTTGCAGCAAGGAGATGATGTCAAGCTGGAGACGGTGAGTCTAGTCCTTGGATTTGGTCCCTGACTCAATTACAGGGCTGTGCAATGGATCTAGGGCAGGGATCATCAGCACTGCTCTCTGAAATATTCAGAGGCTTGAGAGCTTTTAGTTTTTGAAGGCCCATGTTTGTCCTGCCAAAGTGTATTTTTTTTTTTTTTTTTAGCTTTGGCATGACACGGCACATCAGATTTTACAGGAGAACATCAGGACCTGTGGAGTTGAAAGGCAAGGTGATTGAGCAGCAACCTGTACAAACTGCGCAGCTGAAATTCCCATCATTTCTCAGTTATTAAACCCTAAAGAGCAACCAGTTGAGGGCAGAGGGGGATTGGGGTGTGTTTTCTTTTTTACAGGCTCTTGCAGCAGAGGAGCGTCACGAAGATGAATTGCTGCATGTACTGCATGCACTTCATCCCCTTTGGCCCTCTGCCTTGAGGTGGCAGGTTGCTGTGCCGTGCAGGTGGGATAATCCTGCTCCTGTGTAGGTGGTCCTGGTGACTGGAACATGGCTGTGGTCTGCTCTGCATTGCACATCCTTCCTCTTCACCACTGACTCTCATGGAGGGTTTATACACTAGCTTTTAGTGCCTTCCTCTTCTCCTTCATTTCTGGCCTGGCCAGGCAGCTGATTTGTCAGAAACAGAGTTCAAGATAAATGTTTGTGTTATTGAAGACCTGAAAGGGGAGGGAAAGGGAAAGGAACTTGGCCTGTAATCAAGAGGTGGTGGCAGTAAACCGCACGGTCTGTCCTTCTGTTGAACAGAAACGCTTGGCTTCCCTGTTTTTATCCGCATGCTGTCGGTTTGTGGCTTCTACATTTGGGAGAAGTTGGACATATAATCACCAGAGGTCCCTCAGCCAAGCTGTGCTGTCCCACCTGACCATGGCCTGGTTCTCAGCCTGAAACAAAACCTTTTATTTCATTACACGGCTTTACCTCCTGTCGGGGAAGCTGGCAGCTGACTAAATACGAAAATTCCTCCTTGTCTTTCCCTGAGAAGTAAGGCAATGTTAGGGAAGAGTGGGAAGAGAAGTGGTATTGAGGTCTGTGTGATGCCCAGGATGACCTGCTCTCAGTCCTGGGCGCTCAGCTTAATCCGGAGATCAGGGCGCTGCTTTGCCTAGTGAAAGGGGATGTTTGCACAGAAGAAGTAAACATATTGTTGAGACCCAGGCCTGCTGCAATGCCTGTAAACGAGATCCAGCCATCTGTGGGAGGCAGAAGAGAGATTTATGTGACCCTCAGTTAAGTGCATTAGGAGGCTTTTGATTTCATTCTGGGAAACTGCCCCTGTTCGTGGTGCCATATGCCTGTTACCGACACAGAGCTGCTACCAAAGATTTGATTCGTGTGGGTTTAATCCGAGGGGCTGCGATGCTTCAATCAGGAGGATTACATAAGCAGGGGGCTGTGTCTACACGCTGGAGCCTGAAGTGCTCTGCAGAGCCCGTGCCCTTTGCCCGCTCCAGCGGTGGGTGTCTGGGTTGGTTCGCTTCTGCCTTGGGGGAAGGCGCTGAAGAGCTCCCTTCCTATCAGCGCTTCCCTTCCGAAAATAATAACCAAGTGAGGCGGCAGCGGGAGATCCAGGCGGCACTGTGTCGGGGTCTTGCCTAAGTCTTGAAAGAGGAAATGAAGAACAAAGGCAGAAGAGACAAATAAATAAGGGTCTGTTCTTGGTCCAAGAAAAATTCCCATGGGTTGGTGTAACGTTCTCGGGAAGATGCAATGCTCCCAGGGCTGGGGTTGGTTTTTGTGAAATAAAATGAAAGGGGAAGAGAGGGGGGGGTGGGATCAGGGCTGGGAAGGAGAGAGAGACACCTTAGGGAAACCTTTCAGCATGGAGCCAGGTTTCTCCGGCTGTTCCTGGTGAAGAGGGGTTAATGCTTTTTGCACGGGGTTGGCTGGTCACCAAGCATTCAGAGAAGAGGAGGACCTGGGGGCTGCCAAGCAGGACCCCCGTGGCCTGAAAGAAGGGGAGGAGGGGAAGGAGGAGTCTGGGAATGCTCTTCCAAACAGTAATAGATGGGCTACTGTGGGAAAATGAGCGCACTGCCAAACCCCAAGTGGTTGGTGATGGATGGGGGAGGAAAAAGGGTGGGGATGGAGGGCCAGCTCTTCGCTGTGGCCGCCAGGATCTCGCTGCTACTCCGTGGCCTCTCTTTATTTATTGTCTTTCTGGGGTTTAATTATTCCCCTCCTCGACTGAACTTGGAGAGCTTTTATCCTGGGGATGCACAAACAACTGCCACCCATTCCAAAATAGCTGGAGGCAATGTGGTTTCTGTCTGGGTCTGTGCGCTCTGCCCATCAGTGCGGCATCAAGTGCTTCTTGCTTCATTCCTTCTGTAGTTGCCTTTCTCTAGCCTGCAGGAGATCAAAATTGCCCTCCTCTGGTCTGTTCAACATGCGCCTCCCAGTTCCTCGGGCTGTCACCCAGTTCCCAAGAGCTCTCCTGCTTTTCTTTGCTCACTTGCATGATCTGGTGTATGTCTGCTGTGTGCCCTCATCCTCAGCTCCTAGTTTAATCTTGGCTGCTCATTTTGGTGCTGTTCTCAGGATTCTTGACTTGTATCCCACTTGCTTGACATATGTGGACTGCCTGCCAGGGTCTGCTTTGAAAGCAGTTGTCTGCTGCTTCTTCCAGATCCCTCCTTGAGATGTTCTTCTTTCCTGATGCTGCCAGGAGAAGTTATCTAGCTCGTGGCAGTTGAATGGGAGCCTCATTGGAGACCTGGTTAGATGAACCATGCTTAAAAAATGTCCCAGTTCTCAAAGTATCTGAGGATGTATCTATATGATATGACAGTTCTGGTGAGAAGTGAACTGCTGAAATCATTTAGGAAGTTGTTGCTGGTCAACTGCTTGTTCCCATCCTTCGGCACTTCTCTAAGTTTATTTTTAACTTAGATTGGCTGCTGATTTGGCCTACAGTGCAAACTTTGATACAATTGTACTGACATCTGAAAGGTGGTGAGCTATGATGGTAGTGAGTGAGGGGAGAGAACCTATGAAACAACGGCCTGTGTTCCCGAACGCATCACTTGGTCTCTGAAAGCATGATTTTCCTTTATCCTCTGATGAAATGGTTGTGTACTGTCCTGCTCTGCAAGACACTGAAACTAGCCGGGAGTTCTTGCATACTTCTTTGGTTATCCCATGGACTGTCTGAGGACATAAGCTGCAGTGGTGTAGTCTCATCCCAGTTTCCTTTTGTATTCCTTGTCGCATGATGGAGCATTCCTTCCTTCTAAGACACTGAAGTCAAAAAGCAACAGAACCAGCAAACTCCATTTTGCATTGCTGTAACCACTGCACACTTGAAGCAACAGTACTGCGTTTGGCTGGGGGAAAGGTCTGCCATCCTTGGAGGGTTTGTGTAGGTGCATGCGTGTGTCTAGGCACAACAGAGTGCAGTGAGCATCCCCTCAGATCACCCTCGGATGTCCCGAGACCCAGTCTTGGGGCCAAGAGGTGATGCGATTTCCAGAGCCATCACAGCGCTCTTCAGGGAACTGGGTATTCAGAGGAGGCACTAAATAGGGTTGAGGAAGAATCCTTCCAGGATATCAGGTGTAAGTGAAGGAGAGAAGAGGATAGAAGTGCTATTTTTCCTTTAGTGGATGGAGTCCTTAGCCTAGTGGCGCTAAGAAATAGGAATTGTCTTTTGAGAGTGTCTGAAGGATTGCAGTGTACTGAGGCATCTCTAGAACCATGGGAATTCCTATGGTGGGACTGGCCTTGGATGGGGAGAGAAGATTAGTTACAAGGGAGCCCGGTACAGCTGAAGGACACTACGAATAATATTTGTTAGATTCCAGTGGAGTTAAAAATCCAGCTTAAAGTTTCCTTTAGTATGCAGCACTATACCCTTGTGATGTCCAAGTACTTCTTGGATAAAATTAAATTGGTGTCTCATAGGCCCTTCTTGGATTTCAGTAGAGTTTTCTAGTCTTCTCTGAGCAGATCTTCTTTTAAACCGGGGGCTGGAGAATTATATAATTATGCTGCTATTAGTATTATGGTAGTTACAGTAAGAACAATCTGTTCAAGTGAAGGGATTTATAATGGACTCTGAAGGTGTTCAGATGTTGGTTTATTCTGGTGACTTCTGGAAGATCAGTCTTGAGACAGAACACCATCAACAAAGATCACTTCGTTGCCAGGTCCCATGTGCTCTATACTGAAGGTTAAGAGCTGCGTCGTCATGGAGCATGCACCTATCTTGCTGTGGTTGGAGATGTGGCATCTAAAATAACAAAGGCTTAGTCCACTGAAGAGCTGTCCAAGACACTTTGAGAACAGTCAAAACAGTGAAAGCTCCTGGAAGGTGTGGAATCCAAAGGTGTCGTGACTCTAGGCGAAGAGGTGGGCAGCCATGGGGCTTAAATAAAAGGCAAAAAAGCTGAGGCATCTGCACTTCATCCGTCTTAGTTTCAGTATTTAGCAGACCATAGCTTTTGGCTTGGAGCACTTCAGTTTCCTACAGAAGTGCATAGGGAAGGATACACCTTTTTTTTTTTTTTTCTTTGACCACAGATAATTCTGTTCAGCTGAGGCATTGCTAGGCCTTGGACACAAAGCTGATGCTTGTAGTTGACATGATGTATGCCATGTGTCTCCCTTCAGTGGGAAAGGGAAGGCAATGCTTTGGTTTCTCGGTTGTGCTCTGGCCAGCCTCACCGTGGTCTGGTGTAGATTCACCCTTTAGGTTTTTTCTTCATCCAGCTTTCTTCCTGGCTTGATGACACCCGTTGGTGAGTGGATGGCAGCTCTGGAAGTCATCTAGATGCTATGGCCACAGCTGGTTGAGAGCAGTCACCTTATGTCTCCCCTTGCTTCCTTGTTGAAAGGGGGAGAAGATGCTTAAGACAGAGAGCCTGGTTCTCCCTTTGCCTGACCTTACTTGAAGGGTAGCTGTACTGGATGTCTTGCTCCAGATGATTGTGCTGGCAGTGAGTCAGTGGCACCTTGTGGTTGATTGCCTCAAAGCTGCAAAGGAAATGCATAGCATGAAGTATTGCTGTTTTACATTGGTGCTGCGGGCAGTAACTCATAATGAAGGTGGTAGAAAAATGTGTTCCCTTCTTGAACCTTCTTGAGATTTGGATGGAAGTGGATGGGGACCTGCCTGTGTTCTAACCACCTTGTACTGTGACCCTCCCAGAACTTCCTGCTAACATCCTTATAGCTTGCAGTCTCTGAAAATACTTCACGTGAGAGAAATGCTGAGCACTACCTATGTTCTGGAACACCCTGCTTCTCTCCACTTTCCCTGCTGTTCAGCTTTGTAGGATAACTTTCTCTTCTTATCCGTAAGCAAATTAAAGTTCTGCTGTCCTTGAGCTAATTACATTTAATTTGTAAACAAATAGTAGTTTAAATATTTTTTCTTCTTCTGTGGGTATTTGCAGATCAAAAGTAATTAGAGATTTTGGTGTGTTTTGAGATACTGTGACCTTGATGTATGATGTGATTCCTGTGCCCTGTGAATGGAAGGTAGATCTGTCACTAAAAAGTGAAGAATTGGTTCACATTTGTCTTTAGCTAGAGCAGAGAGATAGTTTGGCCCTGAGTGTGAGGTGGAGGATGGAGATCATGCTGGATTTTATTCTGCAGTGTGGAAGTGATTCTAATTTGAATCATTGCATTGTGTTGAAGTGTCTGGGTGATGGGTAAATATGATACTGAATGGGTCTTAAGGGATAACTTCAGGCAGAGGAGATGGGCATTTCTGTACTGGGTGGGGGGAACCTAAAGCTTCTGCTGTGACTTATCCTCATAAGCAGCTTTTTCCCCTGTCACTACAGGAGAGGTCCAAAGGGTCTCGAGTCCTGTGCCATAAAATGCCAGAGGCTGGGGTATCATGCATCCAGTGGCCTGTTGCATGGCCTCTTGCCAGTGTCCTCCAGAAGAGAAGATTAGGGTGGGTGACTTGCCAGCTCTTAGCTGTACATATCTTTCTCTCCTGCTCCTTGAAATCAGGATATGATTTCAGGATGGTATAAATTAACAGGTCACTTGATATAAAGGCAGAGTAAAACTGTAACAGGTGGCTGGGAATAACTCATGTGCGCTACTTCGAGCTATCTTCTTTGAAAGCCATTCCCTTGCATGGCAGAGGCATATCTTCAAGCAAGGAAATATCAAGGGTGATCCCCTACAAGCTTTTGGTTCCTCTTGCTGAGGCTGAATGTTGCTGAAGTTGTTTATAATTGCATGCTCCCTAAAGAGCTTTGTCTTAAAGGAGCTGACTGTCCATGCTCCTCCCGACTTTTTCTTCTACTTGAACATAAAACCAAGGGGGGGGGGGGGAAGGAAGCTTTAAACCTGACAGCAACTTGATCTCTCTCCCTGAGATCAACTTTACTCTTTTTCTCTCCTCATTCAAAATTGTCATAAGGGAAATCTCTTCTTGCTGTTTTCTGTGTTCCTGGTAACTGATGGCTGCTTTGTGACAGAGCAGCTGGGGTTTCTTATGACAAGCTGAGATGTCTCCCTGACTCGTACCTCCTTTCTCATTTCTGCCACATATAAATGTTCTGGATGGGGAAGGTGGGTAATAACATTTTCCTCCCCTGCTGGCCTTTGTCTCCAATTAGCCACCACTCAAAGTCGCATCTTTTGCTGCAGTGCTGATCAGAAGATATGGGAAGGGATACATGACTGATTTTTAGCATCTCAGCCCACCCAAGGGTGGATGAGCTCTCTCTCCATTCCCTGTCAGAGGAATCCCTGGCATGTGAGAATGGAGCGGGTCCCAGGGAAGAGGTTTTGAAGAGGACACAGCTTCTTTGCTTCCCTTCTTTTAGGAGTGGGATAGGAAGCGGGTTCATGTTCCCACTCCCTAACAAAGGCAACTGAGTAGTGCAAACTGCCTCCTGGGAAATGTCGGCAGCAAAACAGCAGAGGGTACTGCAGGGCCAGCTTGCTTTGGCAGAGCTGCAGGGGAGGGCTGTGCGCACCAGCCCGGCTCTCCCAGACGCAGACAGCAATAGCAGGGAGACAACCCAGCCGTTCACGGGCTGAGTTTTGCTGGTGGGTGAAGAGCTGCAGAGCCGTGAGCTGAGCCTGACAGATAGTGATGTATGCAAATGTCAAGTGAGGAAAACATGCTTTACTTCCTAAAACCGTGCATTCTGCTATGTTGACATGGCACACCGGATCCCAGAAAGCAAAGCAGTTTGTTAAATGCTGGGAGTTAGAATCTCTGTCTGGGATTTCCTGTGGCATGCGGAGCATCACAGCCATCTGGGAAGAAGATGGAGACCTGCTGTGTTTGATTCCTTCAGCGCTCATCCTCTGTGCTGGTCCAGCCCAGAGGATGCTGGCTGCCGTGCATTTGTGTGTCCCATAGGAGCTGGAGTGAAGCCAGCACTAGCTGGCAGCCACTGGGATTGCCTTAATGGAGCAGGCCAGCTCTTCTTGCCTGAGCCTCTGCAACATGATGTCTTAAGGTAATGCCTTGGGATGCGCAGGACACCCCATCGGAGAGAACTGCCCTAATGTACCAGTAGGGGATGTCTTCTAGAGGCCTCCGCTTGCTTAATCTTTTCAGCTTCTTCCCCACACCTCAGGACAGCAAAACTGGTGACGTGCAAGGAAGAGGTGCTGGATACTCCTTGACTCTGTGAGTGATTTCACTGCTCCAGAAAGACATTAACTGAGCCTTGAAAAGGAAAATACCCTGGGCACAATTAGATGCTCTTGGGGGGCGTCTGCAGCATCAGTTCTCCCCCATGAAGAATGCCTGACAGCGAGCACAAGCTTTGAACAAGGGGACAGCCAGGCCCTCCATGGCTGGGCCACCCCACAGGTGGCTGCCCAGGAGCTGGGCTGTGGTGGATAGGTGTGGGAGGTGAGGGTTTGGCCCGGTGGGGCCCTTGAGGAGAGGCACCATTTGTCAGGCCTGGGGCAGGAGGAAGAAAGGCCTGGGGCAGGAGGAAGAAGATGGCTTCCTGGGGTGCACCAAGCCAGGATCTTGCCCTTCAGCCACCCTGGGCTGTGTTGAAATCTATCAGAAGCCATAACAAACATTAAGAAATAGCAAAGCTGTAACTTTTGCACTGGCTTCAGGCTTGCATTCCCCCTTTTCGTACTGAAACAACCCCATTAACATGGGAGACCTCATGGCACTGCCTAAGCACAGGGGACAGTGCTAGTGAATGGCCTTTTCTCACTAAAAAAGCAACTGTGAAGTATCTAGAAATGCTTGCTGCTGAGCTGAAAGGCATCAATATGGACAGCCCCTCTATCAAAGTCTATGTTGGAGCCCAGATATGTTTTCCTTGGGGCAGTTGCCATCTGTCTAATTTATGGCTTTTCACTTCAGCATTAAATTCTCCCCAAGTTAATCAGTAAACGCGCCTTGCTGCATTTCACTCGCTCCCCTCGTGCGCAGCAGGAGCGGGCCAGGCACTTCTCCCCACCATTCCCACCCAGGACACACGTGGGCTCTGGGGAGTCCCAGAGGGGGCAAGGGGAGCACCCTGGCTTAGGGCTGAGTGCTTGGTCTGCCTCTGGGTGCCATGCAGGGTTTATAAGTGATGGCATGGAGTCGTGCGGACCTTTGGCCTGGGAAGGAGGTGCTGAGGCATACGTGTGGGCGCAGGACTGTGGTGGGGAACTGCTATAGAGGAGCACGTCGAGCTGAGGAAGAACTGGTGGGTTTTCTGGGTGTGGAGGGAGCTCTGCCTGCCTCCACACAGGGAGTTTTGTGCTTTTGAGGGGAGAGGCAGCCTCTGCTTTGCGTAGGGCATTTAGGTCACCTTGTTCCCCTGCCTGTCTTCGTCCCAGCCTTCCCTAAACAGCAGAATGCAAATGCCTTTCCTTGTTCTCCGTGGTGAAGTATTGAGTGAGGTTGGTTTTTTTTTTTTTTGCCTCTTTTTTTTGTCACTTTTCTGGATTGTAGTACTCAATCATTTCTCTGCCTGACAGCAGCTCCACACTCCCGGCATGGGCTGGAGGAAAGGAGGTGGTGTAGGGAGAGGATGAAGGTTGTATTTCTTGCTGTTCAAAGGGCTGAGCACCACTGGCTTCTTGCTGGTTTGACATAGATCAGTCATGATGGCACTGTATTACCAGCAGAGACAGCAAGGTGGTTTTTTTATAGCCTCCTTGATCCAGATGCAGAAAAACTCACCATCTGGTCCATAGAAAATGAAGAGTAAATGGAGACATCTGGAGACGTAGTGGACTTGAGAAAGGGGAGGAGAGTAAAAAGCGGCAATCTCACCCCCCCCCCACCCCAACCTCTGTTCCCTATACGGACTCAGATAGCATTTCCTAGGAACAAGGATCTTTTAGGGTGTGTGTTGTGAGCAAACATTGGAGAGATCTGGGGAGTGTAGATGTTTTCTTGGTCTTGGCAGCCTGGCTAATGATCTTAGTCCCTTAAGACAGCCTCTCTTATGCTGGTTGAGTTTCAACTGTGTTACTCTCTACTCCCTCTCATCTCTCTTGCTCTCTGCTCTCTGTCTTTCCCTGACCTTGTGGTGATCCTGGGTCTGAGAAGGTCTGCATTTGTTTCTGTCAATGAATGGGGACAAATCTGTCAAGTGTGGTGAGTTCAATAGATTGTGAATTCTTGTGTTCCTGAGTTTCCTGTCTCTCTACCCCATCACCAGCACCTTTCCTGTCTCTGTGAGATTATAAGACTGTAACCGATCTAGAAGAGACTCGGCTTGGCATAACCCTGCCAAGGCAAGAGGGTGGGGGGAGTTGCTTTGGGTTCAAGTCTTCAAAGATGCATGCTGAGTTTGTACTTGCTTTCTGGCATCCCCAACCTGTCTTCCTACGAACGATAAACTTTTTGCACCCTGGTAAATACTGACCATGACTTTCCTTTTCGTGGCTTTTCCACAGGATGAAGATGAGACGCCATAAGCTCTTTCTGACTCTCTGCATGGCTGGTCTCTGCCTCATCTCCTTCTTGCACTTCCTGAAGGCCCTTTCCTATGTCACCTTCCCCCGGGACCTGGCTTCACTTAGTCCCAACCTTGTCTCCAGCTTCTTCTGGAACAATGCCCCCGTCACGCCGCAGGTTAGCCCTGAGCCAGGGGGTGCAGAGCTCCTCCGCACACCCCTGTACTCCCACTCGCCCTTGCTCCAGCCCCTGCCTCCCAGCAGAGCCAGCGAAGAGCTGCACAAAGCCAACTTTGTGCTGCCAGAAGACACGACAGAATATTTTGTCCGCACCAAAGCCGGCGGCGTCTGCTTTAAACCAGGCACCAAGGTGTTGGAGAAGCCACCCACGGGAGGGCGGCCGGAGGAGCGAGCGGATGGCGCGGCCTCGGGGCGGCCCGCTCGCAAGCCACTAAGCTCCCAGACCAAGCGGCGCAAGTGGGTCGAGTGCATGTGCTTGCCAGGCTGGCACGGCCCCAGCTGTGGTGTTCCCACCGTGGTCCAGTACTCCAACCTGCCCACCAAGGACCGCCTGGTGCCGCGGGAGACCCCCCGGCGGGTCATCAATGCTATTAACATCAACCATGAATTTGACCTGCTGGACGTCCGCTTCCATGAGCTGGGAGACGTGGTGGACGTCTTTGTGGTGTGTGAGTCGAACTTCACGGCCTACGGAGAGCCGCGGCCCCTCAAGTTCCGTGAGATGCTCCTCAATGGCTCTTACGACTACATCCGCCACAAGGTGCTCTACGTCTTCCTGGACCACTTCCCTGCCGGCGGCCGCCAGGACGGCTGGATTGCTGACGATTACCTGCGCACCTTTCTCACCCGGGATGGCATCTCCCGCCTCCGCAACCTGCGCCCGGATGATGTCTTCATCATCGATGATGCCGATGAGATCCCGGCCCGCGACGGCGTCCTCTTCCTCAAGCTCTATGATGGCTGGACGGAGCCATTTGCCTTTCACATGCGCAAGTCACTCTATGGCTTCTTCTGGAAGCAACCAGGCACCTTGGAGGTGGTCTCAGGCTGCACTATGGGGATGCTGCAGGCTGTCTACGCTACTGACGGCATCCGTCTGCGGCGCCGCGAATACTACACCATGCCTGGCTTTCGGCAGTATGAGAACAGTACAGGACACATCCTGGTGCAGTGGTCGCTGGGCAGCCCCCTCCACTTTGCTGGCTGGCACTGCTCCTGGTGTTTCACCCCAGAGGGGATCTACTTCAAACTGGTGTCAGCCCAGAATGGGGACTTCCCCCGCTGGGGTGACTATGAGGATAAACGAGACCTCAATTATATCCGGGAGCTGATCCGGACTGGTGGGTGGTTTGATGGTACTACGCAGGAGTATCCCCCTGCTGACCCCAAGGAGCACATGTATGCTCCCAAGTATCTGCTCAAGAACTACCAGCGATTCCACTACTTGTTGGAGAACCCGTACCGAAAAGCGGAGGGGGCTGGGTGAGACCACTGGGACTCACGTGGGAAATCAGAACTTTTACAACAAAGGGAAAGAGTCGGGTGTTTTTGTCTGTTTCTTTTTTTTTTTTTTTAATTCCAGGTGGGATGTGCCATTTCTCCATGGTCTCTGCTCTCCCTTCCTCCCTTCTCCCTGGGGTAATGCCTGGGGACACACATTCCTCAGTCAGCTGAAGGGAGGCTGGGGCAGGAGGAGGGGAGAGGTGCAGGACCTACCCTGACAGTAGCATAAAGACTTCCCTGAATCTCCTGGACCCTTCCTGCTGGCTGGGGAGAATCTCTGCATCCAGCTGGTAGGTTTTCCTCCAGGGGAGGCTGGGAAGGTCTGCTGGGGAGAGAGGGCAGCTGTTCCCATCCATCCTCGTTGGTTGTGGATCGGAGCAAGCACAGATGTGAGTTTGGGCTATTCAGTGAGCGTGTGAGTCAGCAGGCACAAACTGATGTGAGTGGTCACGTGTGTAGATGTGTGTCACAGGCATTTTTTTGGATGAGTGAATGTGCAAAAGCATCTCAATATGCATTTATTTTTTTATATACCTCTATATTCAAAGTACTTGGGGGAAGGTGAAACCTTTGCTTCCAAGGTGTTCTCCCCAGTACGCAGCCTCCTCCCACAAACTTAATGTGTCTGTCCTGGGCTGTGTCTTGGCCTGGTGCTTTGCCAGTCCTGGAGCAAGCAGATGGGAAGCAGAGGAGAAAGCTGACTTTTTTTTTTTTTTTAACTTTTTTTCACCCCTGCCCACTCAACGCTGCACTGGCTTGGCCCCCAGGAGCTGAAGCATCTTCCCTGCCGTATGTGCTGCTTTTGGGGCTGGGATAAGCTGCAGGGGATTAAATCAGATGGTGGGAGTGTATGTTTACAAGTGCATGGTTTCCTATGTGCATGAGTGCTAACATGCATGGTTTTGGTATGCACGTGGGTGTTTGTTACCAGTATTGGGAGGGAAGGGGGCATAGGCTGGGCTTGGGTGTGTATGTTTTCAGGAAATGGTGAGATACATAAGCTGTGATCTGTCTTGGCATGGATGACATTTTGGGGAATGCATAGGAGAGGTTCGGGGAGAGCGTCATCTCCACAGAGCAGAGTGTGACACACAGAACTGTTGCGAGCCTCTTCAGCTGCCTCTGTAGCCTGTTGCTGGGCTGCTGTTTACACATGCTGGCTATCCTTTCTTGCCACGGGGGAAAGGAGAGGAGAAAGGCAAAGCTGAGTCAGCGATGGGTGTTGTGGGGATACACAAAGCATGTCAAAGCATGGGACCCACCTGCCTGCTCTTAAGTTGTGAGGGAACTCAGGGAGAAAGGGGCCATGGGAAAACTCCGCCTGGGGCCAAAAAACTGTTCTGGGATGATCACGTAATCCAGAGAGCATGTGCAGCCCATGCTTGCAGGCTGGGCCATGCAAACGAGACCATGTGGAGGAGAGGGGATGTAGGATGATGTTACTTGCAGCTGGTGGGCCAGTGTCCACATGGAGCTCACCACTGAAGGATGTGGCCTGTCACTGTATTGGATTGATTCAGCTCACTGAGGAGGCAGATTGGTGTTTCCACCCTTACCACCCTTCCTTAGCAGATGGCTTGACGTGGTGCCCAGAGCCTGGTCTGCGGTGGGAAGAGGGTGCAAAACATGAACGTGCTGTGTTAGCCTTACAGTGGAAATATTGGCTCATCTTCCAAGCAAAGCAGTGAGGATCGTGTGGAGGAGGAGAATGTTGTCATAAGGACGAGTGACCCTGACATCGGGACAGCTGTGCTGAAGCAGGAGGGTTTCCATTGCCATTAATTCACTCCATCAGGGCTCTATTTTCTTGTTGTCCAGCCTGTTCCATCCCTTGTGCTTAAATCCTGTCTTTGCATCTCTCTCTTTCCCTCGTATTCCATTCTCTAGAGAAGGGAAAAACATGTACAAAGATATCTCTATTCCCTAAGAAGACTGAGATTGGAACAGAAAGATGATGAGCATCTTTTTCTGATCAAACTGAGGTGGAGTTCATCTTAGTTCCTTCCCCATCTCATGTGCCATAATGCCTCTTTAGAAGAACTGAGGGACCCTCTTTTTGTTTGCTTGTTTTTTAATATCACTGCTCTCACTTCTGGCGAGTGTCTAATCTTCTGCACCTCCCAATCTTCTACTGTAGGAGCAGCCTCTCCCTTGGTACCAGCCCGTCCTGTGTATATGGACTTCCTTGGGGATTTTGTAGTGCATCGCAAGTGATGTTTTCATTGCTGGGGTAAGGCCCTTGTCTCTAGGAGCATCAGATAAGCCCACAGCTGCAAAATCTGGATCTCCTATTTCCAAAGTACTGCCTGTTCCCCTCCTTCCCCTCTCCTCCACTATTTGCTCCATCATTCCCCTTCTGGAGGAAGAGAAGGTCCTGCTGGAGCGGGGTGAGAGCAGCGCTGAGGCTCTTCTGCGTGACTGGCCCTGTCTGCCCCCTGGACTTCTTCACTTATTCTTAGGAAATTAAATTTAAAACAGGCTTCTGTTGTGGAGGGAGGAAGGGACTTTACAGCTGAGATGCATTTTTTTTTTTTTTCTCTTAAGAATTGTTTAAACATTTTTTGATTTAAGGCCAACCCAGTTAATGTTCCTGTTGTTTCTGCAAACTCTCTGTTTATTATCCTTAGGGAGTTAAAGTGCTTGGGATTAAAAATCCTCCGTTGCCTCCCTGGAGGGATGGGGACTAGCGAGCTGACTTTTGCACAGCGATTTCCCAAGGTGGTGGCTTGTCCTCTGCACAACTTTGCCCGGAGCATTGCATGGGCAAATGCCAGTGTGTGGGGCAGCCACCGAGCCTGAACCAGGCACTGAAGTTCGAGAAGGGAAGGACTAAAAAGTCCCAGTCTGGGTATCCAGTACCCAGCAAGGTGTGGGCAGAAGAAATGAGGTGTTTTTGTGCCTGCGTGGTTGGTAGGAAGGATAGACACGCTCAAGTCCGGTCTCGCTCTTGCTTTCTCTGATCCCTGTGTCCTGCTGAGGTGTTCGCTGTTGTGCGGCCTGTTCGTTGTGCCTCTGTGGCAGATAAACGAAGGGGACCTTGTGGCCTCCAGGTAATGCACGAGTCAGGCTGGGGGAAGCGTCAGTGCAGAATGGGTATGGTTCCCCCAGTGACTCTTGGTGTCCTTGTGGGATGGTGGTGTCTTGTCCCCTCCTGAATGTCCCCCCCCAGGCTCTGTCCCTGTCCCCCTGCTCCTGCCAGCAATCTCCGTGGCTGCTACGCCTCTGCACTGTGAAGCCCCGTGTCTGGAGTCACTCCTGGTCCTGTTAGTGAATGCTGGTGGTGAAGAGGGAAGGGATAGCTCGTCCTGGCTGACCTCAAGCCTCGGTGAAAAAAGGAGGGGAGTGAGGGGTAGAATGGATCCTGAATCCCTCCGTTGTTGTGTTTACCCCACCCACCAAAAATATATATATATATCCCTTCTGGTTTCTGGATAAGCTTGCTCATTTTACGGAAAGAGAAGGGGAGCTGGAGGTAAGGGGATTTCAGGAGGGGCTCGAATCCAGCACCAAGAAAGGAGAGCTGTTTCTGATGCAATACACTGACATTTAAGGCTTCGGGGACTACAGATAATGGTTTAAAAAGGGAACTGAAATACTCTGAAACTGAGAATTCAAACCACTGTTGTTTTTTTTTCCTTCCTGTGAGGAGGATGATGCAGTATCATCCCGGAGGTGGCCCAGCAGCACTCCCGAGGCTGGGGTCCACCTGGACCTACTGGTGGTGTTGCCACTGGGGTGGCCCCAGAACACCCTGTTTTGGCAAAAGAACACGTGGACTTGCCAAAAAAAAAAAAAAAAAAAAGGAAAAAAAAAGAGCATCTGCAAAGCTCCTTTCCACTCTGTAATTTATAAACAGCAAGTAATAATGAACTTTTTGTAAGGATGAATCAAATGTACATTCTGAAATCATTTTCTCTGTAAATGGTTGGATTTCATTTCACCCTTAAAGGGATGCTTAAAAGGAGGACAAAATAAAAATTAAAAAAAGAAAAAAAAAAAAAGCAAAGTATGAAAGGAAACCAAGGCGTGTGTGTGGCAGCTTTTATTTCTGATTGCCTGTCAGAGGGAGGGGGATGCTGGAAAAGGGAGTGATGGACGTTGCTCCTCCTGAACTTGTGTGCCCAAATCAGACCTGTTTTTCTGCACGTGAGGTGAGTATGTGCGCACACAGGGATGTGAGTGGGGGAGCAGCATCTGCCCAGTGCCTTTTGGGAGCTTTCAGGAGAGCTGGTGGCTGTGGGAGCTAGCATCGCTCACAGATGGTCCCTCACCACCCTCTCCTCCCTGTTGCATCTACTCTTCCAAATTGAGCTGTGGAAACCCTCGCGCCCCAACCGAACCCTCCCCACTGCAGAAATGTTTCTCTGGCGGCTGACTTTCTGTACGGTGTGTGAAAGAACATGACCTCCTTGTTTTAGCTTATTTTTAAATCCATCTAATGTAATTTTGGCTGTTCCCATTACTCTGTATCAAAGACCAGTCCTGCCCTGAATCCTCCTGAGCACCTGGCCTCAGCCATATCTTTGGTGAGGGCCAATAAACAAGCTCACATGCAGTCTACAGCTACTTCATTTTTGTGTGTTTTTAAGTGCCTTGTGCTTCAGGTTCATTCCTGGTCCCATTTAGAAATAGCAACAATAATCATTATAGGTTAGTTTCCTTATAGTACTTAGACTGAGCCCATTCCCTCTTCTTTTTCTCTTCCATGGCAGTCTGATGCTTTCAATTTCACCCTTCTGGGAGGCTTTCCATCAAACCAGAGTTTTGTTGTCCACAAGCAATGCCTTTCTACTGCTTCTGCCCCCCTTTCTGCAGCAAAGAGCCTGAAATGAACATGCTACTCAAAATTCACAATTAAGATTTCCTATGAAGAATTTATAGCGTTCTTACTGATTGCCTTATTTGTGCACTCTAATAGGGCATAATCTAAAAATAGATGATCCCTGAAATGTCTGTGAACTTGCAGTTTTTCAGAAGGGGAAGATAAGTTTGCGAGCCTGAGCCAGTGGCGATGTAGCAAGACGGTTTAAGAAATGAGGGTTGACTTGGTCAAAGGTTCTCACTTGTATTCTTCTTGCCTCCAGTACCGAATCTCTTACTGACATTTATATTATTTTAAGAAGCGATGTAAATGACATTTCTTTGGTTTCCTACAAGGCTTTAAAAGAAGGCATTGACAGAAATCAAGACCTTTCTCCCCAGAAAGCACCATTTTCTGCCGCGTGAGCTGGAAGAGCCTGCATGAGCGAGGCATTAACTCTTCCATATACCAGTCCACGGTGGGGACCCTCGTTTGCAGGAGCAGTGCTGACAATCAGCTGGGCATGGGGGCACGTGGCTCCCCCACAAGCCTTGTACACCCTCCTACAGAGTGAGCCCCCTGCATCCCTGAGGACACGTGGAAATGGGGTTGAGTACACACAGCATGCACCCTGGTTATGGATACGCAGCCTGAAGTGCTGTATTGAACCAGGAATGTGCAGCGCACGTGATGCCGAGCGAGCCCTGCGTGTTTTGCAGGATTTCAGTACCCTGACAGATGTTGTACGGGGAGAGAGACGCAGCGTGGAGGGGCTCTGATGTAACCTGCCTGGAAATGAGCTCCCCAAATTCTCGCCGTGTGTCAGGGATGCCCAGCGCCTACGGCGGGCGCCGTGCAGAGCTGCTCGGCGGGGAGGCGTGCTGCGGCAGCCCCTCCGTCTGGCTGGCTCCCGATCGATGCCTGCAGCAGAGGTTTGCTGATCGGGGGGACAGACAAGCTGTTTCTAAACACCAGGGTGCTTAGAAACAAAATGACTTCAATATAAACTTATAGCATCATTGAAAGAGCTGGAAAGGGGATACCAATGCCTGGCTCGCTGGCTGTTTGTTTTTGTTGCTTGGATACATTTGTTCCCTGTGTAAGGGCAAAGCTTAATATGCTGTTTAACAGGGACAGTTAATTTTTAATTATTAGTCTGCTTTTTTTTTTTTTTTTTTTTTCTAAGCCTCCCTGCTTTAGCAGCTGAGCTGGGGCCGCAGCCGGGTCTCATCAGCCAACCTTCAGCCAGGAGCAAGCATTGAAACATTGCAGGGCTTTGCTCTGTCCCTGCAAAACAGCCTCCAAGGAGCTGAGCAGAACTGTCCTGTCCAGGGAAGGGGCTCTGGGTCCCTGAAGCAAGAGGCTGACACGAGGGCTGTAAGCCGCTGGGGAGAGGAGAGGAGCCTGGCTGCAGGCCAGGCTGCCAAGGGCTTCGCCTTTGTGGCATCTGCAGGGAGAAGCACGGCAGTGAAAGGGGAAAAGGATCAGCCCCTTCCAGCAAATGTTTGGGCCATTACTGTAAGCATCTCTGAGAACTCCAGACACAGAGGTTTACTTGGAACTGAGGAAAATTGGGGATCTTCACATTTAGAACTTTTTTTTTTTTTTTTTTTTTTTAAAAAAAAAAGTGAAGAGAGAGAAATTTGTCCTTACTTTTTTTTGAAATAGTTACGTAAAAAAAAAAAAAAAAAAAAAAAAAAAAAAAAAAAAACACGCAAATCTTTCAAGGCCATATCACCCCTTGTCCTGCCAAATGAAATAAAAAATAAAAACCCATTGTTTTACTTCTGCTTATGTTTCCTGTGCCTTATGGCTTGAACCATGAATCCCTTGGCTGAAATCCATTCCAGTAAAGATTTAATTTAGGAGCCACTCTTCACCTTTCTAAAAATAAGGAAAACTGAGAAGAGCAACTAAGTTGTGACGAATAAAGATATAAAATAATATTCTCCAGGATCTCAAATCAAAGAAACTACGTTGCTCAGAGAATGCATAAAATCAAACATTACAAGCCTGCCTCTATGCAGCAAGCTCTTTCCTGGCATTTTAGCCCTATTCTACAGTCTGGACCTTTTCCAAAGAGAGAGCAACAAATCATCAGTCATATCTTTTTTTTTTTTTTTTTTTTCCCCAGACACTTACTAAGAACCAGGCACACATGCAAAAATAAAGGAATGTCGAAAACATCCACCCACTTCTGTTTGATTGTCAGTGTTTTTAAAGCATTTGGCTCAAACCGTTGCCCAGAACTGGACGTCGACTACTGCAAAACCCAAACCAGATAAATGTCCCTAAAATGGACAGAAATAAATCTAAAGACATGGGAGTTAACGGGACAAAATGTATATTAGGTGCCTGAACTTAAAGAAAGGAGAGAAGCAGAGCGGAACAGCAGCATTGCCCTTCTCAGAGTGTGCACACATGTGGCAGTCCAGGGCAGCCCAGGCTCACCTTGGACAAGCCAAAACGCCACAATTGTGCTGGGAGGACCTCACCGCAGCATGCATCAGGTTGAAGGGTGCAGAAAGGCTGGGGTCAGTGTGTGCAGCCCTGCTTGGGGTCAATGCCAGCGGCTGCGAGATCTCCACGGACACTGCCAGTGCAGAAAGCCCACGAGGCTGTCAGACTAATGCAAAATTGCACAGCTTACAGCGCTCACAAAAGCAGGATCTCCGAACAGCTCCGGAAACCTGCTGTGGCACACAGCTGGTGCAGGGCAAAATAATTGGGAGAAAAATCCTGCTAGCCAGGGAATTAAAAGAAAGGCCCCAGCAAACCCAGCCACGGGGAAACGTGGCTGAAGGAACACAAGTCGTGCTGAGCTTAGAACAAAGGTAAGCACGGACAAATTGTAAAAATACTTCAGCAGCATTTTTAACTTGTTAGGTTAAAGCTGAGCCTCCTCAGCCACCATTGGCGCAGACCCTCGGAGTGGTGGCAGCTCTGTGGCTTCCTGCATGTCCCCCACCAGGCTCTAGGGCTGGAGGTTGAGAACCTGAAAAGCTCCACTTCGGAAGCAGCTGGGCTGTGAACCTTTCCTGCCTTCCTCCTGGCAAAAACATACCCCCAGCGTTCCTCCCCAGAGCGGTCGGCTTGTCTGCCAAGCTGTGGCTAAAGTCTGGGTCTGGGCTGTACATCAGGAACGTCCCTTGTGAAGTGACTGCTGTGTACTGGTGGCCTCTCCTCCCTCAGCACCTGGGTTCCTTCTTGGCTGTGTTTGTTCAACATCAAAGCTGCTGGGTTCGTTGGAAAGAAGCTATCAGCAACAGCCCCAGCCATCATCCACTCCTGGCATATCACAGGAGCAGGAGTGAGGTATTATTTCTGCTCTGTTATCAACAGGTTCCCCCCCCCCCCTTTTTTTTTTCCTTTTTATTTTTTTTCCCCCACCAAACAGCAGAAAGTCATTCAAAATGCAGAGCAATGCAAAGCATCCATTTAGGGCCTGATCTGGCACAAATGCTATTATTGCTTGCAATGGCTCGAATAAAGAACTAGGGGTACAATAAAAGAGAGAACCATTGAACTGTTCCAAGGTCTCTTTATGAGCAGATACGAAGGATATTACGCCCAAGCTCAGATGGCCTTGGCAAATCACTACCCATCTTCCTGCTTGTATTTAGGGATTGCTTTCTGGCTTATATAAGAGGCCAGTCTTCTGTTTCCACGTGCAGTCTTTCTGGGGAGAAAATCCCACGCTGCAGCCCTGCTCCAGGACACTGTTTGCTGCTCCAGGGGTGCCACTGTCACAGCGTGAGCAGGAGGACCAGTTACAAGCATGAGAAGAGGCTCCCAGGGGGGCTGGGGGGGATATCTGTGCTTTACACCTAGGTAACAACACAGGTTATTGTGCCCTGTAGCCCATGCTGCCTTTGATATATCACAAGCTCACTTAGTCATCTGGGAAAACAAAGGTCATTATTGTTCTCTAGGTGTACGGTGAAGGTGTGCTCCCTCCTCTCCTCCTGCAGCACAGGGAGTAAATCTTTATTGCAGGGATGCAGGCTCAGAGTCGAGGGGCCCCCAGCCCGCCATGGGGCACCCCACATTCCCGGCAGCTCCATGAGGGGAGAGGAAGGGCAGAAAGGGCATCCCGGGCAGACACTGTGTGGGTTTGCAGGCAGTGGGAAGACATGGGCCTGCACGTCCCGTCAGGGCAGCACAAGTCCACCCACACAGTGGGGCCGCGGGGGGAGCGAGCAGTGGGGTCAGCAGAGGAGCCGCCCCGGTCGGGAAGCACCGCGGGGGATGTTGCTTCACCGTCTGCAGGCAGAGTTCAAGTTCACAACCCCAGCACTTTGTCAGCGGGCCAGTGCTCGCATGGATGAAGGGAAAGTGACGGCTGGGGGTCGCTCTGCCTCTCCCCTTTGCAAGGCCAGAGGGGCATGGCAAATGTGGCATGGGCATGGCGAGCACAGGCTGGCCATGGGTGCTGCTCCAGCGAGGCGCCGGAGGGCACGGCGAGCCCTGGGGTGCTGGGGAGGTTGGAGGGAGGCTGAGCAGTGCGGCTGGAGGAGTCCACAATGCACGCACGCAGCTGTTGGCGAGGAGCCCAGGAGCTGGCGAGTGGCCTGGGGAAAAAAAAAATGAACAAAACACTAAAACAGGCGCAACCGAAGGGGGCCAGGCTGGGGAGGGGCGCTTATGGAGGCCCGAAGTCCTTAGCTCCCATGTTGGGAAGGCACGGGGAGCCCCCAAAATCAGCCTTACCCAGAGCGTTTTGCACATCCGAAGCAACTCAAAGCAAGGAGCTGGCACCTCGGAGGAAGGAGGTCTTACACCCGTGTGCCATGGTCACCCTTTTGCTTTCACATTTATCCTTCACAGCCAATGCAGGTGGCTCTCAAGAGGAAGCACAGCTTGAAATCTTCCCAGGGGAATCCTTTCCGCATGCTGGCACAAAGCCTGAGCACACCCAGTCCCACGCATGGCCCCGGCATGGGTTGGGATGCCCCAGGGGAGCATGAGGTGCGTAGGGCCTGGCGGGGTGAAGGATCGGGGAGCAGGGCTCGGATCGGCTGTGTGGTGGGACTTAAAGCATCATGAGCACCAAAGCTCACCCTGCTGCTCACCTTCTCACAGCCTGATCCCGTTTGTACTGCATCCAGGGGCTGCTGCATGCAGCTGTGGATGTTTTCATCCAGACTTTGGAGTTTCAAGGACTGCACTTATCAGCACACCTGTGCAGGGGCTACCGAGCCCTGTTGTGCGAAGCAAAGCTTTTCTGTGGATCAACAACCCAAGGAGGAGACGGGAAGCTGAGGAAAGAGTTCAAAGATCAGTTTTCATTCTGGCAAAAGGTTAAGGGTAGGGATTATGGATGCTGCCTCTAAGGTCCCAGATAGCTCAGCGTACGAACGGATAATCTGGAAACAAAGATGAGCAATATGCTAAAAAATTTTAAGAGATGACTCAAAGCTATAGACTCTTGAGGAGATCAGAAAGGACTGTAAATAAAATGCAAATGTGGTAAACGGGCAACGACATGCATTTGCCAAGGTTTGCCTTGGTGCACGCCAAGGAAGAAAAGACCAAAAAGATTGCACACAAAAATTATAAAACTCCAGATTGTCTCTAGCATCTCGGGAAAGGGTCTGAATATCACACAAACCCTGGCTCTGTGAGTGGATACAGGTTAAAAAAATAATAATAATAATCAAAAATAAAGCACACAAAATATTAGCATGCAGAGAAAGAAGAAAGAGAGAATAACGTTCAAAATATGATAATGCTGTTATGTAAATCAGCGGTGTGGCCTCTCTGGGAATACTGTCTGCAGTTCAAGCAAGCCCTTCTCAGAAAGGGCTGATTAGGGGCATGGCAAACTCGCTCGCAAAGAGAGATTGAAAATGATTCGGGGTTGTTTATCTCGGGAAGGAAATGAACAAGAGGAGATTGGCATGGCACAAGGCGGTCCGGGGCTCCTGCTTTTCTTCCTGTCGAATTCTATCATTGTCATATCTGGTGTCACCGGGATCTGAGTGGGGTGATGTGGCTCTCCTCTGCCACACGCAGCTTGCTCTTTCACTCCCCCTCTCCCCCAGGAGAGGCAAGGCATTATGTAGTTACATCTCGTGTTTTGGTATGCTGCAGGGAGAAGGTGGCTGAGGGGGAAGAATTAATCCCCAAGAGTAGGTTTGGAGTGGAGAAGGCAAGGATGGGAAAGGGGGATTAGTGCCCAGGAAAGGGTGATTTGTGCCTGGCATAGTGGGATTTGCACCCAGAAAAGGGGATTTGCAGCCAGAAAAGTGTGATTTTTGCCTGGAAAAGGGGAATTTGCACCCAGAAAAAGAGGGATTTGTGCCTGGAAAAGGGGGATTAGCACCCAGAAAATGGGGATTTGTGCCTGGAAATGGGGGATTAGCACCCAGAAGACGGGGGTTTGCCCCTGGAAAGGGGGATTTGTGCCTTGGAAAGGGGGATTTGTGCCTCGAAAAGGGGGATTAGTACCCAGAAAATGGGGATTTGCCCCTGGAAAAGGGGGAGTTGCACATGTAGAAGGTGGGATTGGCACCCAGGAAAGGGGGATTTGTACTCAGAGAAGGGGGATTTGCCCCTCGAAAAGGCGGATTTGCACCCAGACAGGGGTCCTGGTTTGGGGACTCTCCCTCCCCAGGAGCCTGGCAGCTGCTGCTCCCGTCCTGCTTCCCTCAGTAATTAAAATTCCCAGACCATGCCCGGGTGCTTCATAACAATAAAGCCACAGAGCGTGAATTTGAGAAATTATTCAGTAAAATACACCCCCACCCCCAAACCGGGAGCCGCTGGGGGGTGGTGGTAGTGGAGCGGGTGCGTGTGCTCCTCCCCGCCAGCAGGCGGCGCTGGCCGGGCGCAGCGTGGCCCTTCCCGCTCGCCGTCCGCCGGCTCCGCGCCGCCAGGGGGCGGCAGCGCCGCTCCGCCCGGTTGGGGCCGCTCCTCTATGGCGGCCCCGCCACTCTATGGCGGCCGCCCCCGGAAGCGGCCCCGCCATGTTGCCGGGGGACCCCCGGGGCGGCGGCGGGAGGGAGGCGGCGGGGCCGTGCCGAGGCCCGGGGCTGCGCTGAGGCCCCCGCCGGGAGGATCCGGCCCCAGCCTCGTCCCCGCGGCCTCCCGCGGGTCTCCCCGCGGCTCCCCATGGCAGCGTGGTCGCGGGAGGCCGTCCTCAGCCTGTACCGGGCTCTGCTGCGCCGGGGCCGGGCGCTGCGCTACACCGACCGCGACTTCTACCGGGCCGCCGTCCGCAGCGAGTTCCGCCGCCACCGCGGGCTGCAGCGGCCGGAGGACAGGGAGAGGCAGCTGGAGAAGGGGCAGGCTTTCCTGCGGAGCGGGCTGGGGGGGCTGCTCTAGGCCCTCGGGAGGCTCCTCCTGCCCCCCCGCGCCCTCCCATTCCCAAATTGCGCCCGGCTGATGAATGCTTCCTGCCCGCCGCCGTCCCGAAGAAGCACGGAAGGTGCCTCCGCAGGCCCCCCGGGACTCCTGTGTCCTGTACAAATGCTTTAGGTCACAGGTAGGCCGCTCACACCCTGGTTTTTGTATTAATAATACAATTAACTCGGTGCAAGCATGTAATTTTATACCTCGGGATGAAGAATCATATTCCTTGCCCATTGAGACAGGAACAGTCTCTCTTATAACAAAACTTGGTCCTAGACAAACACAGAGGTGGTTTTAAACCACCCAGGTCAGGCAAGCTCTGAACCTTTGGCTTAAAAACTTATCTGGAGGCACGCTAGAAGTGTTTTCTGGCATCTTCCTTCAGTTTTAGTGAATATCCACCTGGCAAAGCGTGTTTTACACACGTAGACGGCCGTGGAAACCCCCCGGATTTAAAAATCAAGGTCAGAGGTTAAATGGGAACTGAAGGAAACCAACGTGCATGCGTAAGGAGACGTTAATGTTCGTGTTATGCGTAACTTGCACGGAAATCGACCCCGCCAGGCTTGAGGGCAGCAATAAACGTCAGGTGGAAGTGAGGAAGTTGTTCCTGTTGTGGTGTGCTGTGGTTTCCAATGCTGATTCTCGGGTGGCTTTGGAATATCTGGGAGCAGCCTTTGTCCAAAAATGAGTCCGAGAGCGGGAGCTCTCTTGGGAAGATCGTGGTTTGTCAGAGACAAGCACCTGACAGTCCCGACGTTGCCACGTCTGTGAGTGAAGTTAAAGCAATGGGTAGAGAATGAGAAAATAAACAGGTGTAAAAAGGCCGTGCTTTGGCTGAGGAGCACCAATTGAAGGGAAAAGATGTAAATGGTCGTAGAGTTTGATGTAATATACGGGATTTCATTGCAAAGTAAATGTTAATTTCTTAAAAAAAAAAAAATAGGTGATTGCATAGTCTATGAGATGATTAAATGGTTAGAGGCCACAGCAAATTTGGGTTGTTTCTCTTCGGGACATAAACAGCTGGAAGCAGTGAAACGCTGCCCTTGCAGAGCTTGGTCAGCGCTGCTGTTGTGTCGTGTCTGGGAACACTCAGCACTGGGGGGCTGATGATGGTTGGGGGGGACGCAGGGTTAGGGGTCGCTTCCTCTAGCTCCGAACAAAGACCTGAAGACCAATGAATGTGGTTTTTTTTTTGGGTTGCCCTGTTCTGACCCGTTTGTTTGACATCTTCCAGGTGAGATGGCAGGCGCTGGGCAGCGCAAAGGCAAGAAGGACGACAATGGCATCGGCACGGCCATCGACTTCGTGCTGTCCAACGCCCGGCTCGTGCTGGGCGTGGGTGGAGCGGCGATGCTGGGCATTGCCACGCTGGCCGTCAAACGGGTGAGCGTGCGGGGGGTGGTGGAAAGGAGGAGAGGGAAACCAAAACGCACGGGGTGTTGGCGCTAGATGGGGGTGAAACGCAAACGTGGCTGAAATTGTGCCTGGTGGTGTCGCTTTAGATGTACGACCGGGCAATCAGTGCTCCCAGCAGCCCCACTCGCTTGAGCCAGTCAGGGAAGAGGAGCTGGGAAGAGCCCAACTGGCTGGGGTCCTCCTCGCGCTTGCTGACCCAGGACATGAAGACCAACCTCAGCCGCTCCCTGCAGACCCTTCCCACCGATCCTTCGGCCGCTGACACAGGTACGGAGCAGTGCGGCGCTGCCGCGTTGCAGAATCATCCCATGAACCCTGTTAGTCATTTAAAAGAACATCGGAGAAGAGAATTTAATGTCTAGCTCAGTATTTTCATGTTTTTCTTTTAAAATAGTCTATCGATAGCTTCAACTATTAGAAGGCAGTCTTGGAACTAGTGAGTAGTAATCGTCTGTTGGCACTCCTCATGTCTCTCATGGTTTTATGGATTTAAGTTTTACTGTCCTTCAGCCTTTTCTCCTTCAAGCTGAATACTTCTCTGTGCCATCTTTCCTCATAAAAAGCCATTCCTTTGAAGCTCTTTGTTGCTTTTCTTTGGACAATTCCAGTATGTTGGCTTCATTTTAAAGAGAGGATTATTCAAGTGGTGAATAACTAGCAATTTATAACAGTATTCCCTATATTATATTTATCATTTTCCTAACAATTCTTGTAATAATTAATTAAAACAAAGATGGGGGACTTCCTTAGACTCTGTGACTTTGAATCTGCAAAATGACAATCAAGCTTCGACTTGACTTACAGATTCTTTGCAAGAAAGGCGGCTTCAGGATCAGGATCTGCTGAGGAAACATTAAATAACTAGCCAGCTGTATGAAAGGGGGTCTAGATCATTTCATTGGACTCCCCAAAATGAGGATTGAGGCATAAATCCTTTGATAATACCGCCTCACGCTCTTGGCTTAAAAATAAATTAAAATTCAGGATAGAAAAAGACGTTGTTTCGTGAACAGGCAATAAAGTCTGGTTCCTTGTAGTTTTGTTGGCTGTTTCCTTTTCACGCAAACCCTGAAATCTGTCCTAAAGACCCCAGTGGGACGAGAGACAGCAGCTGCGGCGTCTGGGTGGGATGGATCCGTGTTCTGCACGTGCTGCGTGGTGGCCGCGTGCCTGGTGCCGAACAAACGCGCGACAGCTGGCTGCCTGAACAGCGCCACTGCTCGGGGGTGTCTCCCACAGCCGCCAAGTTCCACAGGACTTCCGAAGACTTAGGATCCCATGGATCTGCTATTCTTCCTTAATTCTTGTTAATGACTTCTGAAATTCAAGGCCCATGTTAAGAGAGGCTTGATACGAAGCCCTGGCTCATTTCTACAGGAAACCAGCCTGAAAAGAGGGCGTTGGAGATACTGCAGGTTAACTTAAAGCAAACAGCAGCAGAAAGCACTGTATTGCTGTTACACGCATAAGTGTGCTCTCTGCTGCTTGTTCAGTTAAAGTCTGAGGGAGGTTTTCATTAGGGCTATGATTGCCTGGGCTCTGCTGGCCCCGAGATCCATCATCTTGCCATCCCGATAGGTGGTGATTAAGGTCCTGACAACTATTTCCAGCTGGCCTGATCTTCCCAGACCTCTTACCCTACTCAGAACCAGGTTTTGTTGATAATCTGTAAACATCCATCACAATGTGCAAAACTTAATGAGGTAGGGATGGCTGCTCAAGGGTGTTTTACTGGTCCGGCATCATGTTATAAGCAGCTGAATTTTCGATGAAACCGAAGTGAGGAACTGCCCACATAGCCATTAACATCACTTCGTTGTACACGATGTGAGCGTTGGTCTTATTCTGGCTAAATTCCCAATCTATTAACTTGTTTCTCATAGTAGCTTTTTTTTTAACTTGATTCTGATAGTAGCTTTTTTAATAATTTTCAGCGTCCCCCTTTTGACTGATAACCGCGTAAAGCTTGCAGAATGTCTGTGAAAAGCTTTCTGAGATCTCCGAGGCTGCGCTTCCGCGCTGTAGACATTGTTTTTTGCAGATCACGGTGACGCGCCGCGGACGATCCAACTTTTCCTTCTGTCTTGCAGACTTTTTCCGACCCACAAAGCCCAAGCCATCTGCCAAGAGGAGTCAAGTGGAGCTGAAAAAATCCCGCCTTCGCCTGTCTCTGCAAGAAAAGCTCTTCGCCTATTACCGGAGGAAGGTCGCTATCCCAGCAGACGAGCAGGCCCGGGCCAAGCAAGCAGCCGTGGACATCTGTGCTGAGCTGCGCAGCTTCCTACGTGCCAAGCTGCCGGACATGCCCCTGCGTGACATGTACCTCAGCGGCAGCCTGTATGACGACCTGCAGGTAATTCCTGGGGCCTCGTGACGGGGCATTATTCAGCAGGCTGCCGAGGCGGGGGCATTTCGGGCGTCCCTGCTGGCGGTGCTGCCTCAGCACGGCATTCCTCTCTAATAAGGCTCTCGGTGTCGCGGAGCCAGGCGTTGATTTCTGCAACGCTGTTTGAACGGACGTGGCCAGGCTGCTCTGGATTTGTCTGCCAAGCATTTGCTTTTTGCTGTTTTGTTTCCCCGGGTTATCTTCGCCCTTTTCTTCTTCTTTTCCTTTACCCGTGTTTCTCTTACCACTTTTCCACCTGTTCTCTCTCTGTCCCTTCTGCCTCCTTCCAAATACGTGGTACTCCCTTAGAGCTCCTGTGTATTCATGTAGGTCTTCCCTACTCTTTTTTTAATGCATGACAGACCTGGATTGGACAGCAGTGCCTGCTGCATATCTCCCTGATGGAAAGATGCCCGTGGCTCTAGTGAGTGATTCAGAGGCACGCTTTTTTGCTTTGAGTCAGAGCTCTGGAATGGAGCGTGGAGCGCCAAGTGAAACTGAGATCTGGGGTCTTAATCGCGGGAGTGAAAAGAGATCTTTAATGACCTTTTTCTGAGCAGCGTGGCAGGCCAGGTGAGGGCAGTACCTGGTTGTAGCATGGGGTAATTAAACCGTGGCAACTTAAGCTTGTCTGGAAACCTCGTGCTCTGCCTCCAGTTTTAAATGATCACACGGTGGTGTTGCTGTGTCCTGGGCCAGCTCCGTCTCACAACTTGGGGCGATGAGAGGCAAAATGGTTCTGTATGCAGTCCGTGTCGGGTCCTGAAGTATTTTTAAATAATCTTAGATCTCAAAATAGCAATATAAGCATTAGCTTGTGTTATGCCTTGGCGTTATCCCACTGCTGATGGGAAAGAGTCCTTCAGAAATGCCTTTTGGCAACGGGAGGCTGTGAATCCCGTGCAGAGAGGAGGGTGAGACAGCTGAATCCAGATATTCCAAGTTCCTTCGATCAGAAGGCTGTCTAAAAGGCGGCGAATAAAGCTGAGCGCAGCGAGAGAAGGCTTGTTCTTACCAATTTTTCTCTTTTGCGAAAGGTAGTGACAGCTGACCACATCCAGCTCATCGTCCCTCTCATGCTGGAGCAGAACCTGTGGTCGTGCATCCCCGGGGAGGACACTATCATGAACATTCCTGGCTTCTACCTGGTGCGTCGGGAAAACCCGGAGTACTTTCCCCGTGGGAGCAGCTACTGGGACCGCTGTGTGGTGGGAGGTTACCTCTCCCCCAAAGCTGTAGCAGAGACGTTTGAGAAGGTTGTAGCTGGCTCTATCAACTGGCCGGCCATCGGGACTCTCCTGGACTACGTGATCCGTCCCGCAGCTCCCCCGGCAGATTTGACGCTGGAAGTCCAGTACGATCCCGAACGGCACCTTTTTATTGACTTCCTACCGTCCCTGACGCTGGGCGACATCATCCTTGTGGCCAAACCCCATCGGCTGGCCCAGAATGACAATCTGTGGCGGCTGAGCCTGCGGCCAGCAGAAACAGCTCGCCTCCGGGCCCTGGACCAGTGCGATTCTGGCTGCCGTTGCTTGTGCCTGAAGATCTTCAAAGCGGTCTGCAAGTCCAACCCAGCCCTGGGTCACCTCACCGCCAGCCAGCTCACCAACGTCATCCTGCACCTGTCCCAGGAGGAGTCCGACTGGTCCCAGGACGTGCTGGCTGATCGCTTCCTGCAGGCGCTCAAGGGGCTGATCCGCTACTTGGAGGCGGGCGTCCTCCCCAGCGCCCTGAACCCCAAGGTGAACTTGTTTTCGGAGCTCACCCCGGAAGAGGTGGATGAATTGGGCTACACCCTCTACAGCTCGCTCTCAGAGCCAGAGGTCTTGCTGCAGACGTAACGGGGCCTTACCTGGGGAAACACTGCTAGGGTTTAGCCAAGGTGGACTTGGATTACTGCGAAATGTCTCCTCCACTCCTCTCTCTCTCTCTCTCTGTCTCCTTTTGGTTCGTTATTATTTCCTGCTGTGGAGTTGGTGCTCCCGCTGGATTTCTTGGTGCTACCGGTCCATTTCCACCATCTCTGCCCCAACGGGTACCCATTGGCTGGGGAAAAGAGGCTAAAACTGCACCTCTAAGATCTCTGCAGAAATTCTGCTGACGCTCAAGTATCTACAAAAACAAACAAGAAACCAACCAGTAGCTATGCACTTCTTTCTCCTGCAGTGTGCTTCCTGCAGCGAGTCCATTCTGGTCTGAAGAAGGTGGAAGTGGGCTGGTGAATCCAGCGACAACTTGAGCAGACTTGCACTGAGGTCCTTTCCTTTCCTCCAGTCTGATTTTGTCCTCACGTTTCTTTCTCTCTGCTGTACCACGCTGTCTCACTTCCCTCCTCTTTTTCTTTTGTTTTTTTGGTCACTTCGCCCCAGTCATGCAGGGATAGGGCTGCGTGTTGTGTTTCTGAGCGCGTAATGATTACACTGACAGCATTTAGTGCTGTAGCCCTTGGAAGAGGGGAATGCCCGTGGCTCCTGCCCCTACAAAACCACCTCGTCCTTCGTGATCTGGGTGCAGGAGTAAGGCCTGAGGCTCGTCCAGTCTGCCGCAACAACCTCCAGTGCAGGCTCTTCTCACCGATGCTGTCGCAGGGGAGGGAGAAGCTTTAGTGGTCTGGCTGTGCGAGGAAGCCAGAGGAGCAGGGCTTGCCGTTCCTGCTCAGCCAGATCTGCTGGGCGTCGCTGCTGGGAATGGCCCTGGGAATGGAAAACTGCTCCTCAGGTGTCCCTGGCCTAAAGGGAGAGAGGCTCCCTGCGGGGGAGGGCTGGGAGATGCACGTGGGAACAGGGATTTTCTTCTCATCTTTTCCCTCAGAGCTTGTTCTGGTTTCTAGGAGGTGGAAGCAGGACTGCGTGCCTCACGGTTTTGTAATGAGCAGCGCAAGCCAGATGCTGTAAGTCGGTGAAGCCGAGAGGACTGAAGTGGTGTCACCAGAAAGGTTCTGCGCCGTGTGCCGGTACTGGCATACGCGTGCAGAGTTGGCATTGAGAGAGGAGCTGGCTTGGCAGTGTGCTCTCCCTGTGTCTCAGCCCTCTCCCGTCACCTCAGAGCTGAGGCCGCCTTCCTCATTCCCCTGTGCTGACTCTCCAGTGTTCCCAGTTTGCAATTACTGCTGGGGAGCTGCTGACACCTTCCTCTTCTGTTTGTACCTGTCGGCCGTGCAGTTCTGCCCACTCGTGTCCACCACAGCCACCAGGCCATTCCCCTTGGCTGTCCTCTCACCTGCTGCTGGACCGTGGCGTGGATTTCGGGGTACTCTCGGTACCTCCTGCACTGGCCACGTGGACTCTTGATGCTGCTTTCAGCCTTCCGGCCTCCTGGCTTCAAAGAGGGGGAGGCTGTGGGCATCAAAAATGGTAATCTCAGCCATTGTTACAGAAACATCCCTGCTTTTACCTGCTTTTCCCCAGCTTCAGCAGCTTTTTCCTCTTGCTGTCCAGCCTCCCTAGCCAAGAGAGGCCACGCTTGGAGGGAGCAAGTACCCTTTTCTCTTCCATTCCTCTCAGGACTCACTCCCCTTTGACAGGGAAGTTTCGAGGCGAGTTTCAGGAGTGGAACCGCAGAGGGGAGTCGTTAGCCCTCGTTTTCTTTTCAGAGGCAGTGCTGGTGAGACGAGGGTGGGAGCATCTTTCTCGGACAATCCGTCCATTTTAGCCGAGGTGTCCGATAGTATTCCTCATACGGTGATAACACGACGTTACATTTTAAATTATTTAGTCCTTAGCCTACTGGTACTTTCTAGACTGCCAGGTGCATACTTCAAAGTGTGTGTGTGTGTGTATATAAAGTCTGTAGTGTATAAAAGGTTAACAAATTCCGTTTGTATGATTTTGTGTTTTGTAAGTTTTGCAGCAGTCACTGTTGGTCGGTTGTTGGTTGCTCTTCACTCTGGCTCCCGTATTTTTTTCCCCTCTTCCTCTCCCTGCCCTCCACTGCCTTTCTGATGTCAGCCTTCCCACCCTAAAAGCAGACAGGTGAGACTTGGAGCCCACGGGCTACTTGGGGAAATTCCCCTTTCTCCGAATTACTTGAAGGTCAAGGAAAATATTAAAATCTCGGGGTTGTCAGGAGTTCCCCTTAGGTTCACCTCCTCGGCGTGATCTCACCCCTCACTTGGTGCTGACTCCAGTGCTGTGGTCTTCGCACAGGGTTGAGTAGCAGCATGGTTTGGAATGATCAAAACTGTAGATACAGAAAAAAAAAGAGAGAAATAAGCAGAAGGAAGCCACTGTCTTGAGCTGGCTTAAGCACAGTTGCCACGTACATATCAGTTTATAGAATTTTTTTACATGAATGCTTTTACTTCTTCCTGGCAACCTAATGAATTAATATTTTATGGCCATATCTTGCTGCTATTGAGCTCAGTTTGTGTATCACATGGAGACTGAAGCTGCCTTTTTGCCTTTTCTGTAGACTGTGCTCCGTTTCACTTGAATCACTTCTTCCCTTTGGGTTTTCCCCCACTCTGAGCTAGCCACGAGCCCGTTGTTCTCGGGAGCTGAACGCTCCCTTCCTGCAGGCAGCCCCCACAGGGGGCAATAGCTGCTGTGGCAGCCTCAGCAAAGGCCAAAGACGTCGCGGGTCCCAGGGACACTGCAGCCAGGAGGCTTGCCAGAGCAGGGGCAGGCGCGAGGGGCGGCAGAGGCAGGGAAGAAGGAGCAGGGCAGCTATGCAAGAAAATTACACTAATGCTGCACCCAGCTTGTGGACAGAGGGACCGGCACCTTTCAGTATTAAATGCAGTGCAGAGGTTGACAAACAGCCGCCAGGGCTGTCGTAGAGGTAGGTTCCTGTCCAGTCGAAGCTGTAGCACAGAGCAGGAGGACCTGAAGACGAATGTGAAAAGGGCAGCTCCTGGCCAGCTTCCTGGCAGGGCAGCTCGGAGACAAATTGATTGTAAGAGGCCCAGGGCGCGCGTTGCCTGCTCGCTGCCCGGGCTCCTAGAATGCTGTGGTGTGTTCTGGTGTAACTTAACTCACACGAGCTTTCCACGAGACCGTCATCTTGTTCCCTGTAACCGCAGGGCGAGGACCAACTGGCTCAGCAGTGGGTTTTCGCCGCTGCCGAGCTCCACCACTAATCCTTTGACTCAGATTGATTTCTTTTCAAGTGTTGAAAAGCAATTATGGCACCAAGAGGCTGCTTTCTGCCTCCTGGCAAGCCGCCCTCACGGCCCTCGCTCTCAGCACGTGGGTGCCTGCAGTGTGAAGCGGTGACGCCCCATCTCTCCCAGGCCTGGCGGCTGTGGATCTGTAAAGGGGAAAGTCTCAAGTGCATGGTCTGTGACAAGAGTGCGTGAAATTCTGAAATAAAATGACTTTCCACGGTAACCCGCTTGTCCGTGGTGTTTATAAACAACGCAGTGCCTCTCTGCCTTTCTCTGCGTGCACGGGAGGGGCGGCACCTTGCTCAGGTGCTCAGGGGCCCAGCGTGCCCCTTTGTTGATTCACTGCTTTCCCTCCGCGGCGCGCTCCGCAGCTTGCCTCGAGAAAGCAGCTGGCTCAATACTGCGGTGCTGTTCGCACCAGTCACAAGATGAGGCATAATTACGGTGCTCTGCCTCCCTTCCTTTCCCTGACGGCTCACACGCCCGGACAGGCACCCGCGCTTGATGCGGTTCCCCAGACTTCACACAAGCTTCCCTGCGTCTTTTGATACCGACTTTCCTGCGCAGACTCCCCCCGCCCTTGCTCCGTGGCACCTTTGTTTCTACATGCCAAACGAGTTCCTGTCTTATCCAGGCATCAGCCTCCAGGCGGTGAGGAAGCTGGTGTGCCACGGTCTGGCGTGCTGAAGCTCCTCGCAGCAAAACCCAGTTTTACGTGCCTGCTCGGGGGGAAGCGTTCGACGTGAAGAAAAGCACGAAGTGATACATCCCAGCTCCTTAATTCTCAGAAGGCTTGCTAAAGTAAAGACATCCCGTGAGACTTGTTTTAATGAGGACTCGGCAATTAACATTTAACTAGCTTGGAGAATATATTACGTTAGAAAGGGAGTCTCTCCACCTCTAGCATTACTTTTCCTGATGCCTCTTCTCTTTTTTTTTAACCTTTAATCTGTTCTGTGCTAGAAACACAGGTGAGATCGAGCATATTTCACGTTGTAAGGACGCTTATGGGAACAGCTAAAACAAGCAGCTCTGAGGAAGCTGTGCCAGGTATGACACCTCTCACACTAATGCCCCTGGAAAGCTTGGAGCTTGCAACACACGCTTAATGTACGTAGCAGTTTGCACCTTTGCATAAAAGCTGTCCTGGCATGAAGAGCGAGGAAAGATCAAAAGGTAGGGGTTTGTTTAACGTAGGGAAGAAATAATTGAGAGGAGTCATGATAATTATCTCATGTATGCAAACGGCTGCTGCTGCAAAGAGCAGCATAAATGGTTCTCCAGGCTGCAAAGACTCCGCTTCTCTTTTGTTCTTAGCCTAAGGAACAAACAGTTCAGGAGAGCGAATTTCGGAAAAAGCAGAATGTTTCGCGTGCTTTGTTATATAACCACAGTCCTGTCCTGGAGATGCATGTAGCCAAATTTACATTTCACTTTTTTTTTAATCTCTTCATTTAAAAAAAAAAATAAATTCCAGCCTGACTGTTCTGTAACAAATCTTAAGGTGGGGGTAGAGAGGGCGACTGTGCCCCAGCTCTGAGATTATCATGCAGAAGTGTTGAACTGCGTGATGAATGCTGTCCTCCCCACAGCCCCTCTCCCCCCCAATCACTTCTGTGGTTTTTTAGGGTTTATTTTAATATTCCAAACTCCAGAAGAGTTTCAAACAGCTGCTGCTTTTTTGAATTAGTTTCATGGAAAAAAGGGGGAACCTCTTCCAAATGAGGAGTTTCTCTTCCAAGTCAGATGAAATATGTTGGCCCACTACCCACACTAGGTACGACTGAATGGCTCCAGCATGGCTCGCTCAGTCTGGGACTGGGTCTAGAAATGCTGGAGCTTTGCACACAGATGCAGCAAGCAAGAGAAGGGAGAGTCTCCCTCCCAACAGTGAAATCTGGCTTTGGCTTCCAGCCCTCAGAGGACTGCTGCAGTCTAGACACTTGGGGAACTATTTGAGGTATCTGGATTTTTTCTTCTTCGTCCTTGTCAGGCCAAGTTTTGTGATCTGAGGGATCCGAGAAATACTCCCCCTCCCTTTTTCTTTTTTTCCTTTTTATTTTATTTTTTAAAGATTCAAAACCATCTTAAAATAGCTCTTGTGTAAGAAGTATGCCCTCTACTTCATCAGGGATTGCATGGTGTAGAAGTTTTATTAGCGTGCTCTGAGAAGGACAGCATTATTCACAAGTCACTGAGCCAGAAATGTGGCGGTGAGCAGGCTAATAATATCTTTATAGTATGTGATCCTGGGGAATAACCTTGCAAATGGTAAGACTAAAGAGGGTAATCAGACCAAAGGGTAAGGACGAGAAGATCTGAAATCATTCCATATGTAGAAAGCATTCTTGTCATGTTACAGATAGCAGGAGAGCAGGAGACGGAGTTTGGCATATGGAACTCAAACTTTTCATCATCTTAATCTTTACAAAGTACTCATGCAGAAGTCAGTTCTGAACAAAATCACTTTGAGCACACTAAAAGCCACGATTGATTTTTATTTTGCTGCCCTGGCTCCACTGGCTAAGTAGCTCTTTGATCTGTCTATTAACACCCAGTGCTAAGCTTCTCAGGGGAAGAATATATATATATATGTATAAAATCTATCCACGTTCTTCACAAAAAGCCTTCTCTCTACAAATAATGGGAAGAAGTCACTTGCTCAAGTTCTCTGGGGTTTGTTTTTGCTTTTCTTTTTTTGAGGCAATGGCTCCCTCAGCTTCAACACAAGCCTACCCCTTCACTGTAGAATCGTCACTGTTCCACAGAAGCCAAGGCAGTGGTGATATACTGCCCCATTAAACATCCCACTCCTAATGATCCCGGTCTGATAAGACTTTCTTGCCTCATTCCGCTCGGCGTTGCAAAGCACAGAGGTGTAACAGGCAACAGACAGAAGGGCATCGATGGCAAATGATGGAGTGTGTTGGCTCTTTACCTGTCCCATGACGGACATTCCTTCAAAACTCATAATGCTCTAGCAGGCTCCTTCCCCACTTTGAAAGGCAAGAAGCAATCATTCCTAGAAGGAGTATGACAGAGAGACATTTTTGCTTTCAAATTCTTGAATTTATTTAGCACAGAGGGTAGTTACAGCCTTGGACATAATAACTACCTTCACTTACCTAGATAACATAATCTGAGTTATGTTCAGGCTCCCGGTGGTTTATAGCAGTGGCGATATGCTGTCAGAGGGCATGAGATATGCCAAAGCAAAGACAGCAGAAGACGCAGTGATCCCTCAGAGCTGCAGCTCCCACATTGCTTGTGAGAGAGCATGCTGGCAGGGGGCCCGGCCTCCTGGCATTCAAGCAGAGGTCGGTTTTTGCTGAGGCAAGCGCGTGACCAAGGCACGAATCTCTTAATTTCCAAATTACTGCCTGTGGCTGTGAGAGACTGTAGCAAGCATCTAGTCCAGTGCCCATTTTTTTTTTTTTTTTAACGATGAACTGGTGATTTGGGTTAAGAACTCCCCACCCACCCATTTTTTTATTTTATTTTACAAATTGTCTTGCTTTCTTGCACAAGAAGGGAAAGTTAGTAAGAAGAGAGATCCATTTCCATCATTTTTGCACTGCAAAAGAAGAGGCATGGTGTCATGGGCAGACTGGACTCTCAAACCTGGTGGCTTGGGACAGACTCGGCCCTTTTGTGGTCAGACAGAGCCTGCCCTGCTCTGGGCAGACAGGTATTTCTGGTCAGTCTCACATCAGTCTCACTGAGACTGCCTGACCAAGATGTTCAGGCGTTACCTTCCTGAACAGCGCCTGCTCCTCAGACCCAGAGGAGATGTCTACCTTCATCGCAATCCCAGGACAAGGTTTCACTCTCTGAATGCCAAAAGAGCAGGCCATTGATACCTCCCAGCAGAGGCTGAATCAAAGAATCTTCTTTGCAGCATCCTTTGACAAGTTTCCTAACACAGAGACCTTGGGAGGGAAAATGAAAGTCATTCAGGAAAAGGTTATCAACTCAATTCTATCCTGGCCATGCTGACATCTGCCAGTATCTTCTCTCTCCTCCCATATAAACAAACACGTATTTTGAAACAGATTAAAGTTTGCTGGTAAATTCCAGCCACCAAGCAGCTGCTGCCTACAAGCAGTGGAAAAATATTACTAAATAATATCTGCAAGCGTTCCCTATGGACCTGGGGAGCTACAGCCTCAACACTGATTTATCCCCAGATGAGTTTCAGAGCTTCACCTGATCTACCTGGTTTGTCAGTGCTCCTGCTCAAGCTACCTGGCAGCTTCAGAGACAAAGAGACCTCACGTGCACACAAGGCATCCCCAGGATCCTGTTTTATTTCATTTATAAGGTATATCCATTTACAGCCTCTCTTCCTGGCCTTTCAAGACACTCTGAAGTTACTCAAAGTTAAAAACAAATCCCCAGGCCGAACACACAGAACATAGTCTGGTATTACCGGCCTTTCATCATGCATCCTCCCCGCTGAGTAGAGAGGCTGGTATAACTCAAGCTCAGATAACTTTTCTATGTGCCCCAGAAAGCTGCTAGTTTAGGTGCCAGCTTCAGGAGAGCCAAGTAATTGCTGCTGGACTGATGCAGAAAGGAGTCCTCACTGTGATGAGTCTAAGGGACACTGAGACGAAGAAAGCTGAACCCACTGAAGTACTGATGGGCTGTTAGCTCACCCACAGGCGTCTGTGGCTGTCTGAGATGCTGCAGCCTCATAATCTGTACCTGCTTTTCAGGCCTCAGCTCCTGCTAACTTTGCACTGCTGGAAGAAAAAAAAAAAATTGCATTGCCACTCTCCTTTTCATCCTTTTGCACGGGACACCTGCCATGCATGTGGCTTCAGCAGACGCTACCGATGTACAGGCACCTTCACTTTGATGGGCACTGAGTGCACACACATCTGCACCACGTCTGCATGGACTACGGCCCTGTGAAGAACAAGGGTTGTCAGGAGATATGTTTCTGTTCTTTTATTGTTTGGACAACTGGAAGCCTTTCGTTTGTGCGCTAAACTGCTCCCATATGTGCTAATACACACGAGGGATTATTCTTGACCCCCGAATCCTTTCATCATAATAAAACACGTCTGGAAGATGAGAAAACCAAAAAATCCCCTGATGGTCTGAACAAAAGTCAGCTCCCTCTCCCCATCACACATATTTTTTGCTAAACATCATTTTCAACCAGTTGTAGCTTTGCTCAGGAAATTCATGCTCGGGCAAGTTACAAGTTAAAACTTACCTCCCTCTTAGCAGGATTTGCACAATGTTTTTACTTGTGGCAGCTGGCCACAGCCTGGCTGATTCTGAGTAACTCAGCCTCTGGAGAGCCATATTTTGTGAGCTATCAGCATGTGCTTGGCATGCCCACGTTTGCTCGGTAAGAAAAATGTAGGTGGACAACCAGGATTGTTTCCCTATCTGTCTAAAATAATTGAACTGTAAGTTGCAAATGTAACTTGCAGATTTGATTTTTTTTTTTTTTTATTAGTCTAATTTCAAATGTCAGTGATATTTACATAACAGGATGGAAACATAAGGAAAGCGAGGAGGTGGGTAAGCAATGAATGATTTATTAGCGGTTCCATTTGGTGCTCTGGTCCAAAACAAACGAGGCACGGCATATGGCTAACTTATTTTTTGTTTGTATGTAATAAAAGATGGACACTAATACCTCCCAGCTTGATCTTTAATCACATATATTTGCTTCTCAATCTAGTTTTAAAGTGGAACATCTATAAAGTGATCCCTAAAGAGCTTACAATGAGAATCTGGCAGAAACGATCCTTCGGATATCTGTTTGTGCCGCATGAGGAGGGAAGCAATGAAATGCAGTGAATTAGCCCAAGCTGTAGAAATTGTAGGTAATTCTCCCTGGAAATCTCGCAGAATTTCTAGGCACTTTGCCTCATTCCTCCTTTGTGTTTCCCTCTGCACTTGGTCTCCTGTAAAAATTCCTGCTGGCCTCTGTAAATTCTCTGCTCATTGAAGTGCAGAGTGAAGTTGTAAACCTGAGTTTTGCTTCCTGTTGTCCTGCCCATCTGATGGACGCTTCAAAGGACAGAAATTATCACAAGAATCCCCTCCGGGACTTGCCCTCACACTCATCCTTCTGGGAAGCAGCCAACACCCCCTCCTCCACAGCCACCCCAGCAGGGCCCAGGGCCAGCCAAAAGCTCATCTGCCCATTCCCTGGGGTGTGAGACCCAAAGCCGCCCGCCCAGTGCCCCCATGGGGTTGTGCACCCTCCTGATGCAGTGTGTGCAAGCCCTTCTGGCTGTCCTAACACTCCAGGAAGGAGCAAACGCCTCCATCTCCATTACTTTTGCTGGTTGCCTCCCTGGCCTGGTAATATATGTCCCTTGTGTCCCCCCGCCTTGCTTCCCTGCGATGCTGTGCCGGGAGTGCGTCCCTGAGCATCGTATACAGATGGGCGACACTGTGTGAGGAGATGTCACTATGGAAACATTTACGTCTGTCCTGTCTTCTGCGTGCTTAACAGCTGAGCGTTCGGCATGTTTAGCTGAGTATTTGCTGATAAAAGAAAACCTCTTTTCCTTTGCAATGTTAGCTTAGAAAGAAAAAAATGAAAAGAAACTAAAAGAAGAAAGAAAGAAAGAAAGAAAGAAAGAAAGAAAGAAAGAAAGAAAGAAAGAAAGAAAGAAAGAAAGAAAGAAA
>CM021765.1:53535519-53566672 GCA_011076525.1 Nettapus auritus | reverse complement strand
AAAGAAAGAAAGAAAGAAAGAAAGAAAGAAAGAAAGAAAGAAAGAAAAAGAAAAGAAAGGAAGGAAGGAAGAAAAAGAGAAAGAAAGAAAGAAAAAGAAAGAGAAAGAAAAAGAAAGAGAAAAGAAAGGAAGAAAGAGCCCATATATTATCCTTACATCTCAAAGAAGGAGCAGCGTGAGTGGAGGAGTATCAGTTTCCCACCTCCTGGTGCTTTCTGCAATGCTGTATTTATCTGGGCATTTCATCACTCCCCAGCAAGGTCACTTTGGCCTCTACCCTGCTGTGAGCTCTGTGTGAGCATCTCCTTTTGCCTGCGGCTGTCCCCTTGCTTCTGGATACAGATGGTTCTGACTTATTGCAGGAGCTCTCTTTGCTGAGATATGGTACCCAGGGCAGGAAAATAACATCAATGGTGCTAAAGCTGTTAACATGTCATCAGGAGTTTATTGACCATACACACAAATTAATCTTCATTCAGAAGCCACATTTTTTGTGCTGTAAATTCAATTTTCTTCAGTGCTATCAGACTTCTCTCCAGAATGTCTGAACTATAAATATACTCTGCTATACTGGAAAGGAACACGAGTTAGTGAGTAGCTAGTAGTTCTCTGCTTAAAAAATATTTTCTTTCTACAAAAATTCCCAAGGAATTGTTAATTGGGCTTAAAGAATTATCTTCTTGCTCAGTCAAAAAACTCTAGCTACAAAGGAGAAACCTCTGATGTAATATCTGCAACACAGACATGATTTATAAAGGAATTAGAAATGTATCGCATTAAATTATGTAAGAACAGTTAATTCTGCAGTCCTTCAGAAAATGGGGAAAAATGCACTGTTCACTAAATGGCTGGACTTTGGTTACTTGATTTCACTTCTAGGATCAGGGACTGTAAAAAAAAACACCACCAACAAAAAAAAAACACCCTGTCTGGAGCTCAAAACGCAGACAAATTTCTGCATTTAAACACTAAATGGAAACGAGGCAGCTGGAGAACAGGCAGATCTGGGTTAAGTTCCTCATTGCACATTTCATTTTTGCTTGCATGATTCTTGCTCACACATACCCAGAGTCCTTTCCACAGGAATCTGTAATTACCTTTTCAAGATGAAGGATAGGGTGTGTACGTGTATAGTGTTTCTGTTTATTTAGCTACAATTACAGTTGTACAATCACCCTTTTCACTACGAGGAGGGGCAAGCAGGCAAGGTGGGGGATGTGAGAGCTTTCGCTAAGCTAGTCAGGACAGAGGGATGCTGTCCACCCAACCACCCATCCGACTCCCCACCGGGCTTCACTGAAAGCTGCTGCATCCTCTGAATTGTGCTTTGAAGCAAGATCTGCCTGCTTGTTTGTGCATTTGTCAGAGCAGTCATCTTAAATCACTCAGTTGCTATCGTGGTGTTTTCTGATGTCGGAAGGCATTTTCCTCTGCTGCCTCCTCCATTTTAATGAGTCTTTTAAAATGTGTGCTTGATCCCAGAGAAACAAAACAAAACAGAAATACAACAACACAGAGGAAAAATTGCCCTTTTCATTCAGCTGCCAGCGCTCAGTTTACAGAGCTGAAGTGACATACCCTGATTTGTAGTGGTGATGGTAACATTTTACTGCTAAAAGTAGAAACCGGGTCATGTGTCCTCACAAATTATTAGTCGAGCTGTTTAATAAGTTCCAGACAGTTACACCTGTACAAACTCAGTGAAGGCCATGGGCTTTACCCAAATACTACTGAGCCCTAACTGGAAAACAGTGGAGCCGTTTGCAGAAGTAGCCAGGAGGAGTTTGACCTACAGGACTATGATGTTTGAGCAAGCAACAACCCACCTTAACTCTCAGAGCTAATGGCATGCTGTGGGGCTGGCAACAAGGAAAAGCAGCCCTTTGAAGCTAGATGGCTCTGACATAGTGAGGGAACACATGGAAACTGATCTTCCAGCTCATTTGAAGCTGGTGGTTGTGTGTCATGAGTGAAATGACAAGGCGACTGAAACCAGCAGAAAATTGTCCCCTCAATTTTGTACTGGGTTAGCTAGCTGAGATGGAAGAATTGTATAGGCAGGGCTGGAGGTGGAGGGGTGTAGGGCTGCCTTCTCACCTAGTCGATTTAGATCAGATAAAACATAATGTGAAACTGTGCATTAAAAACTTTTCAAGGTGAGGCTACTTTTTACAGCTGTGAGGCTATGTCGGTGAACAATTAATGCTCACATGGTCTGAGCAATGGCTGCACAGAGAAGAGGGAAGCAACTGCGTCAATGTGAAATGGGAGGGGAGGACAGAAAGTTCTCATTTCCCAGCTGGGGAATAACTGAATTCAGTGTTAGTTCTTGCGTAGGTTCAGTGCACTAATTAGACTCAGGCTCTCGGTTCCTTGGTAGCACAGATCTCTTCACAAACCACCCCAGGTTGATGCTACGCCATGGCCGTGAGGGTAGCAGTGTCGGGTCAGGGACACGCACGCTGCCACACGTGCGGACACACAACCCGTGTCCCAAAACAACCATAACTTTAATCTCAGCGCCGCATGCGGGGGCAGGCCGGGAGGGGAGGCGGTGCTGCCCTGGGCTCACCCTTTATCAGAGGGAGCAGGAGGCCACGATGGCACGCTGTCTCCTGCCTCCAGGGGAGCTATGAGGAGGACGGGAGGGGCCCTTAGAAATAAAGGGGACGGTGCTTGCAGAGACTACGTCAGTGTAAGTGCAGGAAACCAACGAGAAGCACAATGGCGGGGCTACCAGCAGTGTGTCGTGTTCCCACCCCCAGCGCCTGACGACGCCATTTTGTCGCCCAGGTGCTCCTTCTTCTCCCCCCTCCCCCTTCACCTCCCCATCTGGCCTCCTTCGGGCCGCAGCCAATGGCAGCTCAGCTCGCACGTGAACTAGCCGCCGCCAGCCAATCAGCGCGCTCCGTGCCCGCGTGATGCCTGCTCGGCGAGCGCCCCGTCTTTGTCGGCGGTTGGGAGCGGGAGCCCCCCCCCCCCCGATGGACCCCGAGGGGCGGGGGGAGCGACATCAGCGCTCCGTCACGTGACACCGCGTCGGTTGGCGGTGCGGATGTACACCAATATAGTACCTCCGTTTAGCTGCTCCGCGATGGGCGGCCAGCCCTCATCGGTGGCTCCCGCGGCTATTTCATAGCAGAACGTCCGGAGTAGAAGCCCAAAAATTCAATCTAGGGGCTAGCGAGTGCTAGAGAGCGGCAGGTGACGCTAGGCGGAAGGACACCTCACGTCCGGGTCTCGTTGTGCTTAGCGCGGCACTATATAAGGGCGGCGGGCGGGAGCTGCCACCTCATTGTGTGAGTGCTCCCGAGGTGACAGGCAGTGGCGGTGGCTGTACGCGCAGAGCCTCCCCGCGCGGCGCCGAGCGGAGCAGCCCCTCCTCCCCTGGCCGCCATGGCTCTCTAAGGGCGGCAGGGCCAGCGGCGGCACCGGCCAGTGCACCAGGCGCAGCAGCAGCGGCGGCGGCCTCGGCACATCCCCGGCATCTGCAACCATGGCGTGAGTATCGGGTGTGAGGGGCGGACGTTCCCTCCCCTGGGTGTTAAACCGCGTTTTTTTTTTTTTTTTTCTCTCCTTAAAGTGGCTTTCTGGGATGGGTTTAGTATCCCTATGACAATGAATGATACCACCTTGGGGGGAAAGAAGTAGGGATTAAGGTTTGGGAGAGGAAGGGGATTCCATCGTCGTGTGGGCTCAACCTCTGGGGATGTGGATGTCGGGCATAGCAGGAAATAGAACTTCAGAAAATGAAAAGAGAATACAAACGTTTCCTTTCAACTTTTTAAAAGCTTATAGATTTTTTCATTTCGTGGGGGTTTTCGTGGGAGTAAGAGTAATCTTAACCAGGAAGGATCCCTTATTCAGCGTGGGGGAATGCTTTTGTAGGTGAGGAAGGTGAGGCATCGGGTTTTAGTATAAGCCTTATCTTAGGCGTTATGAAGAGATAAAAGGGAGCTATTAATAAGTAGACAGTAGTTCAATAATCCCTTAATACTATAGGTTTAAGTCTCTCCTGCTAGTCGGGGGGTGGTCCATGCCATCTGGAAACGAAAACGCAGCGTGAGCCACTAGGTTACTTTCTTTCATCCCTCATTTGGTGAGCGGGTTTATTTTTTGAAGGGTTTTTAACCCCTTCCAAGCTCCCCGCCGGCAGCCGCCCGAGCACGCGGTGCCCCAGCCCCGGTGGAAACGTGGCAGGCACAAAATGGCGGCGGGCGGGGAGGGGGAAGTGGCGATCGCGAAATGGCTGCGGCAGCCCGCGGGGGGGAGGGGGGGGAGGGGGCGTGAGTCATGGGGGCGGGGCCGGGCCAGCCCTGGCCATGCCAGAACGCTGCAGTTGTACAAGTCTGTTCCTCCTTAAACTCCTCCAGAGGCACTTTTTCTGAAAAGCTACCGTGGCGGAACAAGTACTGACGGATTTTAAAATGTCTGTCTTGCAGGTTTTTCAAAGCACCACACAGCAGCACTGCTGTAGTCGACGAAAAGACCCTCAGCTTGTCCACATCCTTTGACGTCAAAGCGCTAAAAACTGACCAAGATGAGCCTCTTGAACAACGAGATGCTGTTGGGGGTGTCATCCCCCTTCAGCCAGCCGTGTTCGGTGGCTGAGGAAAGTCTGGGACTCCTAGATGACTACCTGGAGGTGGCCGAGCCCCTCAGTTCGCATGGGTTCTCCAGCGACAAGCCTAAGGCAGTCTCCTCCAATTGGCTCGCTGTGGACAGTTTAGGCAACACCATAGATAGCAGCCAGGGTAAGACAATATTTTAATTGCACAGGGTGCATCAATTATGACTGCATATAATAAATTCTGGAACATTCCTCTTCAGAAATAAAGTTGAAAGTCTTCTCATAAATGAGAAGGTAACTTCACATACCAGCCTTGGTTGGGAAGCCATCTGTACAGCACTGCTTACACAACATAAAATTGCTAGTTACTGAGCTGGCGTGTGATAAAATGACACTTCTCTTGCTGTTCTAATAACATACCAACTGTTGCAGTAGTCTTCCCTGGAAGAGGTTACAAGAAGCAAGCATGGTTGTGTGCTCTAAATGACTTTGAATTCTTAAAGTATTAGAGTAAGAGGGATGGAATGTCAGAACAACTTAGGGCTTACATTGTACCCTGCAGCCAATGTTAGTAGTCAAGTTCTTTAATAAAAGAAACAAGGGAAGTGTTAAAATTGTGTCCTAGATAAGTTACAGAAAATCGGTTGTATTGGTTGCCATTTTACTGAGAAGTATTTTTTTTTCCACTTTTCAGAGGATGCCTTCTCTGGCATGGAGTGGATGGTGGAGAAGATGGATCTGAAGGAATTTGATTTTGATGCCCTGTTAGGTATGGAACATCTGGACGCCACCGTCTCACCAGACGAGCTGATGGCCACGTTGGAAGACACGTGTGATCTCCTATTTAACCCTACCACCCAGGAATTTCACAGCAAAGAACCTCCACTGATCCCTGACCTAATCACCAATCTCCCTGAATCTCCAATTGGAGCAGATCCAATGGCCCCACTGGCTTCCCTCTGGTCTTTTCCCCTCTCCCCAGGGTCTCTTACTTCTACTCCAGACCATTCATTTAGTTTAGAACTAGGTAGTGAAGTGGATGTTCTGGAAGGAGAAAGAAAACTGGAGGGCCCCACCTTTGTGGTAGTGATCACTAAGTCTGAGAAGGAGGAGGAGAACCATTCTGATGATAGTGGAATATGCATGAGCCCAGACTCCTACCTGGGAACGCCCCAACACAGTCCCACCACTTCACTTGGATCCCTCAATGACAACCAGTTCCCTGCAGATGCCAGCTGTGGCTCTGTGCGGCCCAAACCCTATGATCATCCTGCTGAGAAGGTAGCGTCAGCAAAGATGAAAGGAGAGAAGAAAATAGATAAGAAACTGAAAAAGATGGAGCAGAATAAGACAGCTGCCACACGTTACCGACAGAAGAAGAGGGCAGAACAGGAGGCGCTGTCTGGGGAGTGCAGAGACTTGGAGCAGAAGAATCAGGCCCTGAAGGAGAAAGCAGATTCCCTGAGTAAGGAAATTCAGTACCTAAAAGATCTGATTGAAGAGGTCCGGAAGGCCAAGGTCAAAAGAGCTAGGGTCCCTGAGTAGGGTAGTCAGTAGTTTTTATGTGCATGTATATAAGCTTGCTGCTAAAGCTGTGTATTGCTGTCTAATAAATTATTTTATAGTAAACTTGCGATTGTGTGTGAGATAAATGGTTTCCTCTAAAGCATAACTTGCACCACGTTATCTAATCGGGCTCCTTGGTTCATAATGCTGGCCTGGATAACCATGCTGCTTGTCCCACAGGTGGGGAAATTGATGAAGCGTGGAAGTGCCTTCAGGTTGTTGAGGCAGTGAGTCACAATTCACATAAAATTAAGTAAATACACATACAGTTAAGTAAACTTACTGAACTAAGGGAAGTCATACTGCACTACACCCAGATCTTCAGTAGCAGAGGCATACTTACAATTCAGGAGGCTGTAGAAGAATCACTTGAGGTACACGTCAGTTAAAGGTTTTTGAAAATGGGACTTGATCACACTTTCTAAAGGTGAATGGTATATAAAAGTGTCAACAAGTTAGAAATGAAAAAATGAAAAGCTTGCTAGAAGACAGTTAAATGGGTATAATGGCAGCTTTGAGCTGTCTTGGTTTCTCCCAATATTGCTGTGAGTCTCCAGACAAGTGCAAATTGCAGGGAAAAATTTCCTGTCTATCCAGTGGGGTTTGGGTAGGAGCTGTCCTTGGGCTGGGTTCTCACCGGGCCAACCAAGTGGGGTTGCGCTGTGCATGCTTAATGGAAGATGGTTGCATTCCTAGAGGCCTCCAGGCAGACCCTGAAGTGTCAAGTTGTGAGGTGTGAGCACGAATTCAACTTTCTAACACTGGGCGAGCAGATCTGTTTGGGACCATGAGGTCAGTTCAGCCCTACTGAAGCCACGCAGCTGGTGAAAGTGCAGATGTGCTGGAGCGGCACGTGGTGTGTGTGCTGGGAATGTGGGCAGGGGCTGGCAGGCTGCAGCCTGGCTCCTGGGCTGGCGTTTCTTGTCGGGGTCTGCGGTAAGTGAGATAATTCTATGGTCCTGGAGAGTCAGGAGAAAAGATGCAAGGGGGAAAACGTGCTGTGACAGTATGTTACATGCAAAAGAACATAAAGATGGCAGGTAGGAGCCTGCATAGCGGGGTGGTTTCAGCCTGTAGGCATCACATTTATTAGTGTGCTTACATTCATGGCAGTGTTAGGAAATGTTTTGTGTGGTTCATTCTGTGAGGTTCTGAAATCCAGTAAGCTCCACGGTCAGCGCAGCTGCATCCTGCTAATAAGAGCTTCGGGATTTGGGACGTGCCCTTTACAAACATTTTGTGTGTGTGATTTTTTTTTTTTTTCCCCACTGACACCCAGATGTAGTGATACCAGCAGACTCCTTAATCCCTGCTTGGCCTGCCAGAGGCAGCTTTGGCAAGTGGACACGCGCATCCTTCCCCAGGGAGTTAATATTCCTTCTCACTCACACTGACATGACCCAGCAAGCTGCCCAGCTCAGGCGCCTGCATGTCCCAGCCTGGCTGGTGTGCACACCCAGGGCCGTGGCTTCAGGACCAGCACTGGAGCAAGAGAGGGAGGACTTTTTTTTTTTTTTTTTTTTTTTTTTTTTTTTTTTAACTTAAAACATATTTTTATTGTTGATCTGCCTATTGCAGCCATATGGGGTCCTGTTTCTGGCTTGTAAGTCCTCGAGCTGGGACTGCAGTACTTGAGCCCTATTAATTTCCCCATCCATTACACCTGGTGCTTGGGGCTATTAAATTACAATGAAAAGGATCCCCATTAGGGATGCCACATGACAAGAAGCGTGGGTTAAGCCCCTCACCTTGCATTTCTTGAACCAGTGATTTGCCTGAGCAGCCTCAGCTTCACAGGAGCATCTTCCCCTCTTCTCACCTCCCAGGCAGGAGGGACTGCTCCGTTTTGGGAGGTAAGCAACCTGATGGGTTTCCCTCAGATCAGCTGGACCTGCAAGGCTGGGGCTGGGGCTGATTAGAGGCAGGAGAGCCCAATGAGCAGGATAATCTTGCCCTTGATGGGCCAAATCCTTAATACGCTTGTTAACAGCTGAGCCACAGGAATAAAAAAAAAAAAAAAAAAAAAAAGGTAATATGTATAAGCAAGTGACTTCTCTCTACAGGGCAAATCCCTCCTTTCCTTCCCAAACCAATCCCCCTGCCCAACCACCTCCATTTCCCTTAGAGCCACTGCAGCTGCTGTTGAAGCTGGGCAGCAGAGCTGCAAGCTCAGAGCTGCTTTGCTCTCTGCTGTGAATCCACACGTGCCTTTTATAGGCCTTGTTGCAGGGCACCCAGCAACCTGCCCTTTGAGAGCAGTTGGTGGCTTTATTGTTTGCCCAGGCTCCGAGCTGGCAGCTCTTCAGAGGCAGCCAACATGGCACCCTTACGCAACGCCTGCTGGAACAACGCTGTGTTTCCATACTTAGGTAAGATTTTATGCTGGCTAAACATCAGGGCTGGTTTTTTGTGTTTAACTCATTCTTTAGAGGGACACCGTTGCATTAAAAACCCTTCCCATGGAGGGGGAGAAGCATCTGAGCAGCTGCTAGCTTCCTACCCGGCGACTGAGTTCAGGTTTTGCAGACTCTATCTTCCTCTTCTCACAGCCTCTCTGAAGAAACGTGCTTCAGCCGAATCTTTGTGGTTACCATACAGGATGATACCACATCCAGAAATAGATTTGGTGCATGTAACGGGGGCTTTATCTACCTAGAGGAGGCTTACTTGGAAACAGCAGAATTTCCCCCATCTATACCCTTTAAAAGCTCACTATTTCTAGCTACCTTCCTCTTTGCCGTGCCTTTAGAGAGACCCAGGTGCTCGTACTTCTCTTAGCGGACGTAAAGAGGAAACCACCACTGCTGACAACTTCATCACTTGCCCGTGTGGAGAACCAGGTGCACCTCTGCAGCACGCTTGCAAAAATAACCCCCCGGCTGCAGCTTCGGGGAAGGAAGAACGAACGATGATAAAAATCTTCTGAAGAGGTTTTGCCCTGGCAGAAAGCCCAGAAATAACAGCAAGGACAGGCTGTCCTTCGGGAGATGAATACTCCCTTGGTGCTGCCAAGATGGACTGGTGGAAAGAAAATGTAGGTTATTCTGGCCGAAACAATTTCATGGAGTGGTAGTCACGTCATAGCCTGTTCTGCCCCGGCCCCAAGGCCATGTCATCTCCAGAGATGAATCATGTGCCTCTTGAAAAAAAAAAAAAAAAATCGACTCCCTGTCTTAACCATGTTTCCCACAGCCTCCTTAATATTGCCTCACCTTTTTATTTTATTTTTGTGGAGGGGATATGGTTCATCTTCTGTTCTTGGCATATCCATATCCTTTCTCTTGTTGAGATAGTGTTCTTTCTCATCTCTGTCTGCTCTGTGGCCACCCTTTTTCTCCTGTTACTACATCTAAGTCAGAAAGCCTTGGCTTTTGGTGGGAAATCTATACATTTTTGATCAGAATAGCACCAGTTTTATCTTTCATAATCTTAGGCCTTCAGGAACAACAGGGCCTATATTGTCTTTCCTATACGCTGTCCAACATAATTGCCATCTTGTGTGTACTTATTTTTTCTTAATACAATTCAAGTAGCTTCTGAGACAACCTACCTTCCTCTCTCCTTCTGATCTATTCACAGCCTTGTGGTGCAGGCCAGCACACACACTGCTCTTACACCCCATTTCCTATGCAAAGACAGTCTTGGGATCTTACCACTTGCTGGGCCAAAAAAGCTCATCCTTGCTGAATTTCTCATTCAAGCCATTTAGTTGAGCCATGTGAATTAACACTGACCCAGACAATATTTGTTTCAGACTCTCAGGTATCCCAGGTATGCCATCTTTGCATTATTTTCAGTGCGCTCATGTGGCGTCACAAGCCGCCAAATGAAGCTCGCTCTACCCACAAGCTCCAATTTCCATGTTACATAGGTGCATGTTCTCCAGTAATGGCTGGCTGCCTCTCACTTCTCCTTCAGCAGCCCTTTTTATCTCCTTCATGTGTTCACACCCTTCAGAAGAATGGCCGGGAGCAAGATCCAAGCACAGCAACCATGTCAGTTTAATTTATATGGGCAGAGTCTTCTCCGTAGCACAGGCTTGCCTTTGTGCTGCCTGTGTCACTCCTCTGCATCTCCACTGCAGTGCCTGGTCATTCAGAGAGAGACACCAACCCCTTCCCTCCAATTAAAGACAAGTTAGCCAAGGAGATAAATGAACAAGGAGATAAATAACAGGCCTGCTTGGCTGGGCTAGGGGTTAGCCCTGCCAACAGCTATTTCGTTCAGAAAAAGGTGTGTGTAACCCTGTAGACAGAGGCAGGACAACCTTCGTGCCTTTTATTTTCCCTGCCCCCAACAGTTAGTGGTTGGCACAGCTAATCCTGTTTAATGTAGCTATGGATAGTCATGCAGACCTTTAATCCGTCTCAAACCTACTAACCTTTCAGCCTGCGTTGGCTCGAGGGCCGTATTTTGAGCTGTAAGCAGGCATTAGGCAGCTTGCCCCTTGTTACATTCCTCATTTTCAGCTGAATGGATTGTTCTTGTCTTGAAATGAAAAACTTCCATGGGCTTCACTTTTATTTATTTATTTTTGTGAGTTGTTCAGGACAGTGCTGCTCTGTGCCCTTTTCTGCAATAACCAGTCTCTTACCCAAAGCATTTAGGAGCCCATCAGCATTGTAGGTGCTGACACTGGAACATCAGCAAGACCAAAATGGAAGCCAGTCCTAAAAAAATAGCCCGGGACGGAGATACCCAAAAGTATTTTAAGATTCGGGCCCCCCAAAAAAAAAAAATCAAAAGGCCTTTTCATCATTTTAAGCCCTGTTTCCTTGAGCAAGTTTGACCAGCTGTCTTGGTTCGTTTGCACCCAGGCTTGTTTTTGCTGTGTCATTTTGGAGGGAAGAAATTGTTTAGTGTCTCAGGCAGCCCTGTTTTATTAGTCTACATTTGCAGTCCCCCCCCCCTCCTGATACACCTATACATTGATATCACCTGTTGTTGCTTTCCACACTAAGAAAGCCCAGAGTTGCTGATACAGCAGAGGGCCGTGGGCCACTCGGCTTACACCGGCTTGTACCTGTCCAAACAGATTTTTCTGTTTGCTTTCCACTCACATAACAGAGGGAGCAATAAAGCCATTAACCAGCTTTGTGAATCTTACTCACAACGAGCCAGTCCAACACCGAGCATCTGGGAACTATTCTTCCTCCTCTGAACTGCTTCCCTGGAAAGGTTCTACCCCATTATTAACGCTCCAGAGCCTGTATTTGCATTTATATTAAAGCTGCTCCTTCCCATCCCGGCTCCCTGCTGCGTCTGGGTGGGGATGCGCTGTAAGATGGCACCCTCCCTCCTCCCCAGCTCAGCCGCCTCGATTTTTCTGCTGCAGGATGCTCGGCTGGTGTCGCAGAGCTGGGAAGAGAGCCAGCAGCCCGATGAGCTCAGCCTTGCCACGCTCGCAGCTGCGCGGGAGAGAAATGCTGTCCGGCAGGTCCGAGGGCTGCAGGATGTGGTGTCTTAGCTCCCAGACTGGGAGCTGACCAGGTCGGAAGCAGGGTAGGAAAAAAAATCCCTGACCCCTTCTTCTCTCTTCTGGGGTGCAGCAAAGTGTGGCTGCAAGCAACAGAGGGATGGCATGCACTGCTCTGAGATAGCCACCTCCTGGGGGCCCAGCTTGGCTCTAAGCATGAGTGCTCCATGATATGTATGGTTGGTGGTGTAGAAGGTGCTTTGTTTTATCTAACCGCCAGGCACATGCAACAGGCTGGTACCGACTTCCCCCTTTAGCTTGAAGATATTCCCCTCAGGGGCCAGTTCCCATCCTTATCCACCCCGTTCACAGATGGCACTGCTGTTCTTTCCTAGGAGCTCCAGCTCTGTGAGGGAGGGGGGGAAATCAAGGCTAGGACATGCCTCATCTTCACCTTTGGCAAAGATGGTGGTTTATCTAGAACCACTCACTCACTTCTGTTTGCTTTTCCTCCCTCCTGCAAGATAAGGTTTAATTTAGCTGAGGATACTGTTGGCTGTACAACCAAGTTTGAATCCATCTGAAACAATCCGGTCTGACAGGTAGCTTTGCCCTCTCAAACAAGTACAACACCTCGCGGCATATAGCCACAAGTATGATGATTACTTGTGCTGGCCCTAATAGCCTTTCCTGCCAGCAACGAGAGCTCCCCTTCAACTTTCAAATTCCACATATCTAGGTGTTGTTGTTTTGGGGAAAACTGCTCTGGGCCCCACTTTAAAGTTCCTCGTTGACTTTGAAAGAACAACTTTCCTCTTTGCTTATGTTTGCAAGCAAACAAGCCGGGTTTTGTACAAACAGAGCGAACCACATTACCCTAGCGCTCCTTTCTGTGACAACAAAGCTTTTGCTTTCCTCGAGCTGCAGAGGGGTGGCTCAGCAGCTGAACAACCACACAAACAGGGGTGCGTTGGAGGAGCTGGTAGGGGAGGTGCAGGGGGTGACAGGAAGCACCTCGGTAAGGTCAAAGGAACTACTGAGTACACACAGCAGCCAGCATATAGGGCAGCTTTAAAAAGACATACGCTGCATATGGATTGTGCCCAACTACTTTTTCAGGCGTTCTATTCCATTCTACGCATCTCTCCATTTTTGGGAGTAGGAACCAAAAGAAGAAGAGAGGAACTGGTCTTTGAACTGTTTTATTTAGCTGCAGATGGCTGAACTGATCCCATTACAAGAAATCCCCTCCCACACGCTGTTACACAACTTCCAGTACACAAACATTAGTATGTTCACTATTTCCCCTGTCTGGACATTGTACATCTGGGTGACCTTCCCTCTCATGCAAACAAGAGGGAAAGAACACAGCAGAGGCGATGCAGACTTAACAGGATGCACCAGGAATTGTAATCAGATGGCAGGGAAGGGATACCAAATTCCTTCCAGTGCTAACATCTGAGCAGCAGCTGCTCAGGTCAGCCAAGCCACTTGCAATCCATTCTGGAGCCTAACCGAGGCTTGGCATTAGGCCTTCTCCTTACCTCCGTTTTTTCCAAAGGGCACACACTTCCCATCTTCTTAGGGAAGGGGCAGGAAAGGGCAGTGGCAGGAGCTTCCCAGAAGCCATTTACAGTGGTTCAGCAAGGAAGGGCGTCTGGAACAACACTCCCATCTGCTGGGCCATCTCTTTGTTGCAGCAGAGAATTTAGCAGTAGTCTGATAGAAAAAAAAACAAAAACAAAACATCCCTTCAGTCCAGCACCACGGCTCTGGTTCGGAAGACTTGATCCTCTGGAGAACCGCTCCTGGTTATAGGAGCTGGCAGCGCCCAACAGAAGTGCACTGCTGGGGCAGCTGCAACTTCGGTGGGAATGCTTGGGCTGAAGTATCCAAAAGGCAGCTTTCCCCCCATAAGACCTCTTCTTTTTGGAGAGGGGAGGACTGCGAGCAGGCAGAACAGGAGTCATCTCAGTTCCAACCTGTACTTTTTGAAGACCTGAGTGTGGCGGGAGGACTAAATACAAGTGGCAGCATGAATCAGAGAGGGGCCATTCACACGACTGAGTCATCCCAGCGACAGGGATGCCTGGATCAGAACAATGCCCTGGTTTGTCTTCACTCACAACCTGTCATAATAAACACTACCACAAAAGCAAGGATAGGCAGCAGCTGCAACAGCAACAGTTTAATCATATAAAACATACAAACTTTTTACAGTGACAAAAAGCCTGACAGAGGCTGCAGCAGTAACAGAAAATGCAGGGCTATTCCTGTTTTAGCAGTCTTTCAAAGCAACCTTCCTTTTTCCTGATTTATTTCTGCTGGTACCAGACATTTCTCCATTGAGATGGACACAGGCGGCAGCAGCCTTATGTCCTGAGGAACAAGGTTCATTTTTGGACTGGTCCACCCTTCTACACCACGAACACAAGGCGTGCTGGCTGGAGGACCGTGTATTACAAAGCCAAGAGAACTTCCATGTCTCCAGCAACCAGCTCTGCACAGACGCAGTGTTTCCCTGCATGTCTGACATTAAAGAACTCGCTGACAAAGAGGCACATTTCCTATGTCCCATCTCAAACACCCAGAGGAAGTAGCCTGTCCTATGTTCTGAGCGCTCAGCTGTGGAAGATTGGAGCTGCAAGAGTCCCTTTCACACCGTTTATAGTGTCCCGAAGTATTCTCTCTCAAATTTACGGAAATCTTCCTCGGTAAAGACAGTGCCCTCAGGCTTCTTCTTTGCCTTCTTCTCTGGAGGTCGATCTTTGGACTTCCTGCCTCTGTTCTGGGTAAGAATCTTCAAAGAGAAAGGGGAAAACAACATTGTTATCCAGACCAAGTCACAAAACAGTGATTTTCAAGCTCACCTCCCATACCACTGTTATTCTGCTAGTACCCTGCTGTATTCTGAAATGCCTCCACAGAGGAAAGAGAGGCAAAAACCGACGCTAACCAAAGCAGGTCATGGGGAACAACAACAAATATCCATGTAGTATTCAGAGCCAAATATGGAAACCACTCTCTGACAGTAAACTCTTCTGAAACTGGGCTGCTTTTGTCCTATCTAATCACAAGACAACCCAAAAACCCAAGAAGTTGGTGGAATTTCCTCAGTGTTTTCTAATACACCATTGTGGCCTTTTACAATCTCTTGCCTGAGAAACACTGGACGAAACCACTTCATTTGTGTAAGTTAAGTCTCCTTCTCATAAAAATAGCACAGTAAACAAGCAGTGTCAGCTATTTGCCTGTTTGACTCCTGGCACAGCACTATCTTTGGGAAAGACCACTGGTTAAATTCTCAGGTTATGAGAAACACCACTGAAGATGCTATGGAATTCCTACCACGTGAGTCAGCGTCATACCTAGGTCCTTGCCAAAACAGCCTCTAGCTACAGAGGAGGAGACTTCAACAGTAAGGAGAACGTGTGAACCAGTCATTCTTTGCCAGCTGAAACTATGAAACACAATTGGTAACTAAGAAAAGCCAACAGTTAGAGTAGATTTTAGATAACATCTAAGAACATTGTAGGAAATAAGATGACAAGAATTTAAAGTTTAGGAAGGTGTTCTGCCTGAGCACACAGAAATTCCTCAAGGTCACTACCAGGCAGAAACCTAACTCATTTGCATAGGGCCTAAGCTGGACGATCTGGGGGATAGTTCCCCTTATCATCCAGCTCAGACCCTATGCAGAAGAGTTAAGTTTCTGCTGGTAGTGACCTGTACTCCTCAGGGGATGCAGACCCCCGCAGGCCAAGAAGCGACAGTCTTACTTGTTGGGTGACAGCTTTGTCTGCAACGCATCGTCCACTCGTCATGTACTGCAGGTTTTCTCTCAAGTGACTCACGGCCTTCTTCTTGTGATATTCCTCTAGACCAGAGCACGGTGGGAAAAACACATCAGCATACGAAGACTGCTAGGGGATCAGGCTGTGGTTAAGGGGGGACACCCGAGAGGATGGGATGGGCACAACGGGGGCGGGGCAGGGGGGCTGGATCGCACCGGGACTCACCTATCGCCGACTTCACGACCCTGCCCTTAATCGTGGCCTTGCTCTTCCCAGGCCCTGTCGCCGCCTTCCTCCGCCGCGTCCTGGGGCCGCCGCTCCCCGGCTGGAGGGCGGGCGCGGCCTTCCCGCGGCCTGCAGGGACAGAGGGGCACGGTTAGAGATAACCATAACTCCAACCATAACCCCAATCATAACTTTAAACATAAAATTAACCCCAACCTTAACCCCAGCCCCTGCTCCCCGCCCCCGCGGGCCCACCCTGCGCCTCCAGCAGCTCCAGGCCCCTCCGCAGCAGCGAGGCCGACATGACTGCCCCCCCCCACTTCCGCCTCACCGCCCGACTTCCGCCCTCACCTGAGGCCGCTTCCGCTCTCCGCACGGCTGCGCTTCCGCCTTCGAGCCCGACGCGGTGAGCATGCGCGGAGGAGGGGGGAAGGGTTGGGCGGGAAAGGTGCGGCGCCATGTTGGGGCGCCATGTTGTGGGGGGTTCCCTCACAGAACATGGCAGAGCCGTGGAGCGCCGTGCTCTTGCTGGTGGCCTTTCTCTTTGTCCTCCCTGTGCAGTTTGTGGCCCAGCAGCTGCCCTGCGGGCTCTTCATGATAAACCTTAAGAGAGCTGCTGCTCAGAGCCTGCAGCTCAGAGGAACCCCTGCCACCATGGTGGTAATCACAGGGGAAATAATTACAGGCTGAGAGGAAAGGGAACAGCCAGCAGAGCTGTCAGGTTTTGTCTCACTGAGGCCCCAGAAAATAGATTTAACTCTATGCCCAACTCCTCAGACGCAGAGCTTCACTCTGCCAAAATTTTCATCTATTATTCAGTATTACTTAAGTCTATTTATTTAAAGCTTTACTCCCCTGTTTTTGCCTCTCCAGGGACTGGATGCTAATATCTGCTAAATTTAGCTATCATCTGAATAAAGCTTATTCAATTATAGCTGGTGCTGGCAGTAGCAGGCTGGTACTGGAGGAGAAAGAAAGGTTTATTCTCCCTCAAATATGTCCTGCAGGGAGAGAGAGATAGCAGCGCTCGTTGTTCCACACAGTAATGATCTCTAGTGGTGACTGATAACAGTTAAACTGGGGTTCATTAAAAGGCATCCATTCTCTGCAGATTGTTCTCCAGCCTCTGCAGATGTCACCTCAATGTGCATCTTTTTATTGTTAGCTCTCTTCTGAATCTCTGGGTGGTTCCTGGCATCTTGTGTCAGCACCTGGCATTGCCATGGTGCTAATACATCTTCCTGGACAGGATCTATTAGGTGCTTATTCCTGGGAAACATTAACCATCTACTTCCTATTCTGTATGTCAATTCTCACTCATGTTTTTCCTTTTAGAGTAATCCAAACCATTTTATGATTGATTTGGAGGGACAGTCGCTGGGTGTGTAGCACAGAGCACTTCCCAATTTTCTTGTTTCCTGCTAAGCCAGTGAAGGCTGAGGTTGCCCAGCTCCTGGTTCTATACCAGGTTTGTCCCTCCAGTCAAATGAAAGTTAGCAAATTTATGGGGAGACTATTGTACTTTTTCAAAACAGATACTGAACAAGAAGTGATTTAAAAGCCTGTTGCGGAAATCAAAGAGAGCATTCTGTTCACCAAAATATTTGTCACTGCTTGTATATTCTGAATATCTTTATTTTGATCAGAGTGAGATAAATGATAGCTGCCAGTGATATTACTGTGGGGAGAGAATTTCCCAAAATACCTCATCAGTCAAACATTCTCTTTTATCCCTTAAAATACAATTTACAGGTTCTTTGGAAGCTGTTCATAGTAATATATCACACAGTATATTCACGATAGCTTATTCTACTGGTTAAACCCTACATTTACATCACTTACCTTTACCAGGCTCACCTAATGCATTATAACATATGCTTAGTGTCAAAACTGTAGCATCATAAATGTCTTATGAGGGCACCTGATGCAAAAACATCTTAATTACCACCACTGCAAAACACATTTACATTTAACAAATTAGTGTGGTACAAGCTGCACTGATTTATTATCCCATTGTTGGAAAATATATGCCCTTTTCATCTCAAAAGTAAACCACTGCAAATACTATTGTATTTCTATTTCTGTTGTGCCGATTAGTAGCGCTCTCAATTATGTAGGTCTCAGAAAATCTGACTCCTTTCTTATTAAATACCTTCAGGAGCAAGAAACTTTAATACAGACAACTCCTCTTTTGACCAGCAAGGCTGAGCGCAGACCTGCTATGATTTTAGTCTGCAGTTACCTGCAGAATAAAATTTAACAAGCTCACAGGGGTCATTTTGGTGGAAAGGGAAGGCAAGAGGCTTTCTTTAACTGCATTTACAGTCTCCTGCATCAGAGTCTGGTCAGGCTCTCAGAGCTAGTTAGTGCACCAAGAAGTTAAATGGATATGCTTGGTGTTGTGTGCGTTCCCTGGGTTTGGATCTGTTGCTGCCCAAAAACTACGCTAAGATCACCGTCCAACACAGGCCGCGGATTTTTTAACACTTTGCGAAACCATGTTCCTATTATTAATACATTATGTTTCTTCCACTCCTCTTAACAGGATCTGGCAGCCTTTCTCAGGGGATGGTCATTAACGTTCCTCTAACCGCATTCTGGCTTCAGCTGTGCTTGGTCTTGGCAGACACGGCGATAACAGCATCTGTCATGTCTCCGTCTGGGTGACTTTGGTACAGCTAATACCTGCCGTGCTCCTGCAGTCGCAGATGCAGGTTTTTCCCTTACTCTTTGACTTTAATAGAAAATTATGCTTACAACATTTTCCTGAAGTGCTAAGCGAGATCAGTTTATTGTCTTACATCAGGAATGTACTGGATTTTGCCTGTGTATTATATGTCCCTTTAAACCTGTATGTATGTAGAATCTAGGCGTTTGGATCACATAATCTCATCTGCTATATGTCATAAACCATAACATTTCCTCTGTTGACCTCGCATTAAGTTTGCTAACCTGTGTTTGATAAATCTGCTTTGTGCTGAGCACAGCATATAAGATGTTGTATTTCTCTTCGTAGGCGCTTCCATGGCTTTATCACTCTCACAGTGAAGATACGTTCCTTTTTCATCATGATATATACATTTAACTAGCACTTTCTTTTACCCAAATCACCGTTGAGAGCAGACGAGCAGCCCCTACAAATAGCTTTTTCCCAACTGGTGTGTTCTCTTAAAAATTTAATGTTAGGAGACTTTGCGTCTATGTCAGTAAAAACAATAAATAAATTGGTATTTCATTGTACTCTTTAAGGTCTCTGCTCAGATTAAAATTTCATCCAAGAAAGCTTAATCACTTAGCACTCCCTCAAAAATCACTACAGTTAGCTCTTTGAAACGCTTTGGGGACAGAATGGATGTCAAATGGTACTCATTTAAATGTATAACATCCAAATAAATCGCTATCTTAGAGCCTGAATAATCTAACTTGTGATGGCAAAAACCACAGGCACAGCCTTTCAGATGGAGAATGTCTTTGTTTCTGAGAGTTAAGTTATCTTCGAAAGCTTTCTGCTGCTAATGTTTGTGTTTTATAGCTTTCTTTAAATCTCACGCCTCAGTGGGTACCCGTGAGCTAGCTGGCTTTTCAATTACAAATAACACAGCGTACAGATCACTTTAAGTTTAAATAACTTCCTTTTGTGGCTATTATAAGTTCACTTTCTGCTTTATTTCCTGCGGCACTGAAAAATGAAATTTTTCCTCGTGTGAATGTGTTGATAGAGTTTCTGGTTCATCGTGGAGTGACTGTTCTTCTCCATATTATTCCAGGCTTTGGAAGATATTTGAGATTATCATACATTTGGCCTGTGCCACCTTATTATTATGTACTAAGTGGTGACAAAGACATTAATGATATTCGTGGTTAATCATACTGCTCATAATAGCTGTTTGTTTGCTCTTTTTTATGTTCCAGCGTCTGGATTCAGGGGGCTACGTAGGAGTCTCAGCTTGAAGGAACGTTCTGAGGAATGTTAGAAAACAGAAGCTGAGAGCAGCATTAGAAGTAAAATACAGCAATTGCAAGCACTCATTTAGTTTAGGAGTGCTTTTTAAACAGTCTTATGATTTTGGGAAATGGGATCCCGATGTTTGAACACTCGGTGTTGTCCATACTGACAAATACATCTGCATTTTTTTCTTTCAAAATGAAACAGGCCGATTTTCAAGCTGATTTGTAGCAGATTTTCACCTTTCTATGTTCCTTCACACGTGGATTATAGAACATGCTTTGCTTTGGACAGCTGTCCACTTTCACCACGTCCAGTGCTCTGTGTTTTCTCTGGAACAACAATACCTTATGGTGCCTTATTCAAAGCTGTTGTCATTAATATTTATCTGTGTTTGCCAACCTCTAGCGGTTTGTGTTGTGGTTGCTGTTCCTACAAAGAACCGTGGATCACTGCCTGCCCTGTACCTCAAGTACGTAGGAACCTTTGTCCCTTAACTGCGTGACATGCCTTTGAAAAGTGATTGGACTTTCTAGCCCACTGTGTTTGAACAAGTGCTGGACAATGCTTTGATTCATATCCTTGTGTGGGTAAGTTTTTAGTTACTGCAGATGGATAGAAAGTCTTTTATTCTGATTTTCTACTGTTTTGTTTTAATCCAGTGCAGATACCTACCTCTTCCGTGCACTTTTCATCCTTTTCCAGGTAACCAAGAAACTGGCTCTGCACCGCACAGCTTCTGCAAATAATGTCTCAGGCTGAGACTAAATCAGGATTCCCACTGTACTGGATGCCGCAGTTAGAAATGAACTCTGCCCCTGAACAAGACAGTTATTATTCTCCTGTACAGATGAGATAAGGAGGCACAAAGATTAAGCACCTCACAAAATATCCGAGACAAATTGTGTTCAAACTAGATCTTCTGAACAACAACGTGAGGGCTCAACCCAAAACATCTTGTCTCCGCGTGCTGCTTTTTGGCTCCAGATGGGAAGACAGCCAGCATCAGTACCTCTGCTGAAGCTGTATGAGCCAACTTTGTGGACAGAGTGATGTTTTTAAGAACATAAATGTTAAATTTGGAGAAAAAAAAAAGCAAACATACAAGTCTTTCATTGGAGCTTAGAATACCAGGAGAAAGCACTTTGTTAGTAAATCTTGCAGGTAATAAAGACTTGGTGTCACAAGGTTTCTGTGGTGAGAAATAATGGAAGTTTGCATCCAGAATCACAAAAATGACTGAACTTCCAGTACCCTCCTACTCTTCATCTTTGCCTGAAGGTAAAAATCTCCTCTGAGGGATGTCTGCTGCTGTTGCATGCCTCCTAGAATGGCACAGGCAAACAGGTCTGCAGCTGGAGGTTAACAATTTCCCTTTCTCTTTCCCACCACTGTCCTTAAATGTCAGGAAAGGGAGGAAGCAGTAGAAGGATCTTCACCTTTTTCTTTTGTTTCACCTTTGGTTTGCAACCTAACTCTTTATTCCTCCCTTACGTTGGGTGATTTGCTCTTCCTAGCTTTCTTTTGTGCTTTAGTCAGAACTACGGATATTCCATGCCAGAATCTGTGAAATTCACCCCCTAAAATATTCCCAGGTTCCCACAGCAAATGGACAGAAATGGAAACAGGGATTTTGAAGCAAGGTATTGAGTTGAGAGCAAACATCAGATTGCTTAACTAGAGAGATTTGTAAAAAGGCTGTAGCTCTCAATTCTGGAAATATTGTGGCCTTCGATAACACAAAGTCTAATTTCTTCCAGGAAGGATGTGTTTTATCCACGATTACAAGGCAAATAATGATTTCTCATGTAAAGAGTATTAGAGCTGAGCATTTGTAAGTAACCCCATGCTGTGCAGATGTGAAATTGGGGACTGTCAGTCATTGTTGAATGTGTCTGCTTTCAAAGCAGTGACAAAGAGGTGGAAGGCTGTGTGTTTTGTTCCCAGCCTCTCTGCTCCAGGGCCTTAAAATGTTTACAAGCCCCAGAGCTGGCTCTGGATGCAGCGAAGTTTAGCTAGTTATGCTTGTCACCTACCATTACGGGTTTGGAGACAGACAGGAGATGGGCTGGGGTTGTCACAGGCTTTTGCTGCCTTAGGCAGGCCTTGTTAGCGGATTTCTCTGCTGCTTGATGCAGAGCAGGGCTGCTGGAGCATCGCTGGCTGCTGCAGCTCCTGTCTGCTCCATCCTCTGACCTCCTGATGGTGGTTCAGTGTCCGAAGGTGTGGCATGTCCTCACTCAGTCCCTTCAGGCTCCAGGAGGAGCCACTTAGAGACGGTAGGAAGAGCACAGGGGAGCGGAGGAGGGAAGGGATCAGGAAGGTGTTGATGAGAAGAAGATGTCCCTGGCCAGATCAGTCCCGTCCCCAGTTGTCACTGGTGTGGGGACTGAGAACAAGGCAGCATCACGGATTCAGCTGCAAGCAGCAGGGTGGCTGGCTGCTTGGTGCCACAATGCACACTTTGTGGTTTCCTGGTATGTGTTTTTTTTTGTTTGTTTGTTTCCAGAATTACTCCAAACCACACAAAATTTAATGCCAGGCTTGCCCAGATCAAAGAGATGTTCAGTCCTGTGGCTGCATTTACCAGCATGGTGCCAGACCTCTCCTTTCACCCTGCTTTCACCATTCTTCCCCCTTCATTTTTCTTCTTTCCTTGCTTTGCTCTCTCTAATAGCTGTATTTAGTCCTGCCTTATGTTATCCCGTCTCCCTGACTTCTCTCTCTTTCTAGTCCCCTCCGACCAGGACCAGTGATTTCTGAGGCCGTGGAAAGGTGACAGTTCAACCTGACCTCTTACCATTTGTATGTGGGTCCCTGCAGTTGAGCCTACCTAAATTACAAGCCTGGGTCTCTCCTCTCTTCCTTTCTCTCACTCCTTTCTTTCCCATTCCATCCAGCTCTTCTCCACTGAGTGTTACTGACCTGTGGGGTGGGGAAGGGCATCCCCAGGGGGCTCTTGACACCCCTATGCTCCTAAAACGCTGAAGATCCCCCAGCATGTGCTTGGAGCCCCCTACTTTTGGGATGTAGGGGCAATCCCAAAGGCACTGGGTACCAGGCACCCTTTACCTCACCACACTGGACTCCCTGGGCCAGGCTGCCTTCTCCTCCAGGGCCACATCTCCTGCTCTGCCCCCGTCTTCTGATGTCCGAGGGGCAAAGCAGCGAGGCGAGGAGGGCAAAGAGGCCAGGCTGCCATTTCCAGAGCAGAACCATGGTGCCGTGAGGTGTCTCCTCACTAGATGTCACTGTGAGGCTGGGTTTCGCCTGCCTCGGGCGAGGTGGGTGCAGAGATGGGTGCTGAGCTCCAGGAAAGCCCTGCCAGGAGCAGGGGGAGGCTACGGAAGAGGTTTCCAGGACAAATGTCGAGTTGCTGCAGGTTTTAGCCAACCTTGGCGCGGAACCAACCTTTTGGGCACGGAACCAGCAAGGTGCAGGAGGGTTTTTGGAGCACATCTCCGTACCACCTCCTTGGAACACCCCAGCCTGTGTGTGTGGATCAGCCAGCATGACTTTCACCTCAGGAATGCTCAGCTCATCTCCTGCCCGTTGTGATACCGGTTTGGCAGCAAGTCCCTTGCTCGTGCTCAGCCCTGGCTCACTGTTCACCGTCCCCATCTGCCACCAGCCATCCTGTGTGCTCCTTGTGAGGTCTCCTCCCTGCCTGCAGCAAATGGCTGTGCCGCTGCCTCCCCGGCAGGGCTGCAGGGGGGATCCTTGGGGAGGCACACCCATTGATGTGGTGGCAGATGCTTTCTAACTTCTTTTACTTCCTCAATGTTTTCCTTCTTTCATTTTTCCATTCTTTCCTTCCTTCTTTCTTGTTTTCCCTTTTCTCTCTGTTTCCCTCGCTTCTTGACACTCTCTTCTTCCAGCCCTTGCTTCTCCAACCAGGGTCAGTGATTTCTGGAAGGATGACAGTTCAACCTGACCTTTTATCTCTTGGTCTTGACTCCCAGCACTTCAGGTCCTCTAAATTACAAGGTCAGCTCTTTATTTATCTTCCTCTCTACTTTTCCCTTACTCTTTTCTTTCTCCCTCTGGACTCAGCAAAAGGTTAGTGGAAGAGTGGAAATGCCAGCTCTCTCCTTCCCTGCCTGGGATGCTTTAATCCTCAGTCTCTGTTTCTCCACCATCTTCCTAAAGCTTTATGTTGGGAACTGGGCCTCTCAATGACGTCTCCATCCTCTGAAGGGTCTCTTCTGTACAGAACCTGTTCTGGGGAAAACAAACTGACTGATAAATACACCATGAACCATGGCATCTGTGCCATATATACATATATATATATTTAAGGACAATTATGTGGTTTTAGTTTTAAGTTCATCATGCATCTGCATTGATGATGTACAGCCAGTTCACTGGGTGGGCTTTGGATGGTTATAGGTAAATGTGTGTATTTCTGTGTGACCAGGGTGTATGTGTTTACACAGGCATGTTCATGGGTGCTGTTGAGGATGTGGAAAAGATTGGATGTGAACCCCCAGGACATGCAGCCTTTGGGGCTGGCCAAAGAGGTTGGGAGCTCCAAAGACTCCTCCAGCATAATCATCTGTGTTCATCCAGCCATTGGGTTTTTGCTCCCAGCAGCCATACGTTGAAAGATGAGGGCAAGAGGTAGATGGAAAGGGAGAGATAAAGCTTTGGGAATGAGTGAACGAAGGCTGGATGCTGGGCATGGTCATGGAGGAGGAGCAGGAGGTTGTCTGAAACCTTTGGGACCTCATGGTTCAGATCTAATGGAGTGGTCATGGCTGGTTAGCCAACGCAGGTAGGAAGCTGCAGTGCTTGGAGGGGTTTGCTAACACCTTGGAAAGCTTTCCACAGGAATGAAGGCACAGATCTGGGCCACAGATGTACTGGGGAGCAACTCGTGTGGCATCTGCTCCATGCATTTTCAGCTAGTGGGCCAATGTCAGCTGTTCCCCTCGGCCGTGCCCTGCCAGTGCCAGCTGAGCAGGACCTGGGGCTGTGTGTGGAGTGGTGCTCCATTTGGTGTGAGTTGTGGACATCTGCCTTAATCATCCCCGCTTTGCTTTCTTCCTACTCCCGTCTCCACAGATGCCACAAGCTTGTTGGGGCTTTGCTTTTCAGATGAGCCCAAGTCTTCTGAGCTTCCCTGTTCTGGATCCTCTACCCCCCAGGCTCCTGCTAATGGTTTTGCACCATCCAGGGCCAGTTCAGCAAACACCTGTGTGTTACTCCAGCTAACACTAATTAGCACTTTTCCAATGGTGTTTCAGGCTTTGCTTCCACATCTCAGGCAGGTGGGATGAGGCTGGCGTGGCTCCATGCCCTCCCCTTCTTCGCAGAGCTGCCTGCTGTCCCCCAGGGCTGGCAGAGCTGGGCTGGGCTGCTTTCAGCCTCTCCCCGATGTGATTGCCCCCTCCCAGGTAGGCATCATGTCACTTCCCAATCGAAAAGCCAAATGAAATTTCCAGGCGTTTTGCAGCTTTTATGATGCACTTGTTTGCTTTTCTCCCTTTCTCTCCTTTTTTATTTTTTAAATCATTTTTTTTCTTTCTCTCTTCTGTCTCTATTCACTCCTGCCAGCTGCCTGCTTTGAATTTAGTTTGTATCAAGGGCAGGAGAAATTAATTTTCTGCTTTCCTGTTTGGTGCAGAATGGATTCTCCCCCCTCTGCTACCCCTCCCTGCCTATTGCTGGAGTAGAAAGAGATGTCTTGGACATCTTTTGTTTTTTTAAAAAAAATCTCCTTATGCCCTCTCATAACTCCTTGGCCTCTCTGCTGCCAGTGTAGAACAGGAGCTAACACAGTACTCCTTTCCTCATCCAAGAGCTGGAGAAGAAACTCTGGGGCATATTGCAGATAACCAAGTGAGAGCATATCTCGCCACAAACCTAGCTACAAAGGAAAAAAAAAATAGGACATTTGGAGAGGGACAGGTTTTTCATCAGCTCTGTGAAATTATCCCTGCTGCTGGGTCCCTGATTGCTGCCTGGATACGGAGCATTTCTGGGTTCAGTGCTGGGACAGCAGATATAGCCTGGCCCCGCTGGGACCTGTGTGGAAGGTATGGCACGGCGGCGTGGAGGCCAGGAGGTGGTATGGTCTGTTTGTGGTGGGCATCTGGAAAATCTGTTGTTTCGCTCCGGAAATCGAGGTTTTATGCTGCGTACATAAAAGTTCCCCGTTAGGCACAAAGGACCTGAGAGCAACTTCCCAGCTCATCCAGCCCCGCGATGTATGGGCTCCGTGTGTGTCCGTGTATGCGCAACACTTGCTGGTATAGCATATTTGTGAGACGTGGCGTTTGTGTTACCTTTCAGAGAGGAAGAATCGTTTATCTCAGCATTCTAATTATGTCCCATTAAAATGCAAATTTGGGTTTGTGCATTGAAATTGTCAGTGCCATTGCCATGGCAACTGGAGCTTGAGGGTGGGGAATTGGAATAGGTGGGACCGTGCATCTTTCTCCGGATCCCTCTCAAATGCCTCCAGGTGACAGAAATCACAGCGCCCTTCCCCAGGATTCATGGCACTTTCCCACTGGTGAATGTGGGGCATCACTGAAGTTCTCCTTGAAGTTGTTATTAAAAAAAAAAAAAAAAAAAGGGAAATCCTTCCCATTTTACCCCGATGGCTGGCTGGGAAGGAAGAAGGGGAGGTATGACTCCCACATATCTCCCCATGGAAGCCCTTAGATGTTCTCCCACTTACTGGCAGATCTAATTGCTCTCTGCTTTTAGAGCCACTCAGCTCCAGATGAACACCTGGCTGAGCTGTCTGTGTTGGCCATGTCCTGCAGCAATGAGCTCCCCCGGTCAATCATCCTTGGCACAGAGTAAGTAATTTTCCCCATACCACCTGCTTGGGGCCCTGCTCCTTCCCCTCCATTCTGCACGGTGAGATGACCTGACTCAGTGCCATCCTCCTCCCTTTAACAAATACAACTGGAACTCTTGGAGCTTGTCTCTCTCCTGTTCCAAAGTCAAGTGAAGGGGTTTTAGGATGCTGGGTGGAAGCAGATGCTGACAGAGATTGGGATACGACTGAGGAAATTTTGCAGGGGAAAAATGTGCATCTCTGTTTTGGCTCTTCACAGAAAATTGAACAATTTTGTTGGTACATAAAGAATGATGAGTTAATTCCCAAACCACACTGACAGCTGGGCAGGGAAGACAGGGCTAGAGTCTTTTTTTCCTGGCTCCCCAGCCCTCTTTAAGAGATTCAAAAAATCCTCTGATTCCTCATTGTGGTGTTGCCAGAGGGCTGTCTTTACCTCTGGGCCAGGAATATTATTTACTGATAATAAAATATAGATGCACCATTACGGACCTGCTGGTCCAAACTGCAGTTTTGGTTAAATATCATTGACTCAGAGAGCCATGAGGCTTTTTACCAGCCATTTAACTGTGAAATAAAGAAGAGGGAAACATTCCAAACTTTTTATTTTTGTTCTGAGCTGTTTTTGCACTCACAAGCCAGGAGAGGTAGAGTCAGGCATTGCTCCCCCAGTGCAAGACATTAGTTGGCAAACTGGAGTGAGTTCAGTGGAGGGCCATGGAGATGAGTGGGGACTGGAGCACACTTGTGAAGAGATGCTGAGGAGACACTGGCTTTGTTTAGAGTGGAAGAGGGAAATTTAAGGGGGATGTGTTTGCCTGTTTCCACAAGGTAATGGGGAGGTTGCAGGGAAAATGGAGCCAGACTGTTCTCAGAGGTGCGCACCAAGGAATTGTCTGTTGAAGCACCAGAGACAAGTTTCAGTGAGGGAAATTCCAAGTCTGTGTAAAAAGGAAAATCATGAGAGTGATTCAGATGTGAGATGGTGGCCTGGAGATATTTTGGAGTCTGCATCCTTGGAGATATTCAAAACTCAGCCAGGCAGGGCCCCGAGCAACCTGTTCTGGCTTTGAATTTAGCCCTGGTTTGAGTGGGGATTTGGGCAGGAGGCCTCCAGAGATACCTTTCAACTCCTGGTGTTCTGTGTACTCCCACTGAGGGCAGGTTTGGTGACGCACGGTGAGGTGGAGAGCCCACACTGTTCTCTCCACTGGGATGAATCACAGCACAAGTGATCTGTGGGCTTCGTTTGCTGGAAAACGCAAGACCTTACCATGGATCCTCAGCTTCTGCTTTGAGGGAGTTATATCTGTACAGTAAGCACAGAACTGATGGGGACAGGAGCTCTGCAGATATCTAGATCCCATAAAGACAAGGAATAGATCACTTGCTACTTCCACACTAGGCAAGCCAGTAATCTAAGGAGATTGAGTTCCCCAAGAGTGACAATCGGTTGGGAGTGAGGGATGGGACTACAAAAAGCCATTTGCCATCTTGGGCTTTCTCAAGGAGCAGGTTAAAAATACATGATAGAGAATGTAATGAATTGTGAGTAACTTATAACAGAGAATGTCCTTCCCCTCCAAGTAAAAAAGGTGGCAGGGAGGGAAAAAGGTCATATTTGAATTTCTGGTTTTGATGTGACAAGGAAAGGCATCCAAGTGGCTAGTACCTGAAAGCAGAGGAATGAAGAACTGGCTTCAGTGGGAGAGACACTCACCATGTTCAATATTATCATCATTAAGCTGATCAGCTTCACCAGCAAGGAGGGTGCCAAGAATGAGAAAGCAAATATTGTAAGGGAGAGAGAGGAACAGGCATTCAGAATAGCTGTGCGCTAGAGAACACTTGCCAATAAGTGCTTGCCGAGGGAGAGACAGAAGGTGAGATGGAGACCAGAAGAAAACGTGGAGAGGAGAAAATGACAGGGTGGAGGAGAGTGGGAGAAAAGAGATTTCTTATCATTCCTGTAAATCTCTCAATCCTTCTCTGTTCTCTAACAGGTGGTTCCCAGCTCCCACCCTCCCCTCCACCCCCCAGCCTAGTCCTCCTCTTTGGGACAAAAGTTGTGCCACATCTCCTTCTTTAGGACACAGTGAGATGTGAGATTCCCTCTGTTCCTGGGCTGAGCTGCTACTGACTGATTTAACCTGATTTACTGTGATTTACTGACAGATTTAACCCTGTTTGGGTGTTTGGGTTGCAGTGGGGGATCTTTAGAGGAGACATCAGGAAAAGCTATGGGTAGTGAAACATGAGCCTGATTGCTTGGATGTGAGCTGAGGTCTGAGTTGTGAGCCATGGGTGAGGATTTGCTAACATCAGCAAGGGGAGGCTTCTGTCTCATTGGTCTGGGAGAGAGGAGACAGACTGGTTGACCCCATGTGGTCCGTGGCATCATCACATGCTTCTGAGCTGCTGTGTGAAAGCAGCCAGCGAGCTTCATCCTCACCTGGCTGGCTGGCATTGCAGCATCTCATGCCAGAGCTCACCTTTCCAGGATGAGGTCCTCTAATGGTAACTGCAGCAAAGATGCTGAGACCTCTTCCAGATGGCAGAGCCCAGCGATGTGTTCCTCCATTGCTGCATTTACTCCATCCCTTCACCTGTAAACCCTGCTCATGAGCCAGCCCTGCCTCCTCACCCCTTCAGAGGATGACAACACACACACCGGCTGAGCCCCCCCCCCCCCCCCCCCCCTTTCCCCAGATAAGGGGGTCCCCGCGGGCTGCTTCCCTCTCACACCCTTGGCTGTTCTAACATATCCTCAGGGAAGGTGTAAGACTGGCTGTGGTGACGAGATTGTGATTTTTCTTTTTATATATATATATTGACAGTGGAATTTCCCTTGCCATTTCCAGCAGATCTAAAAAAAAACCCAACCCTTTACTGAATATTCAGCATCTTCCCAGAGCAAGGCGGTAGCCAGCGGGGGCCGCGGGTACCACTTGTGAGGGGATGACTCACGAGCCCCAGCTTGCTCCCTCCTCTGGCTGAAGGTCTGTGGGTTCATGAGCCCAAAACCCACAGTCTGAAACCTCCAGTACAGATCTCCTCCAGCTCCTTGCAGTGCTTTTGGTTCAGGCTCTTTCCTGCCAGCACCTGAGCCAACACTGGCTCATTTTCACACAGCCTCCCATGTAGCTTGGTCATTGACTAAATTAAATTTCAATTACTTTTTTTTTTTTTTTTTTTTTTTTTTTTTTTTTAAACCACTGAGAGCAGCAGTGTTCAGCTGGCAGCAGTTGCCTGGCCTCTTGCAGCAGGGACAGGAGCGTGGGGGTTGTTTGGTGGGGACGAGGCACGGGAAGGTGGAGAGTCACGGGTGTCCCTGCAGGGGTTGGGACGGACAAGCAGAAAGGCATAGGAGCAGGCTGTGCCCTTTTTTTTTCCACAATGGCTTTCAGATGCTGCTCGCTTTTAGTTTTTATCCCAGCTCTGCTCCTCACTGCCCATCTCTGGGAAATGCTACCCGTGACCCGAGCCATGATACCCGTGTCAGCTGCGCTGCCTGGGAACACCTGGGGCCCCTTTCCTGCTGGTGACATCTCACGGGCGCGGGCTGACAGGTAGTCAGGACTCATTGTCTTTCTAAGAAACTAGGAAAATAAGCTTGTGCTTGAATCCCAGGTGCAGAGGGGGCCTTCCTGTCACAGCCAATTCAATGCCGCGCTGCCTGGCAATGCTATTTTCTTTTCTACGGGCTCCTGTTCACCTTTCTCTCTTTCCCTTTTACTCACATTCCCTTGTGTTCCTCTCTTTCCCTCTCCCTCTCCTCCCCAAGCTGCCTCCCAGCAGAGATTGCCTATTAAGCCAGCTGTGCTAGGGCTGCGAGATGCACACAGGCATTAGGAACAAATGTCATTTTTCAGGCACTTGCTTCTATTGCTGCAGCAGGGTGGCACGAATCTCCTGGCGCCAAGGCACACGAGCAGGATTGTGCTGGGAAAGCCTGGGACCTTGCTTGCACAAAAACTGTGACTACCCTCACCTCTTGCAAGAGCTTATGATTTGCATCCTGCAAGCCAAGGTGTGAACCTGCACTGCTCCACCTAAATGGATGAGTCCCTTAACATATGGGCGCATGAGTTTCTTATACGGTCTGTGGGGCAAGCAGCTGCTCTGTGTCAGCACAGGTTATGTGTGGACTGATGGGGATGGAGGAAATTCCTGGCTCCCACACACATTCTCTCTCCAGTATAATGTGTGAACAGCCCTGGGTTCCCCCCACCCATGGCCAAAATGAAGATGCAGATGCACTTGCGGTGTCTGCTGGCATCGTGGCAGCAGCTGGAATCCCTGGGAGCAGCAGCACAGGGGAAGCACTACAGGCATGGCTGCATGACACAGAGATGAGGGAGGTTCAGAACTGCTGGGGTTTGGACTGCTTTCAGCAGCTCTCTGTGTTAGGGAGAAGAAGGATGAGAGCGAGCTTTTTTTCCCTTCAGAAGTTTCTTTTACTTTTATTTCACCTTTGCAGGTGCCCGGACTGTGAATGGTTATTATGGGGGTGATGTGTGAAAGCCTGGGCAAACCTGGGCATTGCTCAAGCTACTGGAGGATGGAATTGAGGAGGCAAACAGGTTATCAGAGGAACTGACTCGAGTGGATTTTATAAATTCGTTTTTATCAGAAGGGAATTAAATGTCTTGCCCAGATAGGCAGCAGTGCCCCGGCCACGGCTGTGTCTAGCAGCCGTGTGGAGGCGGCTGCGGCTGGGCTGGGAGCTCGGTGCTGGGAGAGCTGGGGAGGGGATGAGGCTAGTGCTTGGAGCTCTGTGGTCGTGGCAGGCTGGGTGCCCACAGCCCTTCCCAGGGAGGCAGGA
>CM021765.1:53519452-53530452 GCA_011076525.1 Nettapus auritus | reverse complement strand
AAAAGAAAAGAAAAGAAAAGAAAAGAAAAGAAAAGAAAAGAAAAGAAAAGAAGGTGTTGAGGGAGGTTGTGGGAAAACTGCCTTGGAAAAATAACTCCACTTTAATAAGGGAAAAAGTCTATCTTATTTTGTTGGAGCAGATGCAGTTTAAAAGAAGGAACATTAAGGAACACTTTGGGGAAATCTTTAATCTGGTAGCAGCATCCAAGAGAAATAGCGTAGGAGAAAAAGACCTGAGGGAGATGAACGTACAGTGATGCATTAGCAGATAAATAGCATGCAGCGGGCTCTGGGCACTTCCCCATAACTGTGCCCTGGTCGAGCCAGCTGGGTCTTCTTTTCAGAAAGCAGAGGAAAAGACGGATGCGTCCTCCTGCCTCCCCATCCTCAGCTCGGCAGAGGCTTTCCGTCGACCTGGCTTCTAATCATGGTATCCAGAGCTTGTTCCTTTAAGCATTTACACCTCCAGTCAGGCCGCCAGTCCCACTGCCATGTGGAGCCATAAACAGGGATAAACAGTAATTAGTATGGTAAATAGCTTGGCCTTGTGTTTTCTGGTTACAGTATCATGGTAATTATTTCCGGCTCCCTGCCTGTGTGCTCCTGCTGCCTGATTTTGTGCTCTGTACATCCTTGCCAGCCTGATTATCACCGGACGCATTACAATCCCCGATTGCTGCCTCCCCGTCTCCCAGCCGCTCCGCAGGGGCGCTGACCCAGGCCCATTAGGCAGAGGCAGTCGGGGACGAGCAGTGATGGGCACCGGTTGCTGTCTTCTGGTGGCTCTCAGCCCTAATGGAGAGGTTGGGGAGTCCTGAAATAATGCAGGACAGCCTTTCCAGGAAGCCCACTGCTGGTCGGTTGGCCTTTGTGAAATACAGAGAGAGAAATGAGTGGTTGGGTCACGCCTCATCATGGTCTCTTGGCCAACATCCCAAGCTCAGTTTCTCTGAAATATAGCATGGATGCTTTGGCATCCATCCATGCAGGCTATAAGTTAGGGTTCCTGAGACCTTCTTACCAGCTGTGGGTCTGTCTCTTCACTTTCTGAAGCAGAGCTCTCCTTTCTTTCTAAATTCCCCACACTAAGGGTCTGTTTTGCAACATGCTGTGTTTTCTCCTTGTCCCTGCACTTCCTTAGAGTTCCTGACTTGTTCCTTCTGGATGTCCCTCCTCAGCCGCCCTCCTTCAGACTACTGCAGGTAAGCTATGTGTCTGTTGCTTTATTTGCATCCAACCTGTTCTGATATGTATGCACACAGTTTGGAGGCACTGGAGGCAGCCTGTGGGTCTGGGGTAATTGCTCATTCACTGCCTCTCTTGCAGTGGCCAGGATATTAGGGCGAGCAATTTGTTAGAAACCTCTCTGAGGTCCTGTTTTATTCATGGTCTCCTGGATGAAATGTCACCAGAATGGTTGTGTTTTCCCAGTTATATCTGAAGCCTTCCCTCTCCCCCTGTGGAGATACACAGCCTGATAACCCCTGTCTGCATGGTGGGGTGGACTTCCCAGCACTGTAGGGTCCATCAGCAAATGCTTTGGCTGCTCCTGATGTACACAAGCATGTGCCACAGCTGACCTTTTTTTTTTTTTTTTTTTTTTTTTTACTTTACTGGAGATATATGAGTGTTATTATTCACAAAGTATTGTGAACACGCTGAGACTCTCAGGAAGACAAATGGGCATGGCTGGGGAAGGAAGGGCCAGGGGAGAGACAGCTGCTGTTTCTCCCCAGAAAGCACCTCAGCAGCAAGACTTGGTTGTAACGGCGGCCACAGGCCTTTGGGATTAGAGACCCATGGAAGACAAGCCTGGCAGGGTCTTCAGGACATCACTGAGTTCATGTCCATCTCAGGAGGAACAATGCATGCATCATTCCCAAGAGATTTTGGCTGGCTTGAAGTGAAGGACGTTCCCCCAGGTCCTCAGGCAGTCTGTGCACTATACCATGCTGTCCTGACCACCAAATGCCCTGTACTGCAATGCCATCCCATTTCTTCCTCTTCTGCCCACTATGGACACAGAATTGAGGACAATGCTCTCAGATACATGGTGGGATTTTTTGTGTGGTCCTTTCGGGACCCAGGAGTTGAACTTGATGATCCTCGTGGGTCCCTTACACCTTGGGATATTCTATGATTCTGTGATTCTAGCAACATTTTTTGTATTTGAAGGCCATTATTGTGTACCTTCTCAATCTTCTGTAGTTTAAACACTTTCATATTGCTCCATCCTTTCCTGGTAGGTTATGTTTTCGGCATCTCTGATCATGTTGGCATGATTCTCCTAACTATCTGCAGGAGAGCTTTGCTCTCCTCCCCCATTGCTCTCAGACTGACAGCAGAAAACCTCTCCCTCACCCCTGGAACCGTAAGTCCTGATGGAGATGCACGTTATCCTTCACTCCTCAAATATAACTTTGACTACATGTCATTTTTCTAGACAGCTGAAGCCATTCATCAGGTTTTTCTCACAGGACTTGGACTGGAGTGCCTTGCTGTTCCCAAAGGCAATTAATTCTAGCTGAATCTTGGCTTAGATGTGAGCCAAAAGGGTGTCTAAAAAACTGATGTGTGTGCAACTCCTTTACATAGTCTCTGTAGAGTTGCTCTAAGGGGTGGAGAACTCTTAAGTTTTTGCAGTGCAGTACCCATGCTGCTTGGAAAACCAGCTCTGCAGTGGAAAGTAGTTACTGCTGTGGAAAGCCAGCTCTGCAGCACAGAGAGATTTGTGGTCAGCAAGTGGATGAGGCTGCCTTTGAAACCAGCCTTCAGTTCCCCTCAGCCAACACTCCTTGGGGGCTGTGATTCTGTTTCCTTCATCACAGAGTAGAAAAGAGTGCACAAGAATGATTTGCCAAGATTCTGCCAGACCTTCCTCAGTTTTTACCCCCTGCAGCCAGGAGGTCAGGAAGCCTGTGTGCTATTTGGGCTGGCAGAAGGCCATTTTGCTCCAACTTACTTGCTCGTGCAGAAGAGACTTGAGCAAGTGAAGGCCTGTAACCTGTCTTCACCTTTAACCTTTGGATCCTATTTCTCTGCTTACCTGCCCTGTGCAACATCTGAGGGGTGTATCCCTGCTATCCCTGCCCTGGACAAAGTCTTCTTCTCAGCCCTAGTCTCTTCTCCTCCTGGCTGTCATAGCTTGCGTTCCTGAGCTCTTTAGGCGCCACGTGATTGGGATATGTACAAAACACAAGAGAACAAGGCCTTTGTACCTGGTGGCTGGGAGAGCACTGGTGTTTCTTGGTGCCTGCTTCTCTCCCCTTGCTCCTGTGCCATCCCTCGTCTGCCTCTGTGCTCCAAGTTCAGCCAGCAGGCAGTGACGCATGCAGAAGTACTAAGCATGTGCTTATGCTATATAATAAGCACTCAGCACTCACGGGCTGCTCTTCAGCCTTGGGCTCCAACACACTCGAGCAGAAGGATGCAAATATCACCCTCGCTGTGCAGAGGGGCAGTGTGACTCACACAGGGCTGCCCGCAGCTGGGACTAAGACACAGGCAGCCTAAATTTCTGCCTGATGCTTGTCGTCTAGTGAACGGCCCTACCTGTCTCTGGCTGTGCTGCCCAACCCACTAGCACCTGCCTGCTCTGCCACATGCCCAGAGCAGGGAAAGGAGAAGGCTTTTCCCCCACAGGCTGAGCAGCAGGTGTACAGGTAGGATGGGGAGAAGCAGAGCCTGCTCTGGCTGCTAGGGATGTGCGCTGCTCTGCTCGCCCAAGGCTCCCAGACACCCCCTGGGGATGTCTAAGGGCTGCTGCAGCACTGTGCAGATGCTGTCTGGGTACCAGAGCTTCAGCAGCACAACAGCCTGGTGTGATGCGTGGCAGGGGCTGGGGCAGTGGTGTGGAGCAGTGGAGGAGAGGCAGGTGCCTTGCATCAAACTCACGGGCTGAGGAGAAGCGACAGAGCAGAAAGGACGAGCGGCAGGGAGGGCGAGAGGCTCAACCCAAGTGATGGAGGAGCAGGGGGAGGGAGCAGGTCGGTAGCCTGCCTGTGGAGCAGCAATTTTCATTATTGAAAACAACCCCTGTCCCTTTCTAACCTTGCATCTGATAAACTGTTCTCTGATTTCGTTTTGCTTTTTAAATTCTCCCTCAGGCACCGCTGTAGCTCAAGTGTGGTCTCCAATATTTATATCTTTCTGTCTCTTCTATTTTCTTTCTTATTTGGAAAATACACCCAAGAGGACTGTGGGTGAGACTTGGGGAGAGATAGAAGCAGAGGAACTGCCACTTTGGATCAGTTGACCTAATCCAAGATTATCCTTTCTACTGATGCTCTGTCTCAGCAGAAAAGGAGACCATCCATCGCAGTGAGAAATGTGCCCGTGCAGCTGTGTGTTGCAAACATCCTCCCCTTGTAGTACAAGGTTTACTTTATATTTCGTGAGATGTGTATCCAGGGGACCCCAGCTGGGTGCTGGTACAGGACTGCCCACTGTGTGGGTGCTGAGCTGGGCAGCCCAGGCGTGATGTTGGATTGATCATCTTCTTTCTCTGGGCTTCAGGTTCCTCATCTCTGAGCAGAGAGCTAATTAGATCTGTTTCCTTCATCAAGTGCTTATGTAATGCCTCTCCAGCTGAAAAATGCTGGAGAAGATGCCTTGTTTTGTAGCTCAACAAGAGAAGAGAAAAGCACAACAGCTACCTCTGGACCTAGAAAATTCCTCACCAGTAGTTTCAAGTACATGGGAGAGTGTATTCCTGTCAACAAGGGGAGCTGAGTGTGTGCCGTGCTTCAGGCAGAGATGCAGAGATAATGCTGGGAAGAGTCACTGCAATGGAAAAGGTCCCTTTCAGCTTATGGCCTGGGGTCTGATCTTGTTTTTTCTTGCCCTGAATCCCAGGACCATAATCACTGGATGTAAGCAGTTTTCATGTTGAAGGAAGGTGGATCTCAACTCCCCATTTTTGTAGCAGGGAGCTCCACAGGCTGTCCTAAAATGCTTGTTCTCCTTTTCATTCCTAGATCACCTTGTGCCTTCAGTGCACAAGCTTCTCTATCACAGCACATCGTAGGAAGGGAAAGAGTCTGATCCATAAGCATTTTCGGTGTCCCAGTGGAAGCTCTCTTGTTTGTGCTCAGAGTTAGCTACTGCCGTCCCCAGGCTTGCGCTGCTGTCAGCAAGAGCAGTGTCTTAACCAAGTCATATCTTTCCTGAGCCATCGCAAATGTGAAGGAGCCTCACTATTTGTATATCTTACTCTTAGGGGCTCCCACCTCGGTCCTTTCTACTCCTGCTTTTGTGCTCTGGGAGGCCCTTGGACCCAGGACTTCTTGGGCCAGGCTACTATGTTGTGCAAACTTATCACGAGGTGGCACCACAAGATTGCCTTTGATCTTTTTTTTTTTTTTTTTTTTTAATTCTTTCTCCATTTTCTTTATTCACCTCAGCTGTTCTCTCGCTTTTCAGCCCATTGCTGCTATCTGCCACTCAGCTGGCTGTGGGCACTCAGCTGTTTTTCCTTCAAGACTCCCCTGGGTCCAAAGCCATGGTCAGGGACCATGGGTCCAGGGTCAGCTGGGATAAAGCACCAGGGATAAATGCAGAGCATGGCACTGAGCCTTGAAGAGTTAAGACTGAAGAAGGACTGTCTGCTATCTGAGAGACAGCCTTGCTCTCTTCACTCTTTCAAGGAACAGTGAAGATGCCTGTGAGGAGACCCCAGTCCAGCCCAGGGTGCTCTTCAGCCCTTGCCTTCTCCTCTGCTCCCTGGAGGAGCTGCTGAAGGGAGGGTGCTCTTGCCTGCTCTGCTCTGGCCTTCCTCCAGCTGTGTCCTCCCCAGGCTGTCTGTCCTTCTGCAATGGGTATTTGGCAAACACATGGATGGCATTGGTCTACTTGAGCTCTCTGCCATGGTCCTGCTTATGTATGAGGTTATCGGGCTGCTGTGCCCCGGCTCCCTGCAGCTGCCCTTTGGATTGTCAGGAGGTGAAGCAGATCAGGAGGGCTTAACTGTGGTGCTCACTGACTGGCTGGGAAACTGGCTCTAGAGCACTTTGGAGAGGAGGTGAGAAGGTTTTGAGCAAGGTGACAAATGGGCACCCCATGGGTTGTATGAGACAGCTCCTTAGAGACTGAGCCTGAGCCCATGGGATGCTTTGGGGAAGCCCAGAGCCAGATCCCACAGATGGATCCCACAGATTCACATCTAGAGAAAGTTCTCCCTGGGCTTTTGAAGACAGTGCTCCTCTTCCCAGCAGCAGCTTGGCAAACTGCAGTGGTGAGCTTCCTTTCCTAGGCTGAACTGTTGGGTTAAATTGAATTCCATCCCTCGGAGACCTCTCCCTCAAACACACACACCCTCATTACGCTTTTCCTCTCTGCTGCTGTTTTTCCTAACACACCACTTTTTCCTGCATGGTCTCTGTGTCCTGTCTAGAAATCTGTCTGCCACCGTACCTCCAGCTGCCCTTTGGGGGCAGGGATTCCTTTTTCCCTTGTGCTCTCTTTTTGTCTCTCCTCTGCCGGAGGCATTCATTTATATTTCTCCCCTCACCTCTTTCCAAGCTCTTCTCTTTCACTATCTCCTTCTCCTCTTGTCTCGACCCCTTTGGGGTAAGGAGGGGAGAGGGGAAGGGGTAGCACAGCTTGCAGATGTTACTGATTCATGGTGGCATTCAGTGCAGCCCAAATGGTCCTGTGCTCCACCTTCTTCAGCCTCCACTCCCCTGCCACATTGTGGGCTGTTTCATGTCCCATCTCCAATGTTACACCTCTTGAGGGGCTTCTTCTCCAACATGTACGATGCTCTGCCTTCATCAGGCGATGGGGGCCATCTTCAACCTCTGCTGCCTGCAAAGAGATGCTAAGGACCAGCTTCTTGCTGTGGATACTTTGCTTTATACAGTGGAGTCCACAGTAAGTGACGTAAAATGAAGCTCAGTGCTGAAGCAATGGGATGAGGGACCTCCAAGAGGGAGCTGACATCCATCCTGGGAACTGTGTGATCATGGGGATCAGGAGCTGTGGATCTGATTGCCAGCACCACGGCTGGCAGGGAGAGCACGGCCAGCTCGGAAATGCTCCGGCAGATCTGTGTGAGGAGCTCTGCTTCAGAGCCACAACACTGAATCACTCCCAGAAATCCCCTGCCAGCCTAACCACAGACAGCAGGGAGAGGGGAAGGTGGGGAGACGTGTGGTGCTTCCATTTCCTACAACAAAGCGAGCGTAAAGGGGATTAGGAAGGCAATGCTAGGGGAAAGAGGCAGAGATTTAGGAGGAAAGGGAACATTAAGATTGAGAGGGATAATATGCAGATTGAAGCTGCTGGGCTAGAACAGAAGAACTTCTCAGTCTATATATTTAGCTCAGTGAGGTATATAAACAGAAACCTACAGCCAGCTCAGCCACTTCTCCCCCAGTGGAGTGAGTCATCAGCCCTTGGATCTAAAGTTAGGTTCACGTCAGAGCTTACACTCTCTCTCTCTCCCTCATTTTATTTTTCTCTTTCTATTTTGAAGGGTGTGGGAAAAGCTGAGCACCGTCTCCTGGAAGCAGCAAACACAAATCTGTGGTGGCAACAGATGCTGAACCTGCTGCCTCACCTGGGAGCGCCGTGGAAGAGCCTGCTGCTCCCTGGCCGCTCCTCTGCCCTGCTGTGTGGCTGCTGCCCCTGGGGCTTGGCCATAGGATTCCTCTAAATCCAGTACTTCAGGCTCAGCTGCCCCTCAGCCCCCCACCACCTGCAGACCTGCTGGGCGGAGGGATGCATCTCCTCACCCTGCAGCCTCTCTGCTTGGGTGATGTTTCCCCATTCCTGCCCGTTCCCTCACACTTGGTGCCCTCTCCGGTGCTGTTTGCAGTGGATCTCATGTGTACTGACCCGCCAGCCAGTGCTGGTGGCCCAGGTGGTGAAAGGTGTGGGCTTTGATATTTCTCTCAAAAATTGCAGAGGAGACAGAGAGGGATCCTTGGAAGTGCTGTAGATGCATGTGTAGGACCAACATGTGCCATGCTCACCTCTGTTCTGTTCCATCCCATCCCAACCCATCCCATCCCATCCCATCCCCAGGAGCCGACAGAAATTCTGCCTGGTGGAAGTGGTATAAGGATGAGGGGCTCTGCTCAGGGTTTGTTTCTGTGCAGGAGCACGAGCTGCCCTAGGCTTGCTTTTTTTCACCACCAAACTTGTGATGGGATGCACAGCAAGGCTCCATTTCCCAACCCAGCCTCTTTCCCTCTCCCCTCCTTCCACACCTGCCCCATGTTTTTATGGACCTGGAGGGTTTGTACAAGTGGGAGTTCAAGTGTTACCTGATCCAGTGGGTACACTGGAAAACAAACAGACATGGTCCTGGGATGTGTGCATCTGTGATGACCTACAGGTTGTCCTTCTTATGTGTCTACGTGCATCCCTGTCCTCCTCTGCACATTCCCTGCATCTTCCTTCACAATTTCATTTCCTTTGCCTCTCTTTGCTGCCCTTTCTTCCTCTTCTCTCACCCTCTCCCTCTTTCTCCTGCCCTCCTCCTCATTCTCTTTTTCTCATTTGATATTCATGCATGAATAAATTCAATTGCATTTTTTCCCTGTTCCCCCTGAAGGGGCTTGTTGGTGAATTGCAGGCATCTGAAATCATATAATGCTCAGATTCATCATTTCGGGGACAAAATTGAAGCCCTTCTGCTTCCCAAGAAGAAATAGCAGATGCCTTTTTATGAGGAGAGGTAATGGCTAATATCCTGTGGCTGGTGAGGGGGAAAACAGAAAGCCAAGGGGATAGACCTTTGCAACCAAGGTGGACTTACAGGGGCGAGTGGACTAGAAGGTCAGCCAGCCCCTCTAGCATATGTAGGGTTAGGGAAGGCACAGGTGTGCATATACGGGGGTGTGAGTGCCTACATTGCCTGTGATAGGCACCAAAGCATTCAGAGTTCACCTCTGCCTCAGCTGACTTTTGGGACAATTATGTGGCCCTGGTGGCATCACACCAAAACTGGTTTGTCACAAAACCACATCCAGCCTGCACCTTGAGGGGCTCCCCGATGTGTGCAGACAACTCTTTTGTCCCTGTTCTTGCCAGGCAGCCCTCCAGATAGCACAGGGTGGTGGGCTTGTAGTCACCATGGCCACTCCTGGTACCTAAAGCTGGACTCAGCATCCTACACCGTGCAGTGTGAGACAAGAAGAGCTCCCACCAGCACAAGTACTTATCCTGGAATTAAATCTCTCCCCAGGCTGAGGCTGATGCATGGGCTTACTATACATCCACAGCCCTTTTCAGAAGCTATGAGAGGAAAAACAGTTTTTCAGGCAGGTTGTTAATCAGATAACTTTTGATGCTTGCAACGCTCCCATCAACTCTGTTCTCTCTTCTTTTTTAGCACTCCTAGTGCACCTTACGGATCCTCTGAGGGCTGAGTTCATCTTTCAGGAGAGGAAACAAGATTAAATGCTCCATAAAACACAACCCTGTTCTGCTGAGAGTGGGCAGCGGCTGCTGCCTCTGATCCAAAGGCATTTCAGGGCCTTGCAAGGGGCTGTGGCAGGGCCAAACACTGTCTTGAGGCTCGAGGGACTTTAACCTAGGTGGCAAAACCAGCACTGGGCTCCATGGCTTCTGCTCAATGCCTGTGGCAAAGCCAAGCAAAACCATGTGGGGATGGAGGGTGTTTTTCACTCTAGATCGTGGCTTTACCAGAAGGTGGGCCTGCTCTGTGTCCATCCCACGGAGAGTTAACATCAGAGGGCCTGTTTCGCAGTAGGATCGAAGTGCCTGCTTTCCCAGCCATTTTTAGGTCAGAAGTGTTAATTACCCTGACCCAGCTATTCCAGCCGTGAGCACAAAGTCTGCGTCAGCTGGTGCAGTCTTTGGCTTGGTGGGGAAGAGATGGAGAAGAATCTGTGTAGCCCTAAGAGGGAGTAGAGGAGCCTCTGGGGTGCAGCACATGTTGTACTGCATCCCAGCTGAGAGCCAGGCATTTCTTAGCTCTTTATTTACAACATATGCCTGTGGCAGAAGCCATGTGGCAAGAACATCTCCATCTCTCTTCATACATGGGGGTTTATTGGTCTGGGCAAGAAAAACCCATGATGAGCCTTGGGGGTGACTTGAGACTAAACCCCACTAAGAGGTGGCTGTGCTGGTGTGGGACCTGGCTGCTCAGCCACAGGATGGGGCTGGTGGGGAAAATGGGGCTGAAGCACTCCATATAGCCCTACTATAGAGGGATCCTTGTGTTTTTTGTCCATCTCTCTCCCCACAGCAACAAAAAACACAACAGAAAAGTAATTTTCAGCGAGTTGTGCCCACTCGTGAGCTCCTGTGGCAGTTTTGGGAGCAGAACAGGGGGCTGACTTTGAGGGAGGGGGTTCAGGTTCCTCTGTTAAATCTCCCCAGAGGGTGTTTGCCCACTCTGTTTGCTTTATGACCTGGGAGGGACACACACCTAACAGTGCAGGGCAAGGCAAGCACGCCAAAGCCGGTGTCTATCAGGGAAGGGAGGCAGAGAGGGCTGAGGGCAGGGGACAAGAGGCTGTCCCGAGACCCCCTGCACCTGTGTGCATGGAGATATTTTTCCCTTTCCCCTGAAATCCCTACCTTGCGTGCCTCTAATTGTAGGTTTCCCCTAAAGACATTTGGTGTCACTGTAAGGACGGCGTTTCTCTCTCCCTCTATGCCCATACAGTTATTCTCTCTGTGCAGTCGCTCCGCGAGCCGCCAGTGAACATACCATAAGACACAGATAGAGAGAGACAGACAGACAGAAAGCACACACCGGCCCTTCCTCCTCGCATCCCCACCGCCGACCAGCCGAACTTGCCCCCACCCACACCTCCATCGCCTTCCAGCACCCCACCGTCAGTTTGACCCTCGGGGCTTTTCGGGAGGAAGCTTCTGTCACTTCTTAACACCACCCGCCTGGAAAACACACACACACACAGCCACACGCAGCCCCCCAAGCCCTCCCGCGAAGGAAGAGGTCCTATTTGTGTGTGTTTTTTATTTTTATTTTTATTTTTATTTTTATTTTTATTTTTATTTTT
>CM021765.1:53485575-53519442 GCA_011076525.1 Nettapus auritus | reverse complement strand
TTTTTATTTTTATTTTTATTTTTATTTTTATTTTTATTTTTATTTTTATTTTTGGACACCGGAGCTTCAGACTCCAGCCTGAGCAGCCACAATTTCTTAACATGTATTCTCCTTTTAAACCATCTCCTTCCTGCACACGCTCAGTACTCGCAGCTCCGGATCTAACACAACTCCCCGGTCCTTGCCTGCAGGTCCTTTGCTCCCCGTCACTCAGCTGATCCTCATCTTTTTCTTTTATTTTCCCCCCCACCCCCCGGGGTGCTGAGGTGTGTGTGCGTGTGTGTGTGTGTGCGTGCCCGTGTGCAAGGAGGGGGGTGGGGGTGGGGGGGCTTTTATTTATTTTTTAAAATTTTATTTCATTTTATTATTTTTTTTTTCCCGGTGGGGAATTTTTCAAACCGTCTTTGTTAGCGTTTTATTTTGCTTCTCTGACTTGGACACTTCTCCCTTGGAGATTTCTTTTCCATGCAAAGGTAGGTGAGAAGCATGCACACCTGGCTAACCTTATGTCTGTCTTGTTTCGCTCGTTTTTGCTTCCCTTCTCATAGGGGACTTGCGCCCACCCATGTACCTGCATCATCCCTTTGCTTTCCTACCTGTTTCCTCCCCGGCAGAAGTAAAGGCTCGGGGTAGACATGTCTGTAATGTGAACAATCCCGGCTTTCCGGAGAGGAAAGTTATTTCCCTCTGCATGCCCAGCTGTCCGTGTGTCCGTGTGCAGTGCCCATGTATGTAAGGCTGCCTCTGTTTACCCAACAAGTAGCAAGAATTGATTTCGGTGTGTGATTTGGGCAGGGGTTGTGGAACGAACGTGTGGCCAGCGATTCATGTCCACGGACAATTAGAGGAGAGAACGTGTTTGTCACACATTTCCAGCATGTCTTTCTACGTGGCTATAAATGATACAGAGAGCATGGATAATCCCAGGAATTTAAAATTGAGCCTTGCTTAGTTTGTGATGTTGTGATGGGGAAGGACGGTGGGAAAGAGGAAGGGTTACAAAACCTCCTCCCTGGAGAGGTAACTGTCTGAGACTTGTATATATACAACTTTTCTTTAAACCATGTCACTGGTAAGGGGCTGCTTGGGTTTGGGATTTTTTTTTTCTTTGCCAAGTGAGAGTTGGGTCAAGGATTTGGGCTTCATAAATTGCCTTTGCTTGGCTTGTTTGTGATTATTATTGCATTTGAATCGTGTGTGCAACATCCAAAGTGTCTGAGAAGGGACAGGGAATAGGATGTACTTTAATATAGCAAATGCATCATCTTCTGTACATCTCTGGAAGCTGTTGGCTGGAGTTGGGGGGGGGGGGGGAGAGAAATGGAAAATTAAAAAAAAGAAGAGAACCAGAAATAATGTCAGACATCAGTGACTGGCAATTATCTGACATATTTTCTGCCAATACTGTTTTTTGTAACACTCTTGATGGAGACCTTTTGCTTCTTGGTAACAGCAGCTGTGTGAAAAGTACCAGGGGCTTAAAAAAAAAAAAAAACAACAGCAGAAAGAAAAAAGGAAAAACAACATGCATCATTTCCTTGCAAATTATTACAAAGAAAAATGGTAAACATCAAAAAGCAGAACTTGCTCTGCATTTTCTCTCTGCTAATAGGGAATGTTTTTCTCATTGATCTGGGGGTTGCTAGCAGTTCTGTATCTCTGTCGCATGGAAGACTGCGATGTTAATTGTTAGTTGTTTCTGTGTGCTGTTGCAGAGCTCTCGGTCTTAAATTTTGGCTGGTGATTAAGGGTTTGTTACCTTGGGAGAAGGGAGGGGTCTGCAGACCCCCACCCCTTGATGCTTTCCCTCCAACATGTGAACTTCTCTAGCAGCAGAAGGAAACCCGCAAGCTCCTCATCTTCTCAACACCCCACCTGCAAGAAAACTTTTAATTCAGAGCCTTGGGAAGGGAATTGAGGAGTCCCATTTCTTGCCCCTTTCCCCCTGATGTTTTAAGGACACCTCCTGAGCATCTCTCACCCACTCCTTCAGCAGGAGAGCAGCCACCAGCAGGAGATGGCTCCCCACTGCCTGCAAGGGCTGGTGCTGCTGAGCTGAGAGCATTTATTGCTCTCTTGCCATTAAAATAACACCATAGCTTCATGGCACATGCACCATGAGGCTCCTAAGAGCAGCAGCAGTACTTGCTTGGTGGTGTGGTGCCGCTGTCCTCTGCTCCAGGGGAGTGTGTGGGAGTCAGACAGGGCTGGATCCGGCCTCTGCCTTGGGTTCCCTTCCTAGCTGGCATGGAGTGTGCCCTGGCTGGAGGCTGGCAAAAGCAGCCTCCCTGCAGATCTCAGTGGGAGATTATCAGGATGCACGCATCTCACCAGGAGGTCTTGAGGTGAACATCCCAGAGGAGAGGGAGGGAGATGAGGGGGGAGATTTGATGTGCTGGCACCTCGTTGGTTTGCTTTGTGGAGACTGGATGTGCCATGATGCAAAGCAGAGGCTGTGCCAACTCACACAAAGTCTCCCCTGGCTGCTGCCCTCAGGGGGCTTGGGCAGTGGACACGGCTGGAGTAAGGCCAGTGCTGCTGCAGCCGTCGAGGAGAAGCGCTATGGGAAGGGGATGCTGATTCACCAGGAGCTTGCTGCTTGTGTGGGTGTTTCTGGATGGGCACAGTGGCCTCTGCTGTGACATGAGGAATGTGGCTGGGCTGCTCGTGTGCACACCTGATGCTGGGTGAGCTTTTCTGTGTCCCCGTCCTTGTCCCCACCAAGAGCTGTGCCTTCCCCACTGGTCCAGCCCCGAGCATCCTAAAAGTGCTGGCAATACACCTGTGCCCTGAGCTGTGGCCTCTCTTCTCCTCCTGGCTCTTTCTGTCCTTTCACTAACTCACTTCACAGCTAGCTGCATCCCTGCTGCCTGGTCTGGGCTTGGAGTATCCCTGCATCTATGCCCAACGTGACTCAGTCCTCACCTGCAGCCTTGTGTCACATTACAGCCCTGTCCCACCCCGCAAGACATCCCAGATCAAGGGTGGCTCAGGCTGAACCCTTGCCATCTTTGATTTTAGGAAAATCTTTCAATTCCAGGCTCTGCTGCAAATAAGCCATTTGCTTGGTCAGCTTTTTTTTTTCCTTGAGAAAAAATTGTTGAAACCAATTTCTATTCATTTTCCTCACAGGGAACAAGTATTTACAGCTGGAAACTCATGAAATGCACACGCAGTGTTGGCTCTTTCAAAGAGCTGGCTGCTGATTTAAAGTAAATTTGATCTTTTATTAAATCCAAGTCCTAATCCTGCAAATTTAACCGAGCAGGTGAATGGCTATGCTTGCAGAGAGCCTTACTAAAACTGCTGGGTCCACCGATGGGCTCAGAAATCAAGCAGTGCAGGTGAATCTGCAAGATCAGATAGTTCCCTCTCTTGGCTGTGTATTTTTTACATCTGTAAGGTGGAATAACATGGGGATTTTACGAGTGTTTAAGTTGTACACAACCCCAGCCTGTTATTGGAAAGTAGAGTGTTTTTTTTTCCCCAGCTATGCAGAGGTGTGTGGTTGTTTGTAATGACCTAATAGAGTCAGCTAATTCAGTTTATTCATCTGTGTCTGAAATGCATACCTTGAAGCCCTTAGAAATCGCATGGTGGCTTGAAAAATGTCTTAGACCAATACCAAATGTATTTAAGCCTTCTAATCATAACTCAGACCACATAAATCAACCCACTAACTTGGTAATAAACTCCTTGCTTTCCTGGTACTCATCAGCCCACCGTGTTTGAAGCACTGCGGTGTGCCCTGAAGAGCAATCAGAGCAGTGCCTCAGGGACTAATTGCAATGAGGAGATCTCAGAAAATGCCTCAGTGCTTGCCTGAGATAAGGGGAGCACAGGAGGGAGCTGGTCCCTTGGCCAAGCCAGGCTCTGTCATCGGGGGCTTTGCAGGTCAGAGCCAGCCTGTGGACGAGCGTAGGTGCTGGTGGTGGGAAAAGCTGCTTGCTGGTGTTCTTGGCAGCAGCTGGTGCTGCAGGGATCCTGCTCTGCTGTTCCCTGATGTAAAACTCAATGGGGCATCCTGGGGAAGGCTAGCAAGTGGTATTTCTACCTGAGACCCTTGGAGGTTGGGGTTATGGCCTCAGGGTTGGACGGGATGGGGAGGAACTGCCGAGCTGCGCGGTGGGAAGCTGGGGAAGGGGATTCTGCAGCTGTGATGTGGATGCTGAGACTCTGTGTGGTGCGATTGGCAGAGGGGAAGGGAGGTATTTTATTTCATTTCTCTGAAGTGTAAGAGTTTGTCTGTGGCTAGAAAAACAGCCTTGTACAGGGAGCACAGGTGGGTTTAGCGGTGTTAAGCATTTCCCAGGTGTTGCATTAGTGTGTCTTGCTGCCAGGCTTGATTAAACCGCTTGCCACAATGCAGGTTAGGAGCAGACTCTCCTTCAGGCCAGGCTGGCAGGGACGGATAGGACCCCCTTCCTTTTGGTGCAGGGTGTGCATGTGTGCAGTGTGTGCTGCCCAGCACTGTTTCTCCTTCCCTCCCAGCAGCAGGACTTGGGGCAATGGTGAGGCCCTCAATTACCTGTCTTCCTTGGGCACCTTTTTTATTTTTTTGGTATTCTGCTCTAAGCTGGCAGCAGAAGTGGTGGGAGATGGGTGATGGGGCAACACTGTGTTTTTATGGACCTTTCAGGACTGAGTTTTCTTGCAAGGCTGCTTGCTATAGAGAAGGATTGGACTTGGACTGCAGGGGTCAGGTGTGGCAATCACTTGCACTGGTGTCTTTGCTGGTTTTCAGTGGTTTCTATTCAAGCAGCCATCTAAGTTTTGATTTTTTTTTTTTTCTTTTTTTTTTTTTTTTTTTCCTGGTTGCAGCAGAGAGAGGACTTTTAAAGCTCATGAGTAGCAGAGCCAGCAGTGAAATCGTGTGGGATGTACAGAGCCATCATAAGGTCTACCTACTGACCTGCAACCAAACAGCCCATAGGCCTTTGCAGGAAGGCTGTCAGCATTATCTCCCCTGTGCTTCCAGATGATTCCTGTCTTCATAGCTCCATTCCTCTCCCATATCCCCTCTCTGTTCACCAGCAGAGGCTGGGGTGTCATCACACTGCACTCAGCTTCAGCTCCCTTCCTGTTTTTGTTTCTTGGCAGAGTGCATCCAAATGTGCATCTGGGTTTATGCAGAGTATCTCCTTTGGAGGCAGGAGGGAAGACGGTGATTTATAGGGAGGGGAGAGGTATAAGTTATAAGTGACTTGATGTTCCCCAGATCCCTTAGCGATGTGTTGCCTATAGACAAGCTCCTTCCTCTCCCCAGTTGCCTTCCCACCATGGAGGATGTCCTCTCCAGATGTGAGTGAGTTGGAACAAAGTCTGGTGGTGGGGCAGGGTGGGAGCTCGCATCCAGCACAGTGCTATGAGGGGAAGCAGGGGGTCTCTTGGGGTCTCCCTGTGACCCCCAAAAGGGTCCATCCTGGATGGGCAGAAAGGAAAAAGCTTATCTAGCACTGGACGCTGTGCTTGCACCAGCTGCAGCTCTGTCCCCCCATCCCATGGGGGGAACAACCATGGGGCACAACCAGAATACGTGCACATTTTGCCTCTCCTGCAAGCACTTTGTATTCCAGCTCAAGGGCTTGGGGTGTGAGGAAAGCTCTGAGGCCATCACTGCTGGGAGCCCACAAGGGTGCTCTCTTCCTCGTCACCACCCTCATCAGACCAGTCTTAGTTGAAATCTTCATTGCTGATGTGGTTTAAGTGAAAGGACATGATGGGAATCCACTCACTTGGAAAGGGCCGATGTCACAGAGGAGGCATTGCTGCAAGCAGGTTGTAAAGGGAAAAGCTTCCCCATGGATCGGTCTGCTAGAGTGGGGCGTCTTCTCCAAAAGATCATTTTTGGGTGCCTGTGTATTTGTGACTGTGCTGCTCCCGTGCCTTTTCTTCTTCCATCTCACCAGTAACACCTTGAGTGATCTCTGCAGCATTTCCTTCAGGCTTGGCCAAGGGTGCCCACTTTGCCGTGGCATGGACAAGGGCCCAAAGCATGGTCAGGATGGGGCTCTACTGGCCATGCGAGGCTGTGATCAGCCGTGTTGATAAGGGTGGGAGAGCCCAGGAGGTTTGGGCTTGCTCCTCCTGCAGCCACAGGGCACTGTCTGTGGTGCAGGACATGGGGGACGTGTTTCAGGCAGTGCACCAGGCCTGTGTGATTTGGGCATGGTTTGAAGTGATTTCTGCTAAATTCTGCCATGTCCCTTTGCACAAGGAGGTGCTGTGAAGACAGAGATATAAAAAAAATAGTAATCATTCAAACTTTCCTTTTTCAAATCGTGGAGACATCAGAAAGATATCATTAGCCACATGTGGGCTAACTGCTAATAAATTGTCCCGTTCCTCACTGACATGCACACAGACACACCACACACACACGAGCAGAGGAAAGCAGACTGCCTCCCATGAATGGGCAGGGAACTGTGCAGACACCAAACAAACATGAACACAGAGGGAGCTGTGTACAACTAATTACACTGAAACACTGCAAATGCTCAAAGTGAAACCCGTGGGCCTAATGCACCCCCACAGCCAGACCCGAGCATCAGAGGTAACACAACCTGGATTTGCCCCACAGCAGCAACCAACCATAGGATCACAGCCAGGTACAACTGAACACCTTGAGGCACATCCACCCGTACTCATAAATACACCATGTGTTTAGAGATGTCCTCAAGTGAGGGGCTTGCAGGATGGCTGGAGCCTTCCTGAAGGCAAGATCTGGAGCATCATAATCCAGTCTGCTCTTTCCAGTACCTTCTTTTAGCTGGCATGAGCCCTGTCCCACAGTAATTGTTTTACTGTGGATGTACCAAACTCATCTCACCTGTTTTTGATTTGAAATGGGCTGAAATATTGCAGCAGGTTCACCCTGGTTGCTACATGGCATGGGAAGGCCAGTAATTGCAGTCTCAGAGTGATGTCAGCATTGCGTGAGCTGCAGCTTGGCCAAAGCAGCAGGAATGTCTGCCTCCAGCCTCCGCCTCTGAGCTGGTAGTGGTGAGAACCATGGATCCATCTCCAGAAGGAAAACCTCTCCCTTGCCCTTTTTCATCTGAGACAGGAGGACTGGCTCTGCCTAAAGAGCTTGAGAGTGCCCCACTGTGGTTTCCCCTCTCCTTCTTGTGACCCGGAGTATAAATCCTGCTTAAAGCAGGCAATACACCCTGATCACAGCCTCAGAGATGGTTTGGAGCAGGATGTAGTCTCGAGAAGGAGAGGGGTAGCTGTCATTCAAAGGCTGTATTTAGTGTCAGGATTCCCAAAGGGATTCACCTGGCTCTGCATCCTTAGGACCTCAGATGAGTCACTCTGGGCAGCACAAATTGGAGCAGATAAACTGCTTGTGATGTAGCCACTGCCTGATCTGTGTGTGTGTGTGCTTGATCTATGATGATCTGTTAGCCCATGCCTTTCTCCACCAGCCACCCCTCTTAGATGTGGTCTCGTCTGCTGAGGTGCCTTGGGCAGATCTGCATCCCAAAATCCCAGCTGCATCTGGCAGTGGTGAGATGGAGAATCAATGTTTGCTTGGAGGTAAAGCAGGGAAATGCTAATGGCATTGTTTCTCCCATTCCTTTGCTCAGTTTTATTGTTAATTATGAAGCTTTGTATGTTGTATTCTGGAATTGTCATACCCTCGTCAGTGTGGTTGCTCTGAGCGCTGTAATAAGTCATTTCTCCCGGCTGTCCCTGCTAACCTTTCTCCTCTGTGTTGTTAATGGGAAAGAAGCTGGGCTCAACCACAGCATGTTAATAGTCTGCAAGGGAGCCAGCTCAGTGCAGATGATGGGGAGCTGGTGGGAAAAGGGAATGGGAAAAGCGGTATGAGGAGTTACATGGGTGCTCAGAATTAAAATCCTGGTGAAAGTGAAAACAGGTGCTGGATGATGGGAAATAAGTGTTCCTGATTTTGTTAGAGGGGTTAAAAAAACACAATCAACATCCGAAAGCCGGTCAGGAGACACTACACGTGTTTCTTTCCAATAGCTGCAGGCCTTTGGGGTAATGAATTCAAAGAGTCTCAGTGCTATCCCCTAAGGGACACTGTGTCTGCTTGCTAAACCTCTGCACTTGCTACTCTTTGTTCTGACAAATACCAAGCCTGGAAGAACAAGCAAAGCTTTGGATCAAAGTGCCTGTGGGAAGCAGGGGGCCCAGGGAATAGGGTGGGCAGAACTTGCAGCATTTTAACTGGGGATAAAGGAGGACTGCAGCCCACAGCAGAAAGGTTGACTGGACCTGAGGATGGTCACGGAGAGCCCTGCAGATCACAGATCCAGCAGGGTGGCCTTGAAAGGGGTCTCAGGCTGAAGCATCAGGAGTGCAGTGAGGCAAGGCAGAGCAGCACCAGCAGAGATATAGGGAGGCTGCATGATCCTGAAGTGAAGGAAACTGAGCTGAGTGTCTGGGAGGAAAACCTATGGCCAGGTTTTGGGGCAGAGGGTGATGAGATGAGCTCTGTGCAGTGGGTCTCAGTAGGGACACATCATTTCAAGCTGCTGTTTGGCTCTTTCTGGCTTGCAGTGTGTCTGAGGGCTCTTCTGTTGTGTTTAAACATGTGTTTGTAGCATGGGCACTCAAGAAGCTCTGAGCACAGCAACAGGGCAAAAGGTAGAAAGCACCCCTCAGGCCACTGTTGTGCAGTTCTTGGGCAAGCAGCCCCTGAGAGAGTCACTGTAACACCCCTGGAGTTTATTTCATTTCCCTCACTTTGACAGGCCACTTCCACTGTGTTATTTAATGGAAAACATTTGGCTTTGCATTTTCCCAGAATAAGGCAGCTGTTAAGTGCACCCAATCAGCAAAATGATGTTCTTCAGCTCAGGCATGGTGCTCTGCAGCATGCAGATGCCACTGAGTGAGATCTGTTGTTCTGCTCCTCCTGCACCCACCAGCACACTCTGACCTTCCTAGTTAGCTGAGTAACTTTTGCAACCCACCTTCCCATTACTTTTGCTGCTCCGGTGTAGGAGAGCTCCGCAAACTCCAGTCAACGGTGCTTAATGTATAATTCCTGCTTCTACCTTGCATTACATCTTCTGTTCTGTGTGGTTTTGACATATATTTGCCAGTCTTGGTCTGGAGGAGCCTGCCCAAGGCACTTTGTAGTGCAGGGCCAGCCCAGTGTCCCCAGGTGGGAGAGGACATGGCTGGGGCAGCAGGGCTGACGCTGGGGCTGGGAGGATCATCTGAAGGATTTCAAGGGAAGGCTGGCTGTGGTGTGTTGGGATGGGCCCATGCCAATCCAAAGTGCAGTGCTCTGATAAGGTGCTCAGGCTGGCTCCAAAGAGCAGACACCATCACCTGAGAAGTGAGAACAGCACTGTGCCAGGGTATCCCAGAGGCTACAGGGAATATTTAAATAGTTCTGGAGAGGAGTAGCCAGAAGAGGCTTGGCAGAGACTGGCGTGCAGTGCCCTGGTTGCTGGTTTCTCATGTGTTTCTTTTCTCTTTCTCTCCTCCTCTCCAGGGGTTGTCGCTTGCGACAGGCATGGCAGAGTATATCCCCCAGCCTCACTCCACCTGGCCCATGGGCCCGCAGCCCCCCAGCGCCTCCACCACCTGCCCACTGGAGCCTGTGGACCTGGGGGTCTCGGAGCAGCGAACGCCGCCGGAGCAGCCCCCATTCTCCCCAGAGCTGGGTGAAGATGAAGAAGCCACCTCCCCACCAGATCCTGAGGTCCCCTACCCCGACTTGGCCCCAGTCGTCTTCTTCTGCTTGAAGCAAACCACCAGCCCTCGGAACTGGTGCATCAAAATGGTGTGCAACCCATATCCTTTCCAGGCTGCCTCTCCTCTTGTCTCACCTCCTGCCCCATCCCTCCCCTCTTTGTGTCCACACTGGGCACCTGCCTGGTAAGCAATGAAATTTTCTTTATATGTATTGAATTGCTTAGTCTATGGCTTGCATTTAAACAGAACTTCAGCTGTTGCAACGTGCATTTAAAAGAAGCTACTTATGAAAGAAGGGACTTCAGAGAGAGCTGCTGACAGCCTGGATTGCAGAGGGATGGGTGGGGGAGAAGCAGAGTTGGGGATAAGTACTGTAAAAAGGCTTTGTGTTCCCCTTCCCCACACACAGAGACAGAGGAGCTGCTGGCCCAGGAGCTTGTAAGCAGGTCATCATGAAAGGACAAGGTGTCCCCCTCCTCTGGGCATACAGATTTAGTAAGAGTTGAGCTTGTCCTTGGTAAGGAAACACCACTCCTGGACCTTGGTTGCAAGGTACCACGGTGACCAATTGTGTTTCCCACAAGCAAACATCACTGTCCTGGAGAGGTCTCATGATTTCTGGCCAGGAATGAAGTGGAGAACATATTAACAAGTGTGGTGATGAGCCTCATACATCCTTTGGGATGTGATTACATCCTTCCCCTGCAAGGGAGGCCACTAATCACACACACATGTCCCCATTCAATCTCGGTGCCTTGGCTGCAAGGGGAGCCCCACAAACGATAGGCACCTACACAGCTAATTAGTACCAAGGCTGCTAGGTAGTAATGATATAAAAAGCAGGCGGAGGGCAATTGTTGCTCTTTGGATTGTGGGACCCTTCAAAGTGGGAGGAAGTGGAGGAGATGATGAATCATCAGAGAGGTTGGTCTGCATTTTTACATAAACCTTTTCCTGGCCAGAAATCTCATGTGGTGGTGTTTTTTTCCTCTGGAAATTTCTTAGCTCCTATATAGGTGGCTGTTATATGTAAGGATGGTTTTTGTTTTTGATGTATCAGCTTCTAGGCTAAATCTGACTGTCTGGTCACCCAGCAGAGACTTGCAAAATACTGCTTAGAGACTTTTCAGGATGAGGAGCTAAACCCCGAGTGAAGTCTGGAGGTGCAGTTAGCAATAGCAGATGACTTTAGATGGCTGATGAATCTGGAGATTTGTTTGAACTTCAAACGTAGTGGAAGGTTTGGGTTTCAGATCTGAGCTCTTGTCTTAAAGTTCAGAAGCCCTTAAAAAGGTTTTACAATCTCAAGTTCAGGTGATGACTGAGAATTTGTTGGAGATTCAGGGTTTCTGCTTTCCTTTCTACTGGTTGCTCCTTAAAATTTTGAAACTCCATACTGAATTATGCATTGCTTTTCAATTACTGCGTGGCTGTGCTAGCTATATGTCCTGGGAATCCTGTCCCAGCATGTGGTGGGCTCAGAGTAAAGCATGAATGATTAGTGTCTGTGAGAAGGCTGCACTCAGAAGATGATATAAAAGTAGTAGGCCAGGTTTGGGATGACGATTAGCTTTGGGGGAAGGAGGCTGTTGGGGAAGAAAAGCAACCATGTTTCTGACTGAAAATAAATCAATATAAACAATCCCTGAGGTTTGGTACATAATGTGGAGTTTGTTTTTAATATCCTAGCAATGTGTTACTCAAGGAGCTTAGCACTGTATGCTTATCTTAGTGTTTAAGGGTACATGCATGGTGTTTGACTTTGAAAGGACTGTTTCATAGCAAATGCTACAGAGGGGAAGAGCAAACCTTGCTCAGTCACCTGTTGATGACTTTCCACCTGGCCATGTGTGACACAGGTGTAAAGGGTTGTGGTGGGGCTGCAGGAAGCCTCTTGAAAGGATTGCTTCATGAATTTTCACCCAGGGTTGCTGGGTGAATTTAAGAGATTATTTGTAAAGCAGAGACTGAGTGGAGAGGATTCTGTTCCTCTGATTTTTTTCCCCCTCTTATAGTCTTCTATAAGAGGACCTTTGAATTGATCATGTACTAAGTAGTTTCCATATTTATCTTTTTTAAAGAGGGCTTGTTTCTACAACCTCAGTTTCAAGAAACCTGCAAGTAAACATGTTCTTGGCATTTATTGACAGCACCATAGAAATCTTACGGTTCCATGATCTGGCTGCAAATTGCTCCTCATGGTCTCATCCCCATGAGGAAATGAGCCCCTTTGTAAGGGATGAAAGTCAAATGTCTTCTAAGAATTTTTGCCAAGAATGCCTGTTTTTTTTCCTATTCTGAAGTTTTTCACCCCTGTTATGTTGAGCTATTAACTCTCTGAGACTCTCATGCCAAGCAGAAGCAGGCTGAGTCACCATCGCAGAGCAACACCTGACCTTTCCTGAAAACTCAGCAGAAGAGGGGGGACATTAATTAAAAGCCTGTTAATCTTCTCATTGGCTTTCTACTAGGGCAGAGCTCCATGATCATTATGTTTGGAAGTACTGTCAATGAGACTTAAAATGGAAGCTCTGATCATTTAGGACTATGTAGTAATTTTTGTAAGCACAAGGTCATTAACCACCAAATTTCAATTTAGGTAATTGCATTCCACCTATTTAAATCCCCCTCCCCTGAAGATAATTTTTTTTCTTCCATGAGCAGTCCTGCAATTTTGTTATGTGCTATTAAACAACTGCCATACTCCTTTGCTGCAGTGCAGTAAGAGGAAGGGGAAAAAAACCAAACTTGTGTCAGTGCTTTAAAGTCACTTCTGGTTGTGTATTAGTGTATAAGGTGATGCTTTTGGAGAAAAAAAATCTTAATTTCATTTTAAGATATGGAATTTTTTCCACATGAAATTTGTGATGCTTGCCACCCATAGAGCACTTATTGGGCTTTTAGGTGATTACATGTTTCTGGGATGGTTTTATGTGCAGTGTGAAAGAAGGTTTGAATTGCCCTAGTTTACTGAAAATCAGACTTCTTTCAAAAAATCCTGATTAACCTTGTTAGAGGCAGGTAACTGCTGTGTAATCAGCTGGGAGTGTGATGTGATGCTCACCTGGAGCTGGCCTGGCTCATGGTAAATATGCTGGTTTTTGAGGGGAGCTGGGCTTGCTGCAACATGCTAAAAATCCAGCCTGGTCACAGAACAGTTTATTTAGGTAGATCTCTATTTTCTGTTTTGATGAACAGAAACAAGATTGGCTGCTCTGAATTGTAGATTGCGGGGCTGTTGCAGCTGAAATGTTAACAGTCAATATTTGAAATATGGCTTGGAGGGAGCAGCTGTAAGAATTTTTTTCTTGTATAAAATCTAAACTCCACGTCAGATAGGATTTCGAGCTGAGGTTGGAGGGGAAATAGGGTGAAAAGTGTGAAATGTGTTTCCAAAACAACTGTGTAGCATTCATCTTATGAATTTATAAAATGTTTGGAACTAAATAAAGGCCATGCCACATGGTGCTTTACAAATGGATCCTGATGCACTTTGCAAATTATGAGAATATTATGGGAGAGATGCTTGGAAGTCCGCATTTCTGCTTGACTTCTTGGGGGTTCCAGAGAGACTTCATGCTTCACCCATCGTAGGGTCAGATGTGATATATTCAGTTAGTCCTTTGAGTCTTTCTTTAAAAGAAACTCTTTCCAGGAGGCCTAGACCTCCCTTTGCGGTCATATCTATAATATTGACATGACAGCAAGAGCAAGAATGAAGTATGCCATTAAAAAAAATCAATGCTAAAACTGTAGCAGTAACGAGATAGACTCTGCAGCTTGCTGCTCAGTCATTTTCTTGCTTTTTGTTATATACCAGTCCCCTTCCCTCATTTGTAAAATATGTTGGTCTTTTGGGATTCTGTTCTGCTCTCATGCAGAAGAATGTTGCTTCCAGTTGTTTTTCGTGGTATAGGAGCAGGAGGTCAGCCCCAGTTATGCAACAGATTATGTACACACTTAACTTTCAGTACTGGTGTCTGTTTTATAGGGTACAAAGCAGGGTGACTTCTCAAAGCTGGTAGGATTGCTTATATGTACTTAGGGGCTGTCCCATAGCTCACTAAAAATTCTTCAAGAAGGGTCTTTGTTATCTGCGTCTCTAAATCTTCTGTTAATAAACCTCTGGGGCTACCTTTATTATAAGCTGTCATGGCAGTTTTCAGCTTGAACTACATGCTTGGTGAAACAGTGAACCAGCCTTGGGCACGTTGATGGGAGAGCTGGGGAAACCCACAGGTTAAACCCCTGGTGCTGCAAGCACCATGTCCACATGAGCAAATGGAGTGCAAAATGGTGGTAGGTTATGACAGCGGTGGTTCCTGCTGGTGCTGCCCTGCCTGAACAGAGCAGAAAATCAAAAGCCGGGGGAGCTTTTGTGCGTGGGTCAGTAATTGGTACTTCTCCTGGAGATATTAAGCAGGAGATACTGTGGTGCATGAGGACACCTTTGCTGCAGCCAACGCCTTTCAGGTGATGTGTGTGGCTGAGGGGCTGACAAATCTTTTGCTTATTAATAGGCTTTGGATACATAGGTGTGTTACTTTACAGTTGGAGCAATTTGTTCTGTGCAAGGGAAATTTCATCTGCAGCTTCTGTAATGTTGTGTTTTTTTTTTTTTTTTTTTTTTTTTTTCTTTCTTCCTGTAGTGCTGTACCTGTTTTTTGCCATAAGCCTTTGCCTTGTGTGCTGTTAAACCCTGGCTACAATCCTTATAACAAATGGATGGAGGTAACTAATAAGCAAACACCTGCTGCAAATTTATTGCAACTCTTGTAAGAGTTGATGTCTGTCTTAAGGCTTGAGCTCCTGTAATCCTCTGATTAGGTTTACTTCTCTTTTTACACATTCACTTCTATTTATATGTGTATATAGACATTAATTTTCAATTTTACATGTTTATATGTATAAAATTTATATAGTTAAAATATTATATACTTAATTTTTAATTATATATGTACACAGACAAAAAAAGAAAAATTCCTTCCTCTTAAGTAGGTGGAGGAAAGCTTGGAAATGTGACCAGAAGGTATAACAATGCATCAAAATTTGAGTGTCTTATGAATTTTAAGCAGGATTCATCATTCTTGAGGACCTAGGGATCATGGCTTTCCATTCTTAGGGTCAGCAGTATCAGCTTTTATATGCATAGCTGGGAGGCAATGAAATGTGTATGTTATTCCTGCTACTCCATTTTAAAGACAGATGCCTTCTGTCTCTCTTTGCAAATCTAGCTCACAAGGCAGGTGAAGAGTCTGGCACGTATTTGAGGTCTTGGATAGCTTTGCATTGTTCTAGGTAATCAGGAAGATGCTGCTCTGCCCTCAGGCATGGATTGATTTCTGTTGATTACATTTCTCTGTAGACCTTTCTCCAGCCAGCAGATAAATCTGTATACCTGAGAACCAACAAGTGCTAGATGCTTTTTTTTTTTTTTTTCTTCCCTGTGTGTGAGGTTTTGTGAAATCTCTCTGTACACCACAATGTGCTATATCTATTTTACAGTTACTCCTATTGCATGGGAAAGTGAGCTAATCAGAGCTCTCCAGAGAACGTGGTTTCAGTGGCATCTGTGTTCCCCTGGGCATGCACTGAAGGCTTTCCAAGTTTTAAAAGGGTGTTTCTGGATAGTGGACTGAGCACTTGCTGACTAGCACCGTGGGCTGCCTTTAGGGTTGATGCACTTTTTCTTCCCAGATGCTCTGAAGGGGAGGCAAAAGGGAATGCTGAGAGCAGGCTTAGGTTGGAAGATATATTTTAGTGTTTCCATAAAAGGTGGTGAGATGCATTGTCTGCCTTGACTCTGGGTTGGAAAATCATATGCTAAATTCCAGGCTTTCTCCTGGAACAGAAACCCTGACACCCAATTGCAGTTTGTGGGCAAAAGCAAGAGGCAGGAGGAGTATTATATTGCTTAGGACCCCCAGAGTAGTCAGGAAGGAAGCTGCCTCTGCAAAGCTAGTGGCAAGGGAACATCATTAGTGTGGGTTATTTGATGTGCAAGTTTGCAATGGGAAGTTTAGAGGGATCATTTGCACAGTCAAATGTGGTGTAAATTGAATTTAAACTCCTGCATCGTCATTAGTAGCACACAAGGGATGGATATGCTTGCAGGGGATTTGAATGCTCGCAGTCCATAAGAAATTGGCTGGGCTGCATGCGTGTGAGATGTACGAAATTCCAGGCAAGTGGGCAGATGTAAAAGGCTGAGGTCTAAATTTGGTTGGCTTGCAAGCTGGCCATGTATATCTGAGCACAAATGCTGAGACAGGATATCTCACTGCCTCCCCTCCCTTCAGCTGATTCTCTGGAGGTTGTTACAGTGAGAAGTCAAAGACCACAGATTGGAAGTGAAACCGAACAGCACAAACTAAACCAGGACTCTGCCTGCCTGGAGCTCTAATGGCCATAGGGTCTGACAATCAGAAGTAAGTCTGGAAGAAATCGTTAGTGCAGATCTGTGTCTTCATGCAAAGCTCTGAGCCTTTTGTCTGTGATTGGAGGACAGGTGCCTATTGTTGGAGGAAGGGCTGGCTAAAATATCGAGGTGACTGGTTTGGGAGAGGGGTCATTTTTGTTGTGCGTGTCCTACTGCCCTGTTTCCTCAATAAGTGCCAGGAGCAATAAAAGACCTGCTAGTGCTGCACGGCCGGGTGCTTTGGGCAAGTGGGGCTAAGAATCTTACAGCGTTATTATTATTATTTTTTTTTATAAGGTATCTCTGTGCAGTCCCTGGTCTTCTGGTCAATGTACGTGAACAGAGCAGGGAAGCAGGCAGAGAGGAGAGGTTGAAACTAGTCTTGTCTATCATAAATCAGTGTTCTACTGCACCCAGTGAAAACAGACTGATTTACACCAGCCATTGCTCTTCAGATTAGATTGGGAAGACTGGTCTTGTCATATTGCACAGTGCTACCAAGTGCAGACATTTTGGTTGGTGCCAGCCTGAGGGGTGTGTGGCAGCATCAGCCCAGAAGAGATGGATGATGACCTCTGAGCACAGGGATGGTAGCAGCACCTGCTGATGGGGACCTCCCCTTTCCTCTGCAGATCATGCTGCTGAAACGAAACACTGAAAGCCCTCCTGGAGCATATTGTGTTTATTCACTGGAATATATTTTGCCTTGGAGATGAGAACCATTTGCTCTCTGAAAAATGGTCAGTTTGCCTTTTCCAGCCTTCACAAACGCAGTAGCAGGGCATGTGAGGGAGCTGGATGGGGCTCTTTGTGTAATACAAAGGGCAATAAAAACACTCATTTTGAGTTAAGGCCTATAAAACACTCTGACCAGACCTCTAATTGCATGTTCTGTCATAACAATGAGAATTAAATAATACAATTAACCACTAACAAATTGACCAGCTGCCTACTTGAGGACTTTATGCTCTTCCACAGAGAGGAAGGGCCTGCAGCCAGTTGAATTGGTGTAACCTGAGTGTAATACTTGATCAGAGCTGCTTCAGGTGAGGAATGGCTGAGTTGCATCTCTTTTGCAGCAAATGGCGTGCAGCTGGATGGTTAAGAGGAAAAAACTTGGCCTGTTTCAGACCTGGAGAGAACATGAGCAAAGAATCTGCCAAGCTGTCAGTCTCCAAGCTGGGAAGATCTTTATGGTCCTAGACAGAAGCTGTCTTTGGAAGATGGAAGTGTAGGACTTCCAGCTGCAGGCCTGAAGCCTGCTGAAAGATGGACCAGGCTCAGGCTTGCCTCCACTTCTTTCCTGCACTTGCTTTGCATACCTTTTTGGTGGCCCAGTGCAACTTAGGCTGTCCCTTTCCCAAATCCCTTGCATCTCCCTGTGCCACTGCTTCTCCCATGCTTCACTATGCCTGCCATGGGGAAGGGCCGAGGGAGATCCTGTCTGAAGCCTCTCTGAAACAAAACTTGCAGCCCTCTTGTTCATGGGGTCAACATGAAGGGGGTTGAGAAGAGCACCAAGGCTGTTAAAAGAGACAAATCTGTCCAGTGGGTTGTGCTTGCCTTGGTTGTGGTTGCTGCTGCTCTTGATGGAGATGGAGAGATGCTGGTTCCTTTCTGGTCTCCAGCTCTCTCCCTGCCTGTTGTCAGAGTGGATCAGGACAGGGAAGAGGCTCCCTTGGGCAGGACGGGGGATGCAGAGCCATAATGTGGGTGACCATCTGCCTGTCCCCTGAGACAATGGTGCCATTTACACTTATGTAGTCTAGCTCATCAAAGAGGAAAGATAAATCTGTCCTGGCTCATGATACAAAGCCATACTCTTTGCTTATCTTATCTTCCTTTATTTTTCCTCTCCCCTGGTCTCCCCTCATCATCGCCTACTGTGCTGGAGTCTATAAAAGCTTGCTACTGTTGCTCCCCCTCCTCGAGTGTGACTCGGAGCTGCTGCGTCCCCGCAACTCCCCCGGCAGCCCCTCCTGTCACTAGCCACCCTGTCTCTCCCCTCTCTGTTCTCCATCTGTAGCAGTCTGTCATTTTCCCCTCTCCTTTTTTTCCTTCCCTGGCTGTCATTCTCGGCTCTCGCTGCTAGCAGCCTGTCTCCATTGATCGCTGATGCCCTCAGACTGGCTTTCCATCCAGCCTGGCAAAGAAGAGCTCTCTACAGAAAGGTGGGGATTGCTAAGCAGAGACACAGGCTTGGTGGCTATGCTGTGGTGGGATTCATGGTTCCTCACCCTCCTCATCCTCATGGGGTTCTTCCATCCCTACTTAGACAATCTTATTTCCAGCCTGGCTCAGCACCTATTCTCCTCTGCCCTCCAGCATCCGAGTGGCATCTCTGACATCTCCATCGCATCTTCATGACCCCCAAACATTTGTGGGAGCTGTTTTATCTTTACTTTAATAACTTGGTTTTTTTTTACCACTGCCTCCCCAGAGTAGCATAAATGCTGAAATACCACAAGGACTTCCAGGTTGCTTGTGTCTTCAAGTAACTTGGATATCTTGAGGCAGAGTGAACCAAATGCACCTCTTGTGGGATTTCATTTCTTAGTCACGGATGAAAAGGGCTAACATCAGTACAAATTCATCCAAGAGAAAGCTGTTGAATCCAGTGCTTGTAATGCTAGCTATGAGATTTGCCTCAACAGGGAAGGAACAGAAAGAAAACACATGATAAAATATTAACCTTCCTATAAAAATGGGCAGCTCGTAACAAACAGCATCTGCTCTGTTTCGTGGCATGGAAGAGGCAGGAGTTCAATATTTGGGGGTGGAGAAATATTTTATACCATGCAGAGGCTGATAATCTCTGAAGTCAGAGATCCAAAATCTATGCTTGCCTTCCAAGCCCTGCTTATCATCTAGGAGCACACTAAAACACCCTGAAGATGTACTTAGCAAATCTGCACACCCTATCGTTCACACACCCTGAGAGGACGCTCCCTATGTTTACCTGTATTTTGTATCTTGCTTCTCAGCTGAAACCTCAGCACATCAAGTGCAGCATCAAGTCCCCATAAGGACATGAGGTCCTTATTTTCTATAAAATGTGCTAGAGATCATTTACCAGCCAGATAGCAGGCATTGTTATTAATATTTAAGCGGAACCATATTTGAACAAAGTATGCTTTGTGATATATTATCATCTCTGTCATTGTTTCTGTTCACATATTTATCGTCTTGTGATGTAACTTTTGCTGTGAGTGAGTGTCCTGGTTTTATGGGTGAACCTGGCAGGGTCCGCTCTGCGCGCGTGTGAGATTCCAGCCAGGCCTTGAAAGTGTTTGTCATAAGTGAATTATATTTAAAAAGACACGCTCAGAGAAGTGCAACAGTAATAATATATTGCCTTTGTGGTACTGCCTGATGCTCAGTGCCGCTGGCCAACTGTGATATTTCTTAATGAAGGATGTTATTTTTTTCCTCACGGCAATTTTTTTTTTTTTTTTTTTTCTCCATGGCTCCTTTGATTCATATCCTTGATGTTGCAGGATCTTTCCCTGCTTTGGAGTTTGCTCTTTTCTTCCCCCCCATATGTGTAACCTGCTGCCTAGCAGCCTCTCTGCTGCCAGCTGTTGTTGTCTTATCTGGAACCCTCTTTGGAAATAGGAGTTTAGTGACTGAAGGGGCCCTAGACAGTAATCCACTCTTACACAGGAAAATCCTCCAGAGGCAGAAGTCTCCTCGCTGTTTCTTTGTAGCATTTTGTTCTTCCCATGCTACTGCTTCTTTAGTTTCTCTCTTACAGGTTGACCCTGTTGTCTTCCCCTGCATGGGTGACCTGATAATACATGTTCCTCTGCACCCAGAAAGGAACATCCTTTATTCTAAAGTTGCCCAACTTTTCACTCTCTTTATCACTTAATCAAACTTTAATTTGAGGTCTGGGAGACAGGGACCAGGCAAAAGACCTGGGAAGGATGCTGCAATGGGGGACCTAGAAGCTCAGGAGGAAAATGAGTCCAGAGGATCAGGGAGCTAAGGTGGGGATAGTGTGATGGGGGAAATGAGAGGGTAGGGGCTGGGGAGTGGTGGTGTGAGCAAGTATCCAGATGAAGGGACTGGTAATGGAGAGTGGTTGGGTGGGAGGGAGCTGGCTGAGGAGGTAAAGGGTGGGTCAAGGAGCCTGGCTTTGGGCTGCAGTGAGAGGGGTGGGATGGGGGCATCACATGTGGGGGTGATGGGGCCAGTCTGCTCCTGGGGTGTGTTCCTTGCCCCAGAGCCTGCATGCTCTGCAGTCCTGCTTCCGTTTTTTCTGCTGTCAGCAAACTTCTAAATACTGCATCACTGTCTTCACTGAATGCCATTCCTCCCCATGGATAACCTGTGCAAAAAACATGTCAACATGCAATGAAACCTTGTGGTGGAAAGGGAGAGAACTGAGGTGCCATATTTTTGCTTAATTCTGATATTTCTTTGTTTTTTTCACACAAACACACACCCTCCCCCCCGTTTTTTAATAAATTATTTTTTTTTTTTTTTTTTTTTTTTTTTTTTTTTTTTCTTCCCATTGGCAGCTGCTGATTTATCTTAGGATGGATTATTGGTGGATGAACAAGAGGTCTCAGAGGCTATCCTGCTGCCTGGTACAAAAGCAGTGTTTCAGAGTACCCAGCAATGAGTGCTAGTCAAAAACCAACCCAACCCAAAGCTTCTCATGAATCCTGGATGGACAAAACAATGCTTGTTTTGGCAACTGCTGAAATTGAACTTCGATTTCCATCATTAAAAAAAAAAAAAAAAAAAGGTAGCCACATCTTATGGAAATTTCAGCTCAAAGTGCCAGTCAGGTGAAGCTCTAAGCAAATGAGCGACTGCTTGAAGGGAGAAGAGCATAGGGTGGGATTAATTAAAATTAGTGTTATCAGTGTAGCTTCATACAGCCCTCTGCCACGTAGTTCAGCTCTAACTGAAGCCTTGTGTTCCCCCTACAATACAACAATTAGCTATTAAAGTAGGTACTTAAAAACAAACACCCAGCTTCTTCCAAAGAACCATGACCCAGGATTTTCTCTAAGCACAGAATTAATTGCATCGCTCCACAGTGCGTTTGGGGTGCTGTTATTTCTTTAACACGCGTTCCTAGCATATTGTGATATGTCACACATGCTTTAAATATCCAATAGCTTTTTAACTTTTAAAAATCTATTTCACACTTAGTGGCATGCCTGTAATGCATTTTTCTGGAATGTGTGGCAGATGTCTGGAGGAACTGTTTTCTCCCATATGGGGGTTATTTTACTGAAAAATGAAATAGGATTGGCACTTCACTTGATTTCCCTGAGCTGTCACACCAGGGATTCTCTGTCTGGGTGTGAGACATGAATTCAGATCATAAGTAGACTGCAGAAGGTGAAATGCTTCTCTCTTCTCTGGGTGAAGGGGAAGTTCCCATGGAGAAATGTGCTTCAGGGTTCCCCTCACCTTTCTCCAAGCACTGCTAGGGGAGGAGAGCAGGCTGGGAAAGTCTGCTCTGGGATATCCTGCTCCATGGGATTTCCTGCATGCTTTGTACGTGCAGAAGTAGCATTAACTGGGTATGTGGAGTTTCCGACATGAGGAGGAAGGTGGCAGCTTGGAGGTTACTCAAACCTTCAGGCAAGTCCTAAATTTTGTGAGCCAGGTTCCTGAGGTGGGAGCTAAGCTTGCACTTTGGGGTTGGATGTTACTGAATTTGACTCCTGGATGGAGTCATAAATGCTGGGGTTGCAGTTTTAGATATGTCAGTCCATAGCTGTATGGGATTATGTGGTTTAGGGACAGAAAGGATCAGATTGCTGTCAACCAACTGTTATTTGCATGGGTCTGGTGGTGTGTGTTTTGATGTCTCTACCTCTCTGCCCTGATTGAATGTGTTTTTCTGTTCCCCTGTCCTATGGTGAATCGCGTCCCTGTGTCTTCTTTCTGTTCCCCATGGACAGAGCACTGCACTTGGAGCAAGCCCCTCTGCCTTTCTGTTTGCATCATGAGAGGGGAGAGGCAGGGGAAGGAGGCAGAGAAAATGCTGCAAGCCTATGAAGCTGGGGCTTGTGCCAATATCTGCCCTTTGAAATAAAGGCCAGGTGTCTCTGGAGGAGTAGGTAAATGCATTGATAGTATGTGCTTTATGCTTGGGTAACTGAGTTTGTTCCAGCTTTACATTTCAGAAGATGTCTGCAATGCTTGGCCTACACCTCTCCTTGTGCTCAGCTTGAGCAGAGTTTCTGGGCAGTAAAAATGCCCAAGGCTTATCCTGCTGTTATAGCAGCCTCACTGCTGCATGTGTGGGTGTGGGCATGCTGCTGTCAAGACATTTCTGGGCAGCATTTCCAAGGGATGGAGGAGAGTAGCCCTGGGCAAAGCCCTCATTGAGGGCTGGGAATCACTTGAAATAGAGGTGTGAGCTGTGGGGCTGCTGCTTAAAGGCAAGGGGAGAGTGGGGGGGGGATGGCCAAGTGACCTGGGACTCTTCTAGCAGGGCAAGGGATGTCAGTGGTCCCATCAGAGGGGAGTGGAGGTGTTAGATTAGGCAGCTGTAACAGGAGAGCACAAAAGTGATTATCTCCTTCCCAGGCCACTTGATTACTTGGGATGCTTGAGTGTGATTAAGCAGATTAGCATAGTGCACTTGAGGCTTCGTCTTGTCCCTGTGACATTACACATTCTTGTGCGTGCTTGTGAAGGATTTCCTCGTCCATCGCTGTGACACCTCTCCACTGGACGCAGGATTACTCTTTCCTGATGCACTTAGCTACATGCTTGCATTTGGCAATTGCACGGAGGCCACAAATGCACTGTCACAAGATTTAAATCTCAATCTCCCTCTCCACTCCTTGACGTGCACATACTGAGAGGCAGGCTGGGGTTAACAGGCAATGCTCAGAGAGCCAGCGTGGCTCTCAGCAGCAGTGTCTGCGTGTAAGCAGCAGTCAGATGGTCAGAATGCATTTAGATTTGGACAGAATGTTACCGTGTGTATATATTGCTTTTATGTATTATTAACTCTCTTTATTGATGATACATTCAGCATAAATGTATTTGACTAATAATTATACAATTACTACATAATAAGTAATCTAAATGAGCTTTTTATTACTCCAATTTACAGGCATCTATATAAATTGGAGGAGTATTCACCATTCTCCTCTTGCCATCCCTGAAAGATACGGAAGGATTAGAAGACATTTGCATTGATGAGGCTTAGGTAAATATTTGACCTGCTGGCAAGTTCCTCTTATTATCCCTAGGAGAGATGCGCCGTGCCTTCTGCCGTGTATCTGGCTGGGTGATGCGAGGAGGTGCAGGGAAAAGAGGGGAGACCCTGTGATGAAATTCTAAAGTGGACCTCATTATTATTATTTTTTTTCTAGAAGGCGGTGATTTAAACCTGGTGTTACTGTTCAAGGTGTAGGAGGGAGTGTAGAGCTATGATGGAGAATTGGTCATTGTGAAAGAGACTCTGTGGGATGGTGTGTACTGGGTCAGCTGGAGGCCACTGGTGTGGATGGTAGTGATCAAAGGACATCAGATAGTTAAAATCAGTGGGCTCCCAAAAGTGGCTTGGGTGTGTTGTGGTCCTGGTGTGGATCATAAGTGCAAGGAGATGTTTTGAAGGCAGCAGTGGAGCCCTCTCAGCTCTTCCTGGGCCGCCTTGTGGCCTGACTTATTCAGGCAGCCAGTGAGGGATGTGAGATGTGATTTGGTTGAAAAATGAGCTATGGGGGACTGGGGTTCACACCTGGGAAATGATCTGTGGGGAGACTGTTTTGGCAGAGGCAAGAGTGAGGCTGCACACAAGGTGGTCTGAGCCTCCTTGGAAGATATGGAGCTCAGGGCTGGTAAGGACTGAAGTGTGTGAGCTGTATCTTCTGTGGATAATAAACTGACAGCTTCATCGACTTCCGGAGAGCTCTGCTTGTTAACCCCAGCTCAGGTCCTCTTGGGTTTCTCAAACTGGGGTATAAACCTTACAAGAGGGAACGAGCTCTTTCTTCCCAGACTTTGTCCACCTTTTATGTTCTGGTCAGTCTGAATATACCTTAAAGGACAGCCTTGGTCTGAGCTGTCTTCATGCACTATCCTCACCAGGCATTTATTGAGACAATGAAATCTGAGCTGGCAAGTTGGCTTTGAGTTTCAGCTTCGCTTGGTTTGTGATTTATTCAGATCAATTCTCCTTTCCCCAAAATGCTTGTGCCTCCCACCCCATCCCCCAGACAGGGAGGCAGCTGTTGAGTTGTCATCTCTCTGTTTTCGGGAGGCCCGGTGGGAAGAGGAGACAAAGCAGAACATCTTCTGCCTTCTCCTCTGGCTGTGAGCGGGGAGCTGAGCTCCCGGAGGGGCCTGTGCTTGGCTGCTGCCTGTGCCATGGTGGGATGTTGCTCTTGGGATTCTCTCGAGGCAGGTGTTGCTGGAAGGGAAGAGAAAGGTCTAAGAAGAGGTGAGAGCAAGTCTGGGAGCTGTGCAGGTTTTTGGTTCAGGTACTTCACTGGTCGTCTGTGTACCCGTCCATCTGTCCATCCAAGGGAGAGATGCTAGGCAGGACCTCCTGGGACAGCCAGGTGAGCTGGAGCATGGAGGAAGTGCAGGAGAGGGGACCTGGGGAATAGGACGAGGCAGCGTGCCTAGGAGCTGGCATGTCTTTAAACCTGATGTGTTGCCATGGAGTGTGCCTGGCAGTGAAGCTCCCTTGTTGCTTCTCTAATCCCATTCAGGCACAGAAGAGTGGCGAGGAGATTAAAAACAGCAGAGAGAAGCCACCTCATTTCCTGCTGTAGTGTGCCCCCTGTGGCCCCCCCACCCTCCACTGCCTGGGTTTTTCTGTGACTTCTGTGGGTGAAACAGCCTCTCTGGGTCTTGCCATCCAAAGCAAATGTGTCACTTTCCTGTGTCATGGGAGCATGGGAGAGCACCTGCCACTGCTTCTGCACAGATAACGCGGGGAGGGAGATGGGACCTTTCTGGGAAGCCAGGCGAGTGTGGGTGTGGGACTGGAGGCAGCAGAACTGATGGCAGTTCCACCCACTAATGCAAACAGGAGCAGAGCTGGGGTGGTGGAGTGCTGGTGTTACTTAGTAGTCTCATTAACAACTGAAGAGGAGGCTAATGGTCCTGTAATGGAAATTTCATAAGATCCTTGACTACAAGATATTATAGGTAACGTGACCTAGAGAGGTTAGCAACAAGAAAAGATTTTGACCCTGTTTATCATCGTGCTTAGCTTTGTGGCTCTTCCATCAGCTCTTCTCTCCATCTGCTGCCTTGTGGTCCATCTCTGGCCCTGACTCAGCCCCTCAGCTGGGCAAACCATGCTCTTCCCCATTGCAGGGTACTGGGCACCAGCCCCATCAGATCTCACTGGCATCCTCACCTCTTGCCCCTCAATATCTTGCTCACATCAGTGCTCTGGTTGTGGCCTAATGTCTGAAAGAGAAAACCTTTCCCTTCTGTGCTTGCAGGGCTCAGTTCAAACACCCTTCCCTCAGGAAAAACAGGATTTGAGCCTGGCTACAAGTGACTTGCCCCAGTGGTTTCCTTCTTGGGGTTCCTTCTAGCCTCCTGTAGGGTCCCTGTGCAGCTTTGACGATGGGTCTCCTGCATGCACATCAACCTGCCAAATTACTTGTGCCCACGCTTGATTTACTGAGGGATTAATGTGTGTCTGAAGTGTGGATTATTAATCCTGACCTCAGGCAAGAATGAAGAATTTTTTCATTAAGAATGAAAATAAAACAAAGTGAATAGAAAAGGAAATGAAGAGGCTGAAGGTTGAAGAAAAGGGAATCAGGAGGAAGTGTGGAAGCAGGAAGAAATAAATTTGGTTTGGGACTTGATTTCTCTGTGGGCAGAATGGAGAGAAGGGAGATAGGAGTCTTAATAGGGCAGGAGAGGAGAGTGAAGGGAGGTGGACTGAGGGAATGGAGGGCCAGCAGAGCCCTTGCCCAGGCAGGCTGCCAAGAGCCATGGGCCTGCTGAGATTTCGGCAGGGCTGGGCTGAAGCAGATGGGGAGAGAAGGATTGCAAGTCTGAAGGCTGCATGAAATATTTAAGATGCTCCATCAAGCTAGATACTCAGCAGTGCTGAGATGCTGGGCCAACGGGAGGACAAGAAAAATTTGGCTGATAATAGGAAGATTTAAAAAAATCTGACAACTTGCAGCTCTGCTTTACATCTCTCCTTACTTCTTGCTTTCTGTTCTGTAGCAGTGACACTGTCATAGCTGGTTATGCTGGACACAAGGACCATCTTCAGCCTCAAGATTTATTTTGCTTTTGTTTTCCTCATTTTGTTCCTCTTTTTCCCCATCCCCCAAGCTGACAGCATCCCTCAAATCATCCTCTTCAGGCTAGTGAGGTCTTGCTCCCTCCTTCCTACTGCTGGGGTAGGGTATTCTTCTGTCCCCCTTGGGCACTAACACACCTTCTCCCTCACCCTGCTTTGCTGCAGTGTGATACACAATGTATGGGGGTCACCTTCTCCAGACCTTTTCTTCCACCTCCTGCCTGGTCCTTTTGACAGTCTGCTCTTGTGGAGCAGTGGAGGACTTGAGCAGTGCTCAGAGCAGCAAAGCCTTGGGCTCAGTTGAGGTGATCACAGGACCAGGGGATGATTGAGGTGGGAAGAGACCTCTGGAGAACCCCTGCTGCAGAAAGGGCCACCTGGAGCAGGCTGCCCAGGTGGTTTATGGAGACCTCCAAGCAGGGACAGTCCATAGCCCCTCTGGGAAACCTGTGCCAGTGCTGCATCACCTTCACAGTGAAGATGCAGGAGCAGAATCTGACAAAGTATTCCCAAGGGTTTTTGTCTTATGGATGGCAGAGGCAAATCTCTTGAAGTAGTGGATGCCACTTAGTGCCTGGAGATCCAAGCAATGGCAGAGGCCAGTTTCTCCTGCTCAACCCTGTTAGAGGATGAGCATGCTGTGAGTAGTGCCAGGCACCCACCAAAAGGCTGCTGACCACGTTGCACAGGCAAGACTGTTACTGGTCAGTGGAGCTGAAACTGAGTCTGTTGGGGATGGTGCTTTCTCTACATGTTACTTGGTAGCCTCTCCCAGCAGTGCTGCAGGGACCCCAAAGGAAAGCAAGGGCCAAGTAATTTCAGTAGAGATGCTGGAAAAGCTGGCACTGATTGCTCTTCTTGTAAATTTGCCTTGGAGAAGGGGTGAAAGCTTACTCCAGTAAGCCTGGCTGCTTATTCTCAAGAGATTTTGAATCAGTGCACACTGTGCTCTGTCTAGGTATAAATACAGTGATTGTGTGCGGTAGCTTCACCCTTTCCTTCTCCTCTTCCTCCCATGGGAGAAGTGGAGAGGCATTGCCTTCAGAATGGATGTGTGTAGTCACCATGACCTAGTTTAAGAGAGAAATCCAGAAGGGGGAGGAACACGGCCATTAAGGCAACAGATACAAATGACTACACTACCCCCAAAACCCAGTGTTATATTAATTTAGTAATTTAGGTCAAGCTTTGGTTAGGTGAAAAAAATGATTAAAAAAATCCTGACACCTGTAGCAGTCACTGTTCTAAATGTAGACAACAATCCAGGCTTAATTCTGAATCCTTCAGCTCTGGAGACTCCCTTTAGAGATGACAGATGCTGCATCTTTCTTTTCTGATTTTCTTGTGCATGGTGCATCCTGCCCAGCAATTTCCTGCATCCCCCTCCCCCCAAACCACACTTGACCTTTACTAAGAGGGTGGAATTGCCTATTTTTTCCCCCCTGTTGATTCACCCAAGATCTGCAGGTGTCAGGTCAGCAAGTGCATGTTCACCTCTTTTTTATTTATTTATTATTTTTTAAATTATTTATTTATTTATTTTGTGGCTGGGAGGATATGAAGTACACTTGATATGGTTCACAAAGCAAGTGAGTCTGGATCATCGGTCTCCAGCTTTCTGTGATTGCTCTGTCTGGCATCAGAAACATCACAAAGACAGTTCAGTAGATAAATATTACTGTATTTAAGGCAAAATGTGCTACAGGTCCTTTCAACAGAAGCATAGAACTGCACCAGCATGAGTTAAAGAAATGAACAAAAAGTAAATGTTATCTCAGATGACAAAATAACAGGCTTTCATAATGAACTAGCATCCTTCCCTAAGAGCGATAGCTTCCAATAAGCTTGAGCTGTTTATTCCATCGTTTGGTAATCACAGCCAGAAAGTGCTCAGAATTTTTTTCCACCCATTTTTGTAACAGGATACAAAGTACTGAAATATCTGGTTAAGGCTATTGGTAAAATAGCCACTGTACAAGTCAGTAGAACACCATCCAATTTCTTGAGACATCTGCATTTGCAAGAGCAGTATGGCAGCTTCGCATCTGAGCAGATTATATATGGAAAGCCTATGTGTTTGTGCTGTCTCAATTATCCCGTATCAAGATTTATATCAATATTTCTTTAGCTTTCCTCAAGTGTTATTCTTCTTGGCTGTTCCCGTTCACCCCTCATTAGGAGGAGTCCACGAAGGGGAAGTGAACGGTGAATTTGGCTCAGGAGCTGGTGAGCTGAGTGGCTGGCAGCTGGAAGAGTGCCTGGGGGAAGTATTATGCCTGCTGATCCCATTTTTTCACACTTCCCTGGGCAGCTGTGTTGGAGCCCAGGCTGGACAGACATTTGGTCCAATTCAAGATGCCCATTTATTTTTGCTCCCGGACTATTCCTCTGATAGGCTTTCTGAGAGTCTGTAAACACTGTCATTTCCTTTAGCAAATGTTCTCTGCTTAATTCTCACTGGGACTTTTCTACTCCTTTACTTTCAAGTTTCTTACCCCTTTTTTGAGTGTTCCAAGTCCAGGGAACACCAGATCTCCAGCTCCAGTCTAAATACCTCTTGGTGGGAATAATTTCTGTTTCATGATCAATAACAAGGCGTGAGGTTGGAGACTGCCATCTCAGCACCCTGAGGTGCCCAGCCCATGCTTACCTGCTGACTAGGAGCAGTGAAGGAACGTGCTGGGGAAATGTCCCTGCCCAGGCTCTGGTGACCCATCCTTCCTCCCTCCTGCTGGAAACAGGTCATGAGTAAGAGCCTCCTCCCAGGAGAGGTAACTACAGGCTCTGATTCTCCCTTGCTATGTAAATAGATGCAACAAGGCGATGAGCAGCTTGTTTTAGGAACCCCTGAAGGGGGAGATTACCTCTCCCTTGGTTGGATAGTTTGGTCTCTGGCTGGTCTGGGCACACTGCATCCTGCATCATGATTTGTGCCTTTTTTTTTTTTTTTTTTTTTTTTCCCCTCCCTCCTCTTCTAGTGCTTGTGGACCTTTGGTCTAGCAATTTAATCAGTGACCTTTTCCTTCTAGGCTGTGATACAGGCACTGGTTACAAAGAAAGATCTTGACCAATTTACTAACTAGTTGGAGGTTCAGCCATGTCTTGAAGTTTGTTTGAGGACAAACCTGGAGCACATTGAACAAGAGAACAGGCAAATCATTAGCCTGAGGCTGCTATAAGAATTCACCAGCTGGACTGAATGACTTCTTTCATTGCACAAAGGCCCAGACCTGTTACATTAGTTTTACATGTCCTGCTTGTGTCTTTACACCAAATCTGCAGTGTTTTCTGTTCTCACAACAGCTCGTGCTCCCACAAGCTGAGAAGTTCTGTTTTAGTCATAACACCCGTATTTGTCAGCAAGAGATGCAGGTGTTTCAAAGGGAACTGCTTTTGTTTCCTCTGTTTGCTGAGTGTCTGTATGAGAAACACTTGATAGTTCTTCTGTCTTTTCTTGTCAAATTGCACTCAGAATTACTTAGGTGTTACTTTCTGCAGACTGCTCCTCCTACCCTCCCACCCCAAGGTTTCTCTTTTAATGGGATTAACTTTTGATGTGGTTCTCATGCCCTTTGTTTTTTAGACTCAGTGCAGTTTGTGGTTTTAAGATCTAATCAATTTTCTAAAGCTGTGCTTAATTTGCAGGACTATACTTAAATACTGCAAGAGAGAAGCAGCTTGGCAAAGCTGGGAGAAGGAACGTTGTGTGTTTTAACTTGGCAGACAACTAAGCACTGCACAGCCATTTGCTCAGTCCCCTCAGGTGAGATGGGGGGGAGAGAACTGGGGGGAAAAAAGCACAGCTTGTGCACTGAGAGAAAGATAATTTAATAGGAGAAAGGGAAAATAACAAGAATACACAAAACAAGTGATGTACAACACAACTGCTTACCACCTACTGACTGATACCCATCAAGTCCTCAAGCAATAGTAGCCCCCTGGCCAGCTCCCCCAAGGATTCTTTTTCCACATGATGCCATGTGTTATGGAATATCCCTTTGGCCAGTTTGGGCCATCTCTCCTGGTTGGGCCCCCTCCCAGCTTCTTGTGCACCCCCAGCCTCCTTGCTGGCAGGGCAGCTGAGTCCTTGACTTCTTAGTGGCTGAGCAGAGCATATGCTAAAAAGTCAATGTGTTATCAACATTATTTTTCTTCTAAATCCAAAACATGACACTATATTAGCCACTGTGGAGAAAATTAACTCTGTCCCAGCTGAAACCAGGACAGATGGTGACTGGTAATGGTAGGGGTAGATGTACACAGGCTTAAATGGGCATCCAATAAGCAACCTTGTAAAGGACTGAGAGTCATTCAGGAGTGCTTACTTAACTTAGTGAAAAGGATGGGAAAATACTACTTGCTTTTAGACCAAATGGGTAAAATATGCTTTCAACCTATGGGAGCTGATACTTGTTCACAGGTGTTTTAATGATAGTAACACAGCCTAATGACCAAGGCTTCAGAGAGGATCATCAGTGAAACCATTCCCTCTTCTTCATAGAAACAGCCTGTGCATCTAAAAAGTAGAAAGGGAAAATGGAGGAAAAAAAAAAATCTATGGATGCAGCTAATGTCAATATTCTTTGGAGAGAAATTTGGGGGGATGGGAAGATGATGAAGGGATGAGAAACTCAAATTGGAAAAGTGATTTTTCTTAAAAGGCTTCTCAAAGGAAATGGCAACTTGTAGGAAGTATTCTCCAAGATGAATTTCAGAGGGTGGAAATGACAGTTTGGTGGGTCAGAGGATGATGTGAACCCAAAGAGCTCGAGGTGGTTAACTTGCCAGTGGGTGGCACAGCTTGATGGGCACTGGGGTAGGGACACAGTTTGATTTTTAGTATCTGCCTGAGCTTTTTGTGTGTGTTATTCCTGTCTGGGCAGAAGGCAAGATGAGAAGCCCTGATTAGAGGAGGAGGAGGGATGAATGTTGTGTTCCTCACAGAGGGAGGCTTGTGGGCAGAGTTCTCTGGTTTGTATGCAATATTGCCTTGAAGTCTCTCTTGTAGTAGCATATACACATATTTGCCCTATCCCAAAATCAGACTCTCCATCTGTTTAATGATGTAGGCACCTTGGTCCTTACCCAGTGTTTCATCACTTTGATAGCTCTTACCTTAAGTGTGTCTGCTTCTCTCTCTCTTTAAGCTCTTCACATTGACTCCTCAGAGTGCTCTCTCCTTTGTCTCTTACTGTCTCAGTCACTCCTCTACCTCTTTCCCCTTCTCATTGCTGCCTTGCAACTTCAGTTGGTGTTTCTGCTTTTCCTTGGAGCAGTGGTGAGGAGGTGCTGTGAGGGGGATAGGGGAAGGGGATGCATCATATACAGAGCAGCGCCCCAGAAAACTGGTATCCCCTGGGTTGAGAACCCATGGGAAACCCCAGGAGAAGTATTAGCAAGACCTGGGTGTGTAGAAAAGGTGCTGTGTTCAGCCATAGATTAACTGTGGAGCACCTACAGGCTTTAGAGCATGGGTGTCCCCAGCACCTCAGTGTCACCAGGGGCTCTCAAGCTCAAGTGAGCACTGTGCTGATGGACCCAAGTCCCTTCAGAGAGCCTGCTTCCCTCAGAGCAAGTTTATTTGGCTGAGTAAATTTCTTGAAATCAGGCCTGTTGCTGGGGGTGAAACGTGGAGGTGAGCTGTCTACAAGACAAGTGTCTTCTCTCAGCTAGCTGCCTAGTTGCTGATGCCCAAGGCAGGTAGGTTGGATGGCCCATAGAAGTGCTGGTTTCCCATCAACGATTAGAAAGGGAGCCCAATTTACTAGCTTAATCTACATCCCTGCCTTCCCTTGGACTCCCTGCTCGGTGGCTGGAGCAATCTGAGGGGAAACTGTACTGGTGTGTGTGCGGGAGGTATGTGCCATTACACACGTGTGCTGAGCTTGGTTCAGCTCCTGTTTGGCAGAAGGCCACTCTGCTCTTAGTGCTCGCTAATGGCAGCGCTGCACCAGCTCCGTGGATGTCGGTGGAGGCACCTCATCAGGGATAAGACTAGCGTTTTGCATGCCAGTAGTTGGGTGCTTTGTTCCCCGGCACTGGTTCACAGCAGGTGACAGGGCTGTCAGTGGAGCAACCTGTGCTTGTGAACACACGGCTGCTCAGGCGCAGAGATGCGAAGAACTTTTTCTGTCTCCTGAGCTCTTCCTGCTGCTGCCTTTTTTCTGCCTTCGTTCCCCAGATCCTCTCTATTCTTTTGCCTTGGCAGGAAGAGGTGTCCCAGTGTGCTCAAGGCTCAAAAAAAACCCTTGCAAAATTGGATATGTTTCAGCTTTTTTGTACATGTTTCAATTTTTCCTTGCAGTTTACAGTGCTAGACACACTGGATCTTATTACATAAAGATGTTGTTTCTTGTCATTAATCCAAGGCACGGTGGCTGTTCTTGGCACTTTCCTTCTAATTTGCTGTTCTCCTTGGTGAATAGCTATCTCATAGCGCACAGCCCCCCCCTCTCTACTTGAGCTCTATTGATAACGTTTGCTCCTTAAACCTAAAATCAGGGGTAACATCTTTTCCTGATTTCTCTGATTTTATTCCTGATTTAAAATAAGTCTGTCAGCTGAAGCAGTGGCAGCCCACTGGGATGTGGTCTCCCCTTCCTAGGGAGCAAGGCTTTCTAGGTTTGCTCACTTAGCTCAGGCAAGAGTCAGAGAGCTCAATTCTGGGTCCCCTGAAATTGGGCACTGGACCCAGGGACTTGGTCCAAGTGGAAATGCCACTTGAAAATGCTGTGAGGGTGGCTTTCTCCAGCAAGAAAATAAATTTCAGGCCTCAGCTGTTCATTCTTTTATGAGTATTGCTAGAATATGTCAGTACTAATATCTCAGCATTTCTTTTTGCCTAAGTCAGAATGCAGAAAACATCACGTTTAAAGCTTTCCTGTGCGCAAGGGTTGGTGAATGAACTGTCCTGCAGCAAAAGTTTAGGGCCAGAATCATACAAATTTCCCCCCTACGCTCCCTGAGGTTAACTTTAGGCATGTCAGTGAGCTCTTCTACTAGTTCTTGCTCATCTGAAAATAAAGATCATCATGTTCTGCCACCTGTTGTGATGGCTAATTAAGATACACTTGAGAAACTGAAGAAGCTGGGAAAAAAGGGGAGGATGAAAAAGCAAGGAACTGTTGCAAAGCCAAGTGCTCCTGCACTCAAGGTGCAGGATTAAGATGGCTGGTGCCTTTCATGACATGCTCACAGCCCATATATTTTCCCTTCAATCCCCTGCCGCTGTCAGGTGCTCAAAGGATGGTGCTCACTTAATGAGCAGCCAGATTACACTTTGTTTTCCTGTGTTTGTTCAATGCGTGGCTCTAGGCCTTATTGACAACACACTGTTTAAGCCCTGCTCTGAAGACAGGATTATTGATTTCCTCGTGGTCTTTTTTTATCACAGTAGTATCTGAGCACTCATCATTATAGAACCCAAGTGCTTCACAAACATTAATTTATCTTTACAACACCCCTGGGAGGAAAGGGCTGCTCTTGGCTCCTTGCTTATACAGAG
>CM021765.1:53461140-53485475 GCA_011076525.1 Nettapus auritus | reverse complement strand
TTTTTTTTTTTTTTTTTTTTTTTTTTTTTTTTTTTTCTTCAGAGCATTTATGTAACACTTCCTATTTTCTAAGTGTGGAGACTTCAGGTGCAGTAGTGAGCTCTCAGTTCTCCCTTAAGCTGGACCTGGGACTTCTGATCTGTAGTGCATAATAAAAACTAACATTTGGTGACCACCTGCTAAAAGTGACTTTTTTCATGGAGGAAGGCAGGATCTGGAGATCTGAACGCTGTATTGCAGCTTTCGGCTGCAATGTGCTTATCCTTCCTGCAGTTCAGTGATGTGTGCGTGGTCACTCCATGTTCTGCAATAGAAGCAGGGGTCCTGCTAATGTCCTTTATAGAATCACAGAATATTCTGAGTTGGAAGGGACCCATAAGGATCATCAAGTCCAACTCCTTGCACCGCACAGGTCTAGCCAAAAGTTTAGACCATGTGATTAAGTGCACAGTCCAAATGTTTCTTAAATTCATACAGGCTTTAGCTGAGTAGTCCTAGTTTGTTTCTGCCTGCTCCTGTCCTTCATGTGAAACAAGACTAAGATGGCAAAGGAGCTGAGCTGGCACCACCAGCAAATACTTTTATATATACAAATTGGGGCTACACAGATTACTTTTAATACTAGTGTTTCCCTACTTGTGTCTTGGGCATTCAACTCTAATGACAGTATCAATATTAGAATGTATGTGAATTAGAATATAATTCTGGTTGTCTTATGTGTTTTTTAAATGTCTGCTGAAGAAAATTACAAGCCAATCCATAAGCACTATCCTGGAATGCACACTGTTAGTCCTCGGCTAAAACTTCTAGGTGGCCTCAGCAGACTTGAGCCATTTAATAAAAATGCTGGATTTCCACCTTTTCTGCACCTTTTCTGCTTTACTGTTTAGCCAAGTAAAGGTGTGCTTTTTGTCTGTTAGGGCTTTTTAGAAGAGTATTGGAGAAGCAGAGAAAGTTATTGCCAGCTGTACCCAGCGGCATGTTGGAAGGAGCACAGGTTATAGATTGATTTCTCCTTCAGCCTGTCCTGCTCTGTCCTTCACTCATCCTTAATTCTCATTCCAGTCCTATCTCCTTGCCTGTCCTGTCTGCTCCCTGCAATATCATCCCTTATCCAGATGGAAGGGCATCTCAGTCTCTCTTCTTCAGCTCCCGTATGTATTTCCCTGCTGCTCTTTTCCCAGTCTAATCAGACCTTCAGCATAATCCTTTCCCTCTCCTTTTGCTTAGAAGTTGGCTCCTGTGTTCTCAGAATGAGCTGTCCTTCTCTACACTGCTAGCCCAGGGACTGGAGCCTTGGGACAGGTGTTTTCCATGCTCAGCACTCTTCTGACCCCATGGTGACAGCAACAGCTGCTAGAAGAACATCTCTCTAGGCCACTAGAGCAATGGGTTACCAGGTGGTATGGTGCACCATGGTTCTGGGAGGGAACAGGGTGTGTTGGGTGATCTAGGTCATGCCTGCTGGCACAGGAGAATTCCCGCATGGGAAACAGCTGAATTTTGGCAGGTCTGGGAGCTGCTGCCTCCTCAGGGACAGCTGGTTAGTGGGACCTCACCTTGGCACCTGCTGGGAGCACCCACAAATTATTCATTTCCAAGCTAACCACCTGTTTTAGACTCTTCCCAGTTTTGCAGGCAGAGGAATGTGGGCCCTGCTTGTGCTGAGGTAACCCCATTTTGTTCTATCTTGCTGTTTGAACTTCCGACTTTGTCTCAGGTAAATTAGTTATTCATTCTTCTGTACCTTTTGAATTTGGACCTCCTCCTGAGAGGTTCTCATTGCAAGTGTTTTTCAATAGAAGGTTTTTTGATTTCATGGAAGCTTTGCCATAGAAAATGTCTCACTTTCACAGAAAATGATGATTTGGAGACAAGTGGAATGTCACAGGGCCTGCAATGCTTGCTTTAAACCCTGAACATTCATGGTCTGCTGCATGTTCTGGCTCATTATTACGTGCCAGGTCCGCTGTAGGGTATGACATCAGTGGGACACTGTCTCTTATGATGCATTGTAGCTGTCTGGCTGTCAGGGTTTGCTCATTCTGATTGCCAGAATAGCTGTCCTGCCTTACAGAAGGGGTGTCAACAGGGATCCCAAAGCAGAAAGAGAAGTTTGAATGCTAAGTGACGAGGAGCTGCGTGGAGCAGCATTTCAGAATCCAAACAGCTTTTTTTCAGATTTTTAGATTTTTTTTTTTTTTTTTTTTCTCCTGTAATAAATATTTTGATTTCATGCCAAAAACTACAGATTTCTCTCTGGGGAGGTGAAGAAACATTTTCTGACCTGCTGCACTTTGCAGTGTGTAATTGCATCGCTGTTGCATGGCTAGCAGCTTTGCTTTTTGACTTCCAGCTGGCATTGTTTGATCTCAGCCATACTGACTGATTATCTAAATGATGGTTTTATATGTCATAGTAAAATTTTGGTTTATTTTGCCTCTCTCCCAGCTGTATTTGCAACTCTGGTGTTTGCTTGGATTTGGATAACTGATGTATTGCGGGGGGGGGAAAAAGTTCTTGTTTATCTACTTGTTGGCATCCGTGATAGAAAAGCTAATCCTTCCATTGGTGTGTTCCTAAGATCCAGCAGAGATAGATGTAGCTCTTTATTGTCAATTTTAGCTTCATTTTAGACATATGTATTTGCTGTACAATGGGATGCCTGCTTCTCTGTGTGCATCTTGATGAGGAGGTAAAAGGATGAAATTAGTGTGTTCTAGAGAAATTCTCAAATTTGCTAGCTGAGAATTGGATTCCTGTGTCTCTATTTGCAGCAAATGATCAGGTCTGCTGTTGGAGCCGTTCTCCCCATTGCAGAATTGAATCACTTTGTTACCTGCATTTTCCAAGACAAGACTGACTGCTATGCATTTGAGCAAGTTTTTTTTTTTTTTTTTTTTTTTTTTTTTTTTCTCTCCTCTCTAGGTGTTGCTGGAGCAATCTGTCTTGCTCCATTTAGCAGAACATTCCCCTCAGATTTCTTCCCTCAGTGGCCAATGACATTCCAATTTGCTTCTGCTGCAAGCCATCGCTGTGAAACTGCTAATTGCTGCTTATGCAAAATTAGGCGTCTCTTTGTCATTCAACTTGAAGTGCTGCGCGTTTGGATGTGGGGAGAGACAGCTGCTTCGCTGAGGCTGTCTGCACATCGTTTGGAGGCAGGCACTAGTTCTGCCTGCTTGTGCTCTGAACTGGCCCTATGTGAGAAAAATCCAAGTCAACGGCATGATGTGAAGGGATAAGTCACGTTGAGGGCACAGCGTGCATTACTGGGCTGAGTGCTGTATTGGTGTGGTGCTAGGTCTGAGCACCAGTGCAGCATGAGTGTTGCTTGCCAGGTATCACACAGGTATTGCTTTTGTGTGAAATTTCTCAGATGAATGAGCACGGACAAGGCCAGAGAAGGCTTTGGTCCTTCCGAAGCTGTGGGAAAGATACCCAAACGCTAACCGAGGTAGGGTAAGACTACAGTTAATAGATTTGCTTTTCTTAGCTTACATTTTTGCAGACCCTTCAGAACACAGTCCCCAGAGCCACGAAATGCACTTAGTATAGCACTGCTCTACCAAAAAGGCCCAATATTGCAACCTTGTCTGAGATCTGAAAGTACATCTGTGAAAGCAAGGAGCGACTGCCCCAGCCAACCTCTCTGCTGGCCCTCTGCCCACAGGAGAATTTGGCTGTGACGTAGGAACGTCACCTGGAAGTAATGCTGGTGTGTTTATTGGCATATTAAGCCCTTATCTTGGTTTCTATTCCACCTGGAAATAAAGGGCATTTTTGTGCTACCCCCTTGCACCACACCACAGTCATTTTCAGAAGTGCAAAGCGGATTTATTGAACTGCGGGTGAAACAAGCTCCATTATCTTTTCAGCTTTAGCATTGTATATTGTAGTCTAGGTGCTGCTCCAAAGCATGCTCTTAAGAGGAGCCTGCAGCAATCTGTTTGATATTTATGAGCTTGTAATTTTATATCATGGAATTTATTATTCTGTATTAAAAGGTAGGCATAAAATAAAACAAGCTAAAGGGCACACAACCTTTCAAAAGGTTTTCAACCACTTAAATCTCTCTCTCTCTCTTATATAATAGTGTTTGATAGCAAGGTAACAAAACACCTGGATGTGGTTTCTTTTAGCTCTTTGTAGAGACTGCAATCCAAATGTAACTGGCTGCTGCTCTTCAGGGGCAAAACATCTTCTGCACATTTTTTTTGGGGGAAAAAAAATGCTGGTAGAACACCTGACTTATTTAAATTACAGTATAAAGCTGGCCTATTGGTTGGTGTGTTTAACTGCTCCAGTACCTTTTGACACCTCTCAAATCAGTTGCTGGAGGCAAGCCATGTTCCAGCACTTTCCTGAAGTGGTTTTACTGCCTAAGGGTAGATTTGCAATGTTTTTAGTCCAAGTTTTATCACACTCACAAATCCTTGTTGATCCACTTTATGCTCTGGCATGGTTATTTCCTCCAGAGGTTTTATTTTGTTCATTTGTTTTTCCTGTTAAGCCACCTTCATCCAATGCAAGTCAAATCTCCCTAAAAGGGGATAACCCAGAGCGTGGCTGTTGCTTGGGTCCTAGGTGGACAAGGTGGAACGAATGTGGGATCTGCCTGGATTTTTTTTCAGAGCTTCTGTGCATGTGAAGCCATCCTTACTGGGGCTCCCAAAATGATGAGTTACAATTTCTGTGCAGAGACAAAACGTTTTTGCACCCACAAGGAAGAGCACTAACAAATATCCATAGTTTTCTGTGCCAAGGTTCTGCTGGATTTTTACTTTGGCGGGTACAAAATGTATGTTTAAGCTCTGCATATAAATACATGCCCATCCATATCAGCTTAGTGTGTACATTAGGCCATGTAATGGTTATTTTCATGTACACATACATATGCTGTATGCAAAATTACAAAGCAGAAAATGCTTTTCTTCACTTTGATTTTGCTGAACAAACGCAGTCACAATCAGCCCACAGCCTATGGTTTTTATATGTGGGTTATCTGAGCAGAACACAGTGTAAGACTTAAATGTCTGTATGGGAATATTACAGCACAAAAGCACACAAGCATGTGAGTTTCTGTGCATTTGAGGAGATATGTTCATTTTGATTAGATATTATTTTTTTTTTAAAAAAAGCCCTCCCAGCCCAGTGAAGGTCTGACTCCCCTTGAGACCAGAGAATTTTTGCCATTCTGTGGTTGGAAGATAAACGGATAAGTGAAGTATGATAAGCCAAAGCCAGTGAGATTTCTTACTGTGGCAGAATACTTTAAGGTCTGGGACACTTATCTCAAAAAGTAGGTTTGAGTGATCACAGAAATTAGCAGGAAACTTGTCTTGGGAAACCCGTGTGTCACACTGGCCAGTGCTGGGCTGTGTTGCTGGGTGATTTGCTGAAAGCTACTTTATCTCAGGACTCTTTTGATAGTGGAATAGAGATGCTTTTCTCTGCTATAATGATAGTGGAATACAGATGCTTTTCTCTACTATAATTATGGTTTTAATACATTTACTAGTTAATACATGTATATTCCCAGCAGAGCTTGTCTGTAGGGTGTTCTTTGCCACTTCTGTCACTTTTGCAAGGTTCTGCCTTGAATAAAGTGGAATTACACAGGGGAGAATCAGACCTTGTTCTCTAATTGTTCCTTTAATGGATTAGCCTAATTAGAATGTATTATTAAATAATTTAAATGTACTATTTTGTAAATCTGAAATGATCTAAGTAGTTACTCTCTGCAAGACCTGAAGAGAAGGTTTAAAACCAGGTAGAGAGCTCTTAGGTGACATCTAAAGAGTGCATGCATGGTCACTAGCTTAAGCTTAACCCCTCTGTTTTATTTATTTTTTTCTAGAATGCTTGTATGTATATGCATATATAATCTCCTGTCTCTTTTGGGACCTTGGCTTTTTCTTCAGCAGTGGATTCTGTTGGGTGGCGTTTGTACTTTATGGCTTCATGTAAATCCCATGAATTGCTGGGTAGCCATATTTAAGACTGCCTTTCAATAACTATCACAGACTCTGACTTTTTAGCAAGCTTAATTTTTTTTACAACTCCCCAGACTTTCTATATTATTATTATTATTATTATTATTTTTAATTGCATATTAGGACAGATTGGATTTTTGTGTTTCTCTAAGGGAAGATTATAGGTTTCTGAACTATCCATCTCTTGAAAACCTTAGTCCTACTTCTGTTTTTTTCTGGCAGGGGAGCAGAGATGTCAAAGTACAGCCCTTGCAAGGAGTTCATGTAGACATAGATCGTATGAAGACCCCTGCAGCAGAAATCTACTGTGCACACTTGTCCTTTATCTGACATCAGGGATTCCATGTGGTTGTTCAGCCTTAGGAAACATGCAGGAGAGTCCCTGCTCATTGTAGAGCCCCTACCTATGTCCTCAGAGCATTGATCTGGACAGGTCAGCAGGTCTGTGAGCTTGCCATTTATCTGCTCTGATGTCAGTTCCTGCTAACAAAAGGAATCCTTGCCCCTTTGGCAGCCCACAAAGCTTGGAAGATGAATATTTGGCCACTGTGGAGATGAGGCTATTCCCTGAGGTATTATTTTCTCTTTAATTTTTTCCCCTGGTGTGCTGCCTCTGAAAAGCATCCAAGAGCTGACCTCCATCCTGGAGGTTACTTCCACCTCCTCTTCCTCCTGCTTGGAGATTGCTTTCCATCCCAAGGCAGTGACTCAACAATGATTACAATGATTACCTCTCCATCCTAATGCAGCTCACGAGGGGAGGGCAGCTCGGTGGAGGAGCCCTGTGCTCCTCTGCAGAGCTGTTGCAGGAGACTCTCACTGCTGATCTCCCCGTGCCTGGCATTGCAGCGAGGCAGGCTTTTAGCTGCCATACATTCATTTGCATGCACTGTTTGCAAAGTTGTTGCTAAGTGCTACTCTGGTGTGTGTGTGTTTTTTTTTTTTTTTTTTTTTTTTTTTTTTTTTTTTATCAGGGTGGTAAAAGCAATTTGCCCTTCTGCTTCAAGTTCTGAATGAGCAGCGGGCTTTGCCTTAGATTTCTCTTCATTTCCCTTAGCTATGCTATTTATTTTCTAGGATTAGCACTGCCTGGCATAAAAAGATAGGGCTCTTTCTCTATTGTTCAGCTGTAGTTGCCAACCTGAAGCAGCTCGTACTGTGGTCACCACAGTTACCAAAAGCCACGGATCAATGCCCTGGTGTTCTCCAAGCCTGTATGAGGCTCTGGCTATAGCTGCGATAAGCTTCCAAAAAATAAGCATTTCTTGCCTGTAAGCATTGATGGCATAGTTGATCAAATGCTGAGGCTGCTCTGGCTCTTTTACTGGTTGTGTGTGGCCTGGTACAGCTGCAATTGAGACACCAGAGGATCCTGGCTGCTCTGGGGTGTGGGATCAGCCCTTCACATTTCTGTCCTGAAGAGCTGGTTCTTCTGACTGTCGCAATAGTTTTGTGTGGTTTTCAGCTCTGTGCATTCCTTTCTCCTTTCTGGGAGGTGACTGATATCACCTGAAATATCTGCTTCTGCTGTCTCAGGCCTAAATTAGCATTCCACTGAATTTGAAAAAAATCTCTGGATTAGCTTAAGGTTAAATCAGTTTCCCACTTGAGCCTGTGACTTGCTCACTCCTTTTGTATTCCATGTATGAGCTTAATCTTTTTGTTAAAGAAACATTTTTCTTCAGATTGACACATTTGAGTTTTAAGTCTGTCATATGCATCTACTGATTCATCTTTCCACTGAAGAAGAATAAGGGAGGAAGGTCCCTCACCAGCAACTCTGCATGGAAGGTGCTCGCTGCCTCTGCATCCATCTGCGCTCTGTGCCTTGCTTTCTGTCATCCTCCCCTTCATGGACACCTGCTATGCTGGGAGCCTGCTGCAAGAATTAATTGTATTATGTATCTGTAGATACTGCAGGGATAGGACACCCCTTCCTCCATAATTTAGGACTGATACCTCAAATGCCATTGCAGCTGCATCTCTGTGGTAGATGGAAGAAATCATTGTGTTGTCAAATCATTGTGTTTTCTTGTGGCATATGGGTCCTGACCAGAGCATGAATGCTGCAATCATGCAAACAATTAACAGCATTGATTGCCTGCTCTCAGGCAGCAGAGGAACACTTCAAAGCATTTTGTTGGGCAGAAAATCCTGGCTTTGGGAAGGAAGGTGTCCAGAAACAGCAACTCCATCCCGGACACACTCAGCACAGCTTTTTGTGATGGCACCTTCTTTCTAAGTTTGTATGGGGCTCCTGACACTCATCACCACTGGCCTAGGAGGAGCCAGGGCAGGAGGCATTTTGCTTTGGCCTGCACACCACCTGCATGCTGTCCCTTTCTCAGTTTGGGGTGTCCCCAAATGGAGCCTTTGCCTTGTGAATGGGGTGGCAGCAGAAGTGCTGCAGGGAAGGTGGACCACCCCAAAGGGGACAGTAGGAATGATATTCTGTGTTTGGGTGAGGTCACCTACTTTCTTACACTTCACAAAATCAACAACAACAGAAAAAACAACCTCTGTCTTCCTCCTTCTCTCTGCCTCCTTTGTTCTACTTCTCATCTGTTTGCATTTTCCCCTTTTCAGGCTCTCTCATTTTTATTTATTTTTTTATTTTTTGAAAGGATGGAAAAAATTGGCCACATAATACCTTTGCTCACAATTGACAGAGCTGCCTCAGCACTGGGGCATGGAGAATGAGTATGATTGAAAGGGGAGAAAACAAACAGTGTTCCTGTTCCTCTGAGAAACAAAAGAATGACTTTTTTCTTTCTTTCTTGTTTTAGCAAGTCTGTGCACAAAATGAAAAGGGGGGAAGAGGCAAAACAGAGGAGTGCTGCACCAGGGAAGATCGTGGTGTGTTGCAGTCCCTGTGCACGGTGTATAATTAAACCCAAAATAGAGCAGTGAACCGAGGGAGGGTGCTGGGGTACGGGACCAAGCAGGAGGGGGCAGGGTTGCTTGCTTTAGAAGCACTTATCCAAAAATAAGTCCCTATTTCTTTCTCCTGCTTCGTTTGACAAATGGGCTTAGTCTCATTTCCTTTTTTCCTTTTTGGTTTTCTCCCTTTCCATCTCCACTTGCCCCCATTCTTTGTGATGTCTCCATGGCTACTTACTGGATGTACTGGGGCATTGTGTCCTGAGCAGAGGCTGGATCTGGCCCCATGGTTGCACCTGCAGGGGAGGGAGCCAGTGGCCCTGCCTGGGGAGCAGTGGGCTGCAGGAGCTTGCTCTCTATTTTGCTGTAGCTTTCTCTCTTCCAATTAGCTCAACGTTTTCTCTCTTGGACAGGAGGCTTTTTCTCTCAAAATATATTTTTTCTCCAAATATATTTTAATGCAACTTTTATCCTATCCACTGCTCCCCCTACGCCTTTCCCCAGCCTTACACACACTTTTTCTTACTGCTGTCTTCGCTTCAATATCTTTTCTTCCTGATTTTACTCCCTGCTTTTTTTTTTTTTTTTAATTATTATTATTTATTTTTCTTATTTTCCACATCTTCTCTTCCTCCTATTAACGTTCCATATTTTTGCTCTGTGTGTATGGCACTGTGGGGTTTGCCTGGCATGTGGCTAACCTTGAGCACGTGCCCAAGTGCGGTGCTTCAGCAGGCACCTGCAGAACGTGAGTTTTTTTCCTGTTATACCAAAATGTGAAGGAGTTGTCCCATGGCTGAAACCTGCTCCCAGAGCCATGAAACAAACAAATGGTTGTTTTAGCTAATGTATATTGGGTAAGAAAATTATACTCCTGATAATTGCCTTTTCCCTTCTGTTTTCCCCAAACCGGCATCTTATACTGCTTTTTCTTCCATGCTCCTTGCTTACCTCTCCCTTTTGAGTTTTTCTAGGGCATCATACTTATAATATAGCCACAAGCTAAAGGCCAATGGGCTTGTGAAGGAAACTGCTTTGCAGAAAAGTGAGAAATTCAGGTTAATTGGATGCAATCAGGTCAAAATTTAGTTAATCTTTGAGTGGGTGGGTGTGTTAGCACAAGGCTGTATATGCATGCCCGGTCTGGGGGCTGATCCAGGCATATTCATTTCCAACTTTGTGTGAATATGCACATTCCCTTGGAGACTGAGAGTGATGTGCATCTGGGGGAAAAAAGACAGGAATACAAAAGTGACATCTCTTCATGTTACAGAAGAGAAACTTTTTCTTTGCCTGGCAAGTGAACAAGGCTGTAAAATCCTCGAGCAAGGGTAGTAGTGGAGCTGTAACCTCATAAACAAGGCTGAAAGAGCAGATGGAGCAACCATCCTCAGAAAAGGACATGGGGGAGGAGGAGATCCCCCATGTGGACGTAGAGCGGAGGGAAGATTCCCTCTCACTTCTGTATTGATTTTGTTTTTCTTTCTGTGATTAAGGAATGGGTTTAATTTTTCAAAGGCATCCCATTTTATTGAGTTACTGAGACGCTGTAGCTGAATTGAGGTGGGACGGGAAGATGAAGAAATGGGTGCTCTAGTTTTGAAGGGAGGAAAACATCAAATTCTTTAGACTGCAAGCGGCCTATGGTCCACCTTCCTGCTCAAAGCAAGATCAGCACTGAACTCAGGCGAGGCTGATCAGAGCTTCAGTTGGGTTTTGTAAAACCTTCGAGGGTGGAGACTGCACCAGCTCTCTCAGCTGGAAATGTCTTCTTCCTCTCTTTCCTTTAATGACTGTGTCACGCCATGTACTGCAGTAAAGAGCCTGGATCCATCCTGTATGTGCTGGGTGACTGTTAGATCCCTCAAATCTCCTCTCCACAGTGAGTAAGCCCCAGTCCTTCTGCCTCTCTCCTTACAGGGCAACTGCTCCAGCACCTGTGAGCATCTTGGCAGCCAGCCACTGAACTTGCTCCAGTTGACCAATGTCTTTCATGTGTTGGTAGGTCCAAAAGAGGACCAAGTATCCATATGTGCTCTAAAAGTATTGTATGAGGGGAAATAATCATTTAACCTACTGGTTAGAGTCCTGTCAATACAGTCCTGTGTGCTGCCAACTGCTCATGCTGCTGGGGCAGAGTGTGGACACTTGAACATTTATTTAAAGCATGCTGAGCTCTCCAGTTGTGGCATCTGACTGGGGATATCCCCATCTGGCAGCTGGCTGTTCCCCATCTTTAATCCTGAGTGGAGGGGACATGGCTCAGCATCTCTTCTAGGAATTTGGCATATGGTAGAGGTGGTACTTGGTAGTGGTAAAGGCTCTGAAGGTGAGGTGGAGCTTCTGGCCTTGCCAGTGAAGGAGGAGGACTTGATAGTGGAAGCTGCTGCAAAGGATCTGCAACTTGGACATGGCAAGCCTGCCTGTTTTAGGGAAAAGACAGCAAAAATTATCTTTCATAATCATTCAGTTGGAAATAGTGAAGTTTTGGCATCTATCATTCAGTAGCATTAACTTAGCTGCATTGGAAACAGAGCACTTTGAGTTTATGCTCATGGCTGAATGTGTGCCACCAGGCACCACTAAAATGGTGTTACATGAGGTAAGTGTCATGCCTGTCTGCCACATGGGAGGTCAGATTAAATGATTGCAATCCTCTAGCAGTCATGGGCCTCTCTGAGCGTGGTCAAGGGCAGAAAACATGCCTGTGAAAGTGCTGCTGAAGCAGTCTCTTTATCCAGACTCAGTGGACTTTAAATTCTGAATTTCAGTGTAGTGTGACGGACCTTTGCCATTCACACAAAGGAAGCTTGTCTCCCTGCAAGAGGCAACCCACCCGTGTGGCATGGCATGACCAGTGAGCTATGGGTTCATGGAAATATAACCCGCAGTAGCTGTTCAAAAGCTGTTTTAAATCCAGTGCTGGTTTTGTACAGCCATGCAAGTTGAAAATATTATGGGCTAGAATTATTCACTTCTGCATCTTTGTCTGCAAGTAGCTAAAGTATGATATTAATAAATTACAGGGCATTTCCTAATCAGTTTGAGTATTGAAAAATATAGTGGAAGCTCAGCAAGAGGAATTACAGGCATATTGTAAGCAGAAGCCATTTAGAATTGCAAGCTGAGTACCCTTTCTTCTGAATTTTATTATAAATCATTCATGATTAGGGTCTGTAGGAGGATACTAGAAAATGGAGATGCAGAAAATTCATAGGAAGCTGGAAAAGAGTGTATTATTCTGATATGACCTGAAATGGATAAAACCCTTGATTCAAAGCTTGGGGGCTGGACTTACTGAAGCTGCTCTGCCTGCATTTGTTGCTGGGGGAATCTCCAGTGGAGCCAGGAACTCAGGGACTTCATTTCTTACCACATTAAGAGGAATGGCTGCCCTGATAAATTAGGAAGGCTGATGAACAGTGTGAGTGTGCTTTTGCTTCAAGTGATTTCCCATTTCAGAAATCAGAGAGCAGGGCTTTGTTGACAAGAGAGTTGCTGTGTGAGTTGGGCTTCGGGCCATGGTAAGAGACAGCAGAGGATGAACTATCCATCCACAGCAACGTATGTGGTGGATCTTGGCTGCATGGCAGCTTGCGGGTGTGGTTGCTTGGGTTAGGATCTTGGAGTTTGTACATTCCCATGTTGCACCCACCAGATATTTCAGGGCCAGTGATGCATTACAGTGACTTTTAAGGTTGGCTCAGCAGGTGGTGGACTGCTGTTGCCTTCCAGACCAGAGAGCACCAGTGCTGGGTGCAACAAGAGGGAGACCTTGGAGGCAGAGCTGCAACCATAGGGAGTGATGAGCTGCAGCAGAAGTGGGAGGAAGGGAAGATGGGTGTTGAGAGTGCTCTCTGCCATCGTGGGTCTCCTGCTTCTCACCCTGTTGATTTATGTTTAGATGGGCTCTTTTGAGCCAGAAATGAGGCGACTTTTTGTGGGATCTGGGCTTTGCTTGAGGAGCAGAGCCCTGCTTCTGTCTTTTCCTGGTAGGGCTCTGAAACCCCTGAGGAGGGTGGCAGAGTGTACAGGCAAACAGGCTTAAGTGACGCTGGATCAGTCTGTGTACCTTCTTTCTTGTAGCTATGTAAAGGCAGCCCACAGGCCCCTGGCAGAAAGACTTTCAAACATCTTTATCTGTGGCATGTTAAGTGCTTGTGATTAGTTTTAATTCCAGCTATTTTCAGTGATTAAAGCTCTGCTTTCCTTGGTGCCTCATGCTTTTAATTAGCCAAAGCAAACCTGTGTGCTCCAAAATCCTTTCCTTTGTCCAAACGGAGGACAGGTTTATTTCTGTGCATCCAAGAGAAGCTGAGGCAGAGCAGGAGCCAGTAGCAGGCAAACCTGAGAGCAGCCTGCTGCAGGCTGTTCCCTAAGCATGGGAAAGGAGGGATGGAGTCCCTTTTTTCTGCAAGTGTCTGCTCCGCTCCTCAGTAAGCACTGCCTGGGACAGTGGTGACCAAAGATTTGGGATGTATGTGCATTATCTACCCAGTGTCCCCCTTGGGTTATTTGTTCAAGTGACATTTGCAGTGCCCACCCTGTTGCTCTGGTCCAGGTGCCTGCAGGTTCCCCCCCTCTACCTGCCAGTTCCTGTAGATGCCCACTCTGTTTTCCTCCTCTGTAAGCACAGATTTTCAGATAAGTGATGTAATATCATCTTATTTTGTGCACTATCTGCTGCGCTAGCCGTATTCTCCGAACACAATAGCACAAATTACTTTACATAACAGAAGTAGGGAATTCAATAATAACAACAGTGGAGGGAAGGGGAGGGAAATCAACCACTGGAAAAAAGAGAGATGTTTCCAGCTTTGAGTTTTAATATTCATAGGAGTCAAATTCAATGCAAGACTGATTCCTGCAGGCTAGTCCTGGAACACCTTGGCGGGGAGTGATGTGTGGGGCAGTCCAGATGGCTGGTTTTCCTGAAATGCGGTGAAGGTAGAGATGTGGGGAATGGACTTCGGCCAGATTGGTATGGCACCTGCAAGAGCTGTCAATGTATCTCCTCCTAAATTGTGCAGTGTGATTGTGCTCATTGCTGTGTTTTACCCACCCTCTCTATCTCTTTTTTTCCTTTTTGAGATGGTGGCCAATGCTGCACATAACATTCTGGATGCAGTCCTGTCCCTGAATTACAGAGGGCTCAGCACTGTCTTTGTGTCACTTTATCCTGTTCCTCCTATGTTCTGACATCGTGGTTGGGTTTTCTGCCACAGCTGCACAGTGAGCTGAGCTCAGCATTCAGCTGTTCCTATTGCCATCTCAATTCCTTTCTTTGGCTAAGACAGTTATTTCATAAATCTGAAAGATGTGTGAATAATATGCAGTTTTCTGCTCTTTAGAGGTATTATTTGCATTTACCAGCATTGAATGTAACTTATTATCACGTTGTCTATTTGCTTAGGTCTCTCTCAAGTTCTTCCCTGCTTGTTCTGGTCTTGGCTACCTCAAAACAACTTGGTATTTTCTGCAATTTTGTCACTCATGGGATGTTCTCATTTCCAGATAATAAGTGTTTAAGTAACATGTGACAGCATAGAAATGAATCTCTATCAATCACAAAATTAATTCACTGCCATAGTAAGGAATTTAATTCTACTGTGGTGTATACATTGACCAATTTCATTCATTCACTAGCTTGTCATGTTTAAAAATATTCTGAGGATTTTGTAAGACACAATTTTCTTGGTGTTTATGTATCTACAAAAAAAAAAGTCTAGAGTTCTATACTTTGTCATAACATGTTCCTTCAGATGTTAAAGTACTTTGCTTTTAAAAGTCATTTCATCCCATTTGAGCCTAAATTGAAAACTTTCTTGTCTAGTGTTCTCTGGATTGGAAAGCATCTCAGGAGCCAAATGTATGGTGTGGCCTCTGCTATCTGTAAATTCCCCAGTTTGAATGTTATTTGGACTGATTTTCTAAGTGATGGAGCTACCTCATCTTACAAGTCATCTAGAGATCATCTGTGCAATATTTGGAAGTTGTTGCTTTTTTTTTTTTTTTTTTGGTTTGTTCCTGAGCCTCTTCTCCTGGCCCTTCAATCTTCAGTAGTATTGCTTCAATTTTAGTGCAGAAAAGATGGGAAAGAGGCTGGAGCAGAAATTCTAAGAAGGGGAAATGCCAAACTAGTTTCATTTTAAATGATCTGGAGATTAATAAAGCTATTGAAGTGCAAGAAAGATGATAGGTTTTCCTTGTGCAGTGTGAACAGTAAGGGATATTGAGGGCAGGTTAGAGTGAAGTGGGACTTGAGGCAAAGTAGGGAAATATGGGTCAGGCTAAGAGGAAAAGAAAGCATGGATGAAGATTGCGGTGGAAGGGAGACAGAAACTGTAACAATGATTAATAAGGCTCCTCTACTAAATGACATTTCCCATCTGTACATCTGAAGGCAGTTGAGATGTGTGGCACACGTTTACAGAGTCCTACAGGTAATAAAGGTAAGTTACATACAAATCACTGTACCAGAAAGGTTCAGTGCAGTCTTGGGCTGCGTTGTCAGTGTTATGGTATCGTTATTTTTAGCTTGCTTTTCTAAGGAAATAAGCGGAGGTGATCAATGTCCCCTGTAAGAATATCTTGGCCAATGCCAACCTCGTAATCCATCGTGGGTGGAAGGAGGAGAGCGGTCCTACCGGTGTCCTCATTAAAAGAAGGAGGGGTGAAGAAGAGTCCCCATCTATTTTGATGGTCTGCCAGTCACTGAAAGGCAGGGACAACCAGGGGGCCAGCCAGCTCTCATGCAGCACAGGAGCGGCCAGGGAGTGGGCTGCTACTTGCTGAGTTGCTGGCGCACGATGCTGGGTGAGGTGTGCTGGAGGCAGCAAGGAATGGGCTTGCAGCCAGCAGGGGGTAAAGTGTGGAAGATGCTGGGACTGTAGGGTAGGGAGGAGGTAAAATGTTATAGGGCAATGCAGCATGTGGATTTGTGGAGAAGGTTGACCTGTGGTTATACTGTGAGGTGCAAGGAAGATGGGTGGACCTGGAGACGATGAAGAGTAGTTTTATGAGCAGAACTAATGATGCTTCTTGTTTGCATGTCATCACTTGCAACCCTCTTTCTGAAATGGGAAGGGGGATCCTCAGGAGCACTAGGGCAGGGACTGGTTCCTGAAATTTTTTTTTTTTTTTTTTTTTGATAGATTTAAGTAGGAAAGATTAAAAGTGGCAACCATGGGTTGTTTAACTTAACAACAAACTGAAGGAGAGCCTGCAAGGAATTCACAACAATAGCAAAGATTTCTGTCCTGGGGAAGAAGAGGGTTTGCTTTAATAGAGTAGAAATAGAAGAGGCTTATGAAGGAGAGAAAGGATGAAATATTTTGAATATTCAAAAGAGCTTTGTGCCTGTGAAGTTGTTAAGCTGATGAATGACCCATGGCCTGTGACACTTGCAACCTAGCTCAAATGCACCAGAAATTGTGTTGCTAGGATCCTTCTAGTAGGAGCCCAGAGAAATGCCTGACTGCTGCGTGTGCCTCTGTTGTTGCTGACTTACGTGTTTCTAGGGAAAGAAGCATCATTGCAAGGACAAAATTCAGAAGGAATATGGCAATTATCAGTCAAACAGGCTGGAAGCCCTGTTGCCTCCCTGGCTGTAGCCCAAACCAACAAGTCTTAAATGAGTGTCCTGGACTTAACTGGTGCCATCATCAGGAGTGATAAAGGCTGGGGTACCCCCCATGAGTGATGGCAGCAGTTTCCAGATATTGCTGAGTCCAGGAGGGACCACTTACTGTTTCATTTCAGAAAAGGTGATCAGAAGGCCATGGCAGGCAAGAGCACGCTTGGAAACAGTGCTACAGAAACAGAGCTGCTGTCTCACAAACAAGGAGAAGCCAGGCAGGAGCAAGAGATGTCAACGCTGAATTCCAGGAGGATGCAGCAGCTCAATATTTAAGGCTATGCTAAGGTCAAAGAGAATGAGCCAAGAGAAAAGCTCATGGTTTGCAGAAGATGAGATCATTAGCTATCCCAGGCAGTTTCAGTGCTCTGGCTCTGCCAGAGCCTGATCTAAAAACAGGCTAGGTCCATGCTGTATACACAAGTGAGAGGTGGCATTTTTTCCCCTTCTCTTTCCTGAGAGGAGGGAGGGCTGCAAAGCAAGAATGTGTCAGGGCAAAGGTGGGAATGTGCAAGGGGTGTAAGGAGCAGTGTCTTTGAGCAAGGTGACAGGAGAGTAATGGAGGAGAAGAAATTCAGTATTGCAGAAGTGGGGCAGGGGAGTTGGAGGAGGGTGGAAGGAAAGGGAATTGGTGCAAAAGGAGTAAGAGATGAGGAATGCCCAGAGGGATGGAGGAATAAACTATGTCCTGGGAGGAGTGAAAGGAAGCAGTAGGCAGGGAGCAACGCTGTTGAGTTGGATCTTACTTTGAATGTAAGCGACTTGTTCTACAGCTGCTCATAATACACATGTGTAAGCTGCAATCCTGCGTGCACATGCTTTTTCAATGATAAGAAAATGAGCAGCGAGTTAATTAGGAATTGGGAGTACTGTTCAGATTGGCTGGCAATCCATAAAGGAAAGATGGTCAAGTGCCATGACTGAAAAGGAGCTTGGAGCTCAGAGAGTGCTTGGGCACTTGGCACTCAGGCTGAGTTAGATAAAACACTGCAAAAAAATTTGGCTGGCAAAGCAATCTACTTATCCTGAAACTGGCTTGTCGCTGCAGCATCCCAGGGCAATACAATCTTGTATCTGCATCTTCTGTGGACTCAGAGCTAAGCAAACACTCCTCCACCTGCCTATCTTGAAGCTGATGTGAAGAGAATAAGGATGTTGGGCATCTCCAGTACTGGGCTGGAGTCTGAATCACTGGTCCTGCCTCTCTGACAGTGACTGGTGTGGAAAGTGACAGCTGTCTGAAAGGTGTCTCTATCTTCTGGGATATTAAGGAGCATGAATCACAGAAGCTGTACTTGTACTGATGCAAAAATGTCTTTTTTACAAATTGAAAATTCATAAGAGATCAATGTAAGTGCTGGGATTTTGAGTCTCTCTAGTGATGATAACTCTGGGTTATGTTTTTTATTTCTCTGTGAATTGTTTGGTCCCGTGTTGCATGTTGTGGGATCCTGGTCTTGCTACTGTCCTGTGGCAGTGAGTTCTGCTGTGGAATCAGACCTTGAAATGGAGAAGGGGTAAAGGAAAGAATGTTTCCTATCTATCAGGTTTGGGTTTGCCATCTTCTAATGTCACTGTACAACCTCTTGTCACTGTGCTGGGAGTGCAGAAGTTCCCCAGTTTGTGTTATTTGATACACTTCCCTCATTCGTCTTGTTTGGAGGAGCTTGGGACTGAAAGACAGCTGGAATTGCCTCATCCAGCACCTTGCAATCACGAGTTGCTATGCTTTTTAATCCAGAATGGGCCACCAAAAATGTACTCTCATATATCAGAGTTCATGAAATATTTCCCTGCACTCTACAGGAGATGTAGGACCTCTGTAATAGCAGATCAAAAGCTTCCAACAATAATATGCTGTGGTGACAGCCCTGGGAGGAATCAAAGAGATTGCTAATGTAATTGGTGCTTGCAGCAGAATTTACTTAGTAAAAGGACTCAGAAGCTGGCCCAAACTTCCCCCTCTCCTCACAGAGTCCGTCAGCTCAGTTGTCTTTCTCTGAACCCCTTCGGTTCAGCAAAATCCTTCACAGCCTGAATCGACCAGTTCATTTCGTTTTTATTGATGTTGTGTTGCTTACCATTGTTGGCCATCTACCTCACTTGGTCAAGTCTCTCTCTGGTACACAAGAGCCTTCTCTGGTCTTGAGAGGCTGTTTTGGCTCACCCAAAATAACTTGTACCCTCTGTATATTCTGTGACACCTCCAAGAGCTCCCTTTCCACATCACTTATATATTATTCAGACCATCTGCACAGCATTTGCTTCCTTTTCTCTGAACTAACGTCCTTCTGAAAGACCCTCTCATGCTATAAACACTTTCCTAAAATCTCGTTTCACTTGGGTATGTCTTCGTTCACTGCCTCTTCCTAGGATGTTATACTTAATTATGTTGTGAACCCTATTACTTAAAGGCTTGGCTATTGTCACTTCTTGAATTAGTTCCTGTGTGTTACAGAAAATGAAGTCAAGAATAGCTGCTTTTTTGCTTGTGGGTGCTAGAATTAGCTGTTCCAAGAAGCAATTGCTTAAAGCGCCAAGGAGCTGTTGTGTTCTTTGTGCCAGCTTACAGGTGAATTTCCCTATTTTCCTCTTTATTAAATTGTGCTGATACTTCTTGCAAAACTGCACACCCAGTTGTCTTTATCTGAAGTGCTGATAAACGTGCAGCATGGGATTATAAATATATTACAGCTCCTGAGGTTGTGAATTTGCAGAGTTGATGATATGATCCTCTGCATTTAGAATTTTCCCCCTTAAGAGTTTTAAGGTTTCTGAGCTAACTCTACAGAGGTGTTTAAAAAAAATGCATTATTCCTCCAACCCTTTGGCTTAATCCCACTTCTCTATATAATTTGCAGCCAGGTATTATAATATCCCATTTGCTTTTTAGCGTTCCACCAAGTTTCTGTCATTCATAGTATATTAGTCATCATCCATTGCCAGGATTTCTAGTTCACCTTAAAGTCAGCCCATTTTGAGATGTTTGAAGCTAGGCTTGGTTAAAAGAAGAAAAAAAGAAAAAGGAAAAGCCAGTAGTAGAAATACTGATGTCTAACCTTCCTCCCTTGTTTAAGAGTCTATGTAAGATGTGACTTGATTTGTCTTTCCTGCTCCTGTCTCCTCTGAAGCTGCATGAGTTGCTGAGAGAATGTGATTTCTGGGTTTGCTTTGCCTACTAACTGGTTTACACTTTTATCTGCTGTAATGAAAGCAAGTGAGCTGGAGTCAGGTACGTGCGAGGCGGGACCTTCGGTAGTTTCCCTTACTCTTCCCTCCCTCTTGAACCTGGTAGGTTTAAGGGGCTGGGGGCTATGGGACTTTGCTCTGCATCTCTATTAGTGTGGGGTCTGCTGTGTGCTGCACCCTGAGGCTTCTCATGTTGTAGTTGGACAGCTACCTGGTCAGACCCCATGCTGGGTGTCTCTGCAATCCCAGCTCATGCTGCATGTGGGTCCCAGCACGCATCAGCTCCAATGATCACCTTTAGGGTGCCAAAACAAGCTATGGCCATGCTGAAGCAGGGCTGTCAGCTCCAAGGTATGGAAAATCAGTGCTTTCTCCTGCTCCATCCCACTGCAGCCCCTCACTTCAGTCTGGCCCTTCCCTGGAGGGGATTTGGTGTCCTGGGGAAATGGGATAGCTTCCTCCAGTGTTGTCCTGGGGGTGGCCACACGCCGTAGACTGTGAGATTATGCCAGTTCTTTGCTTGTAGGGCTCTGCAGGGAAGGGACTGATGGGATCTCCCACAGATTAATCTGGTTAAACCATTCTTCACAGGGCAGATAATCCTGTGTCAGCATTCATGAGCTTAGACCCATTGACGAAAGCTCCTCTGCAGGCAGCTGGGAGCTGGGTAGATAGGGCAGATACTGCCTAATGGAATGGTTTTCAGCACTCTGTGAAACTCTGAGAGCCAAAACAGAATCCAGTGGAGAAAAAAAGGACCAAACCTTTGTTTGGGGTGTGAGTCTCTGTGCATGCATACATATCTCAGATGCATGCTGGGGGCCAGCGCGTGAGCTCCCGTTGGTGCTTCTGGAGATGTTTGCCATGGAACAGATTTCAGCTGGAAATTGCAGATTCAGTGAAATCGACTTACACTTATTGTCATCCCCTGAAAACTATGTTCTTGTTTTAATCAGCTCAGTGTGTTTCCTTTTGGCTTTGTATGGTAATGAGAAAGTCAACATGGTAATGGGCAATAGACAAAACCCTTAGGTCAAAACAACATAATTCAAACAAGTTGAAGCAAAATATAATTTTTGAACATATCACTTCAGTCCGTTGCAAGCTAGGAAGACACAGGCTTACAGCACATGGCACGACATTTGACTTTTGAGAGCCTATTAGGAATCCATAGCCTTAATGTCCAAACAAATGCTCAATATGGTTCAGTTTTTTTTTTTTTTGTTTTTTTTTTTAATGGAGTTTAGTTCTGATGACGGCTGTGGGGCTGACAGCTCTGAAGAAGGAGCTTTAATGCATTTCTGTTACTCACATCTTTAAAGCCTGATGTGTCCTGGCAACTCCTCCTCCGTTTCTGAAGCTTTTTCTTTCTTTCAAGGCTCATAGTTTCCTATGTGGACATCAGCTACATCCATCAAAGCAGACACAAGCTGAGCCGTAAGGTGGATACTTGAGGCTGCACTGCAGACCCCTTGTTTTCCTACATTGCTGGCTTGGAGCCCACCCCTCATGCAGGCTCAGAGACCTCACTTGGAGCTTACACTGCCTGTGACAGCCCATTCAGGCTGTATGAATAAGGGGCAGTGCATGGCTGGGGGTGCAGAGCCTGGGCTGACACAGTAAGGTACACCATGGCTGTTGAGGTTTGCAGGAGGGGTAAGGTTGAAGCCCTGAACTTCTGCTTAACCCCCTTGTCCAGGATGCCTGCTCTGTTCTCAGTTTATTTTGCATTGGGGTCTGCTTGTGAGCTGTCTGTCAGAACAGGGATAGTGCTGCAGGAGATGAGGGAGGGATGAGTCCTCTGGGGTTTCACTATTGTCTTCCTGCTCCTGCATGAATGGAGAAGGCAGGGGTGAGTCACCTGCTGGGGAAAGTCTGCACATATCCAAGCCCTTCCTGCTTCTTTTTTTGGCTGCTGTTTCACAGAGAACAGGTGAGCAAATGAGAGCCAATGATGGGACCCAGGCATGACATGGGGCTGCTGCCTTCCCCCACCATCACTCCAGCATGAAGGAAGGGGTGAGAAACAGGGCCAAATGTGCTGAAGACTCTTGTTGGGCACACACAAAGATCTTGCTGGAGATCTCAGCGGCATGAGCTTGTTTCCAGGGTTCATCATTTGTTCCATCTGCTCCTGTTTCCTCCCTGATGCTGGGACTGTGTGGGGCAACTGGGGCAAAGTGGGGCATGAGCTCCCTCCCCGGGCTGCAGCGCTGTGGGGAGAGGTACAAGTAATGGAAATTGAAATGCAAATTCTTCTTCTGAGTGGAGAAAAGGCCCCTATAAATCAGGAGTGACAGGAACACAAAGACACCATCAGGATGCATTTGCACAATCAGGGAATGTTTCATATATCAGAGAGAACCAAGGCACAGCCTCCGCTCCTGAAATAAACCAAATCCATTTTTTTTTCTCATCAGTGAAGCAGTATCTAAAATTCCCTGTTTGAAGAGCAACAGAAAACAAAGGAATTTGGAGTTAAATTTTACTTAGATGTGGCATGTTTTCCTAATCCTGACAGGAAAACATTTGTCTTAAAGGGTCAGTGAAAAACAAACAATCCCTCCCTCTCCATATATCTAGAAACATGATAGGGATCTGCTTTTTTTTTTTTTTTTTTTTTATCTAGATTTGTTCATCTGCAAATAAATAGCACAACTGAGAGCTTTCATAAATGACCCTTCATAATACAATCGTGTAGTCTAGAAACAGCAGCCTCGTGTCAAAGAGAGCAGCAGTGCTTGAACAGAGATCCTACCCGCAGGATGCCAACACAAGGAGCCTGGCAGCACAGAAAGCATTTTCCTAGGCTTGAAACTATATTCACAACTAAACATTTCTCCAGCCTGTGCATAGGGCTAGGCCAGCCAGAGATGCTGCTAGGAAGAGATTAAGTTTTAATCTGAAATCACAAGTGGCAGAGCTGAGTGAATGAAGTGGGACTTGCAAGCCCTACCCTGGATTTTAGTGTGCTCTTCATCATGCTGTCACAAGCACCAAATCCATCCAGCTTTCAGTCTGTAGCAACTGATAAACACACCGTGTCTTGCTGTCTTCCATGTTAGAGTTGAGAAAGGTCTTTCAGGCTTACCAACTGGCTTCCCTACTACATAGCATGTGCTGGATGTTTCTCTACTCTCGTTTAACAATTCCTAAGGAGTTCAGCTCCCATAGGCGTGAGATCTTTATCCCATGCCTACTACAAGGCAGGTTTTTGTGCAGACATCAATGTATGTTCAGTCTCAAAACCAGGTCAAGAAAGTCCAAAGCTATCTCTGTATTGCAGAAAATGTGATTTATGTATGTGCAAGTAATCTAGTAGATTGACTGTAACAAATTTGAATTCTTCTGTTGACTGCAGCTGTGTGGTCTTGTCCCATATGTAGCACTGGTTAAGGGGCTACACTGGCATGACCAAGGCTGTTGCCATCTCCTGCTCTACTTTCTGTTCCTCTCCTGGAGGTTTTCCCCTAGCAGGAAGGGGTGAGCAGGCTGTGTGTCTACACTGCAGCAGTCTGCAGGCTGTGCATTGAGATACATAACGTGTTGGAGAGCTCTGATGTCTAATAGGGTTACAGGCTATTGCTTCTCAGATACAAAGATATGGCCCTTCTTTTGAAAGCCATTGCATGGTAAGCACTGGAAATGTCCTGGTTTATATTTCTTCAGGCTGAGACACCATCCTGTGCTATTCAGCTGTAGAAAGGGGATTAGACAGATGAGCTTTATTGATGTGATTTGGGATGGATTAAAGTTTGCAATTGAGTTATACAGGTTCTCTGTTAATACAGGTTCTCTGTTAATAAAATGCTTCCATCACACCACCAGATGCTCTGATGCACATTAGAAAGCATCTGTATGAGGAAGGGCTGGGGGAATTCAGATTTTTTTTTTTTTTTTTTGGGTGTGGTTTTTTTTCCTGTTTTTTTTTCCCATGCTGCCAGGGTCAGGTGTGTAATTTGCCATCAGCCATGGTCTACTGGGACTGGAAAGAACCATCGGCTTTTCTAAAAGATGACCCACCTTGTCTTCTCCAATGCTAAACTGCTTTATTACTTCAGCATTTTTGAACAATTTCAGAACTAGGGGGGAACCAAGAGCACTGGTAGAAGGTGGGAGTCTCCTTTCCATGGGAGGGCAGTGCTCTCTCCAGTGGCTGGGTACCAAAGTGTATGGTTTCCCTAGTAATGCACTGTTTCATGGGTTCCTGCTCCATGTCTCACCAGTCATGGAACTTGGTGGAACTATCTGTGGGGACATTGATGTGAACTGAGAAACAAAATAATCCAGTTAACTGGAACTAAGTGGTCACAGATCTTGGAAGATAAATTCACCCTTCCCTACCACTCCCTTCCCTCAAAACAAACACTTTCGTAGTCATCCATGCTGTTCCTGCTTTACATATCATGAAACAAAGTGTTTCTAAGTGCAGATATACAAAAGTACCTCTAGCTCTTAGAGCCATTAGGATTAGAGTCGTGGTGGCTAACAATGGGACCCTGAAAGGCGGGCTGGAGATGGGTATGTAGTCCCACCTCAAACTGTGAAGGGCTTCCCTGTTTGGACACATTCACTGCCTCTGTGCTGTAGGCTGAAATGTGGTTGCTTTACCCAGGACCTTGTCTGTGAAGCCT
>CM021765.1:53396971-53460740 GCA_011076525.1 Nettapus auritus | reverse complement strand
TTTTTTTTTTTTTAATTTAGGGTTAATCAGAAAAACTGGGGGAGTTCTCAGGCATGGGAAGAAAAACCCTTCTTGAGCGAGAATGTCCAAATGGATCTGACTAGCTTAAAATAGAGGAGTTTTCATCTGACCATTTTCAAAAAATACTTGCATCAAACGTCTTCAAAAAGCCTGGTTATGCTGGGTGAGGAAATAAAACACTAGACAAACCATCAAAATCTCTGAAAGTATGTACCTCCCCCACATCAGCCCAGTATCAGTCCCATGCCTGTGGCCTATATCCTTGTGTATGTTACGTACACGTAGGCATACATCCTTTGGAAAGCTGTCACGCAGCAGCCTATAACGGGGCCAACACAAGTCTATCATTTCTTTTTTATGTACCTTCAAACAAAACCCTGAAAGGCAGCATCCAGGAAGCTGAAAGGAGGAGTGTGAGATGTGTGACTGCTGATGGGGGAGGAAGGGATCAGGCACGGGTGTGTGGGGAGGCTTCATGGAAACAGCTTTAAAGCACGGGGAAGAGAGAGAGAGGAGAAGGAAAAGAGCTTTGTACATGACAGTGCAGCTCTGCGTGATGATTGTCACTTGGAAATTTATGGCTCAGTGAGGCTGAAAAGTAAGTATGAAGGGTCACTAGAACTAATTACATTGGAGAAATGAAGTTGGGCTTAGACAAAATAAAAAATAGAAAATTATAATAAGGGTCACCAGGCACAAAATATTGGTGAAAATGTGCGACTTTTCCTCTTTTGTGATGTGTAATTTTGACCCTCTTCCCCAGTCGTGATGGCAGGTGGGTGGGAAGGGTGCAGGGCAAGGGAGAGGGGAGGAAAGCCTTATCAGCCTGGCGCAGCACGCGGGGGCTTGGGCGCGTGGCTGACACCAGGGCTGGCACAAAGCCTCCGCCTGCCTGCCCAGGCTCCCTTGCCCCTTGGGGACATGGGACCTCAGCCACCTGGCCCTTGGCTGGCAATTTGTCATCCTTCCCAATGGTGGAGGGACAGGCTGTTCTTTCTGGGAAAGTGATGGGAGCTCGTTTGTGCTCATTTCTAGAGATTTACTGCAGGTCCTTGCTGGCTGGCTCTTCCAGCCGTGTCTTTAATATCCTTACCTAAGCTCTGGTTTCTCTTTTTCTTCTGCTCACACTCCTAAATCATGTGGAAGCCTGTTAAACACAGCAAACCAATGGCACATTGTGGAGGGGCAAGTGTCTCCTCATCAGACCCCTGCCATATGGATGGGCACAGTGACCTCTATTCCAGAAAATGGGTCATGCCAGAGGGGTTTTCTCCTCTTTCTGCTCATAGCAAGAGGTGCTATGGCAGGAACCTGCCTTCTCTTTCTCCCTGATTAGAGTTGTCTGCAGCTAACAGAGGGAAAATGTTTTGGTCCTATGCCTGACTTAAGCCACAGTAGGTGTACTTCCTGTGCACTACAGCCTCCCATAGGAACGGATATGGGAAGCAAAGGACATACTGGCAGCAAAATGGGTGGATGCTTGAGGATCTGGTCACAGCAATAATTTCTCATCCCTCAGGCCTCTTTCTGCCTCCTGGCTCCCTAAGAAAACCATTACGTTCTGCGTTTTTCTCATGTCTCTTGTCAAGTCCTGTCATCGCTGAGTAAGATGAGATGGGACTGACCAAGGGCTGTGGTCTATCACTCCTTGGAGAAACACATGTAGGTAGTCAGCATAGTATTAGATGTGCAACCAGAGGAAGGGACTCTTTTTCATCTGACTCCCATGCTCATTTTCCTCTCCAGAGCTCCCATCGAGGTCAGCATTACCTTGTTGGCAGTGATGATGAGGATGCACTTGCTACCGCCACTTTGCATCTGCTCTCCCAGCCAAGCGCCATTCTGGGTTTGAGATATTTCAGCTTGTGCAGGAGAACAAACAGCTCCTGGTTTGGATTTGATAGTTCTTACATTGGCTGCTTAAGCTGAGCAGACGTGTTGTGCAAAATGGGCTATGAGGAAAGGAGATAATTCTGTTGCCTGCCATGCAGACAGCTGGATGTGTGATGACCATGAGACCCGTAAGATAATTTGCCAACTGGATATAAGGGTGTCAAATCCCGTGAGGCACGTAAGTATGTTAGAGACAGCTGTGGAGGAGCCTGTAGTCATACTACATTTTACTATCAGTGATACAAGAATCTGCAAGAAAGAACTAGGAATAGATTATTAGCAAAAAAGCTTAAAACTAAAGCTTCTGTGGTTGTATTTTCCAATACACTGCTAGCTTCATGTTCGATCACTTCTAGACAGGAAGAATTACTCTCAGATGAATGAAAAGTTTGTGTAGAAAAGACCTAAGCTTTGCTAGTTGCTGCTAAACCTTTTTGGAAAGGGATACACTGCATGTAAGGGGTAGAAGAATAAATTTGCAGCAGGTGATGGGTCTGACAACTGCAGGTATCCTGGGTCTGGTAGTAGCTGCTGTGTTATCTCAGAGAACAGCATAGAAAGCTACTGCTCCCAATATACCCTTGGCAGGGCTGCAGTGGGCATAAAGCAGCTGTCCTAATGTATGGAGAATGAATTTATCACATATAACAGGTCACTGGCACTCACCCGGCTGCCACTGTCTTGGCTTGCTGAGCTGGGCATGTTATCAGTAATTTGAGGTTTTCCTTTAAAGTCCAAGCAGTATGATGTTTGTTGGTAATCTTTTGATCCAGGGGATTTCAGAGGCGAAATGTCAACACCACAGAGCAGTCTTGCCTGTGATGGGCCTTTGCAGGCTGCCCACGACCCCACTTCAGCCCTGTCCTCTAGGGCAAGAGGAGATGGCTGGATTTTTTTACTTTGTTCAGCAGCATTTTGCACCAGCCATGTCCCAGCTAAGAATTAATTTTTGTGCCATCTTTATAGTAAAGTCACTCTATCATTACAAGAGAAAGGAAAGTAGATTGCTGGAAATTAGGTGGTTAAGTGGGCAGTGCACGTGCAGTGCATGTACAGAGCTGGAGGGAGGAATATGAGGGTAACTGAAAAGGAAAGGAGGCAGTGAAACCTGAATGGGACAAAGGAAACACAAGTGGTCCTTCAGCGCTAAGTAATTAACATGCCAGAAGATGGATGGCTGTAAGACAGTGAAAAGTAATCCAATAAAGCCTCAGCTCCTGCAGGGTCACACAAAAATGGGGATGGTGGTTAAAAAGAAAAAGCCAGCAACAATAGGCTCATAGGAAGGTCTCTGAAAAGAGAAAGGGATATACTTGGCATGGTTGGAAAGCGTGGGGTAAAGAGCTAGACTGTAACTAGTATGTCCAAAATGAAACAAGATTAATGCACATCCATAGTTTCTGACTGGGAACTGTACAGGAAAAATAAGTTAAGCTGTAAATAAGAGGAGGAGGCATATATTTCCAGAGGCTGTCAAAAACTTGACAATAAATAGTGTGTGAAGTTAAATCTATATGAAAGGAAATAGGTCACAGGAATCTGAATGTGGTAATAGTAATGTACTACTAGTCCTAAATCTGAAGAGAAGTGATGAATACAACAGGCAGCGAGACATCAGAGAGGTAGCTGAAATACACGGCGCTGATGCTGGAGATTCCAGCTAGCTGGTCCTGTTGGCATCGTGCTGCCATAGGAACCGCCTTTTTTGGAGCTGTTCCTTCTGCAGTCAAACGTGTTGATAATTAGTGCTTACATAGCACATTTTTATTGCAGGGACCTGGAGCATGCTTGGAAGGTAGCTAACACTTTGGCAGACAGAAAAAAAAAAGCATGAGAATTAGTTGGAATTTGGTGTTACGTTATCATAAATGTAGTCTGAATTTGTTGTTGAGATTCCAACGGAGTATCAGCAGAAGATGGAGATGCAGAGCACAGGTCTTCTGGCTCCAGCCTGTCCGTGTACCATGTACTTGAACAGCCAGAGACCTCCCTGAAAGGGTGAAGGGAAACCTACTTTCATGGTAATTTAAATGCAAGCGAACGTGGAGATTTCTTTCCCATTGTTTGCAAGAAATATTTATGGGACAATGCTTCTCCCTGTGGGTGCCACTCTTATCAAATGCAGTTATAGATGAGATGGAGAATGATCTTAGGTCAAAGACACTGGAGAACAAATTGGGAGACTCTTGATCGGTTCCCAGCTGTGCCCCCTTTCTCCTATCTGCACTAGGGCAAATCTGCTCATTTCTCTGTACTGTGGCTTCTTGTGTGCAATGCTGAGATCGTAATGCATCGCTTGCCTGTCCTGTTCGGTTAGATTAAAAACTCTTTGGAGAAGGCAGCGTGTTTTACCGCATGTTTATGTAACATTTTGCATAATTTGTATTTGATCTCAGCTCCTGTCATCTAAGACATGTGGAGATAGCTCATAAATAATACTAATAATATTTTAATATTGATAATGCTTAGCGCATTCATGGCATTTAACCCCCCCTAAAACAGCACTCAGTACCGTCGGCATCACGGTGATCAAGCATGAGTCATATTGGCTCCTTTCCCTGGCATGGTGCTATCTGTCATCTAGCCAGAAAGCTGAGGGGTTTAGTGAATACGTACGTACTGGGTGTCAAGAACTGCTGAATTTTAATGCAATCCAGGGCAGTGACTTGCTGTGTGATCTCTGGGTAATGTTTTTTCGAACATGGGACTCTGATCTTCGGCCATCCAACTTGAGGCGGTGGAAGACTGGCTTGGAGCCAGTCTTCCACTGTACTTCTTGGCTGTGCTAGAAATGACAAGTGTTACATGCCTGTGAAAATCAGGCTCTAGGAAGCCCATGTATTAGAGAATCCTCATCGCAGGCTCCTTTGAAAAAACCTGCTCCTCTCCTGCTTGCTTTCTCATCTGTAACACAGGGAAAGTATTTCAGTAACTTAAGAGAGGTGGTTGTGGAAATTAATAAAAGTTTATGTAGTGTCTTGAAAGAAACAAGAAGCTGAAGTAACGAGCATCTCCCCCACCTCACAAGTACCTCCATTACACATACATGTAAGGAGCCTCTTTTCTGGAAGGCCATCGGCAGCCTGTTTGCCTCCTCGAAGAGGTGCCAGCGGCTGCTCTGAGCCTGCGTGTCTGTGAGCCGGCTGGAGCTCCGAGCCTCCAGTTATCTGCTGAGGCAGATTGGCTTGCTTGTTTGCAATCAGTCCTTCCTCCAGGCACGTGTTCTGCAGGCTGTCAGTGCTAGTTCTTCCCGTGTACCCTCTGGAAACCAGGGCAAAGGGCCCTGGGATGCATCCAGATACAAGTCTTCAGAAAAATAAAAAGGAAAATAGTGAGGGAGAAATAAAAGACATTCAAAACAGCAGGGATGGCATCCCAAAACCTTGAAAATAATTAGTTTTATTTAATTACAGCCAAAAAATGAACTCATTGAAACAAACATGAACTCATACCCAGCTCTTTTTGTTACTGCTCTGCATTTTGCTTCGACCATATGCAATTTCTTCTGAGTGACCTTACCGAGCACTCCCTACACTTCTGAATTAATCTTTATTTACTTTGCTGCAAAGCTTTCTGTCACCACATGACTTTCTTTTCTGTACTGAAGCACTCCTCAGAAAAGCCTGCTAAGCTAAGCACCAAGCACATGATTTCGTGATGCTCTATGCACTGAAAGCATTGCCTAAATGGGAGAAAGGAGAAAGAAATGTGACTTTATCCCATCTTGCTGCCTCTCTAATTCAGGACTGCTAGCAGAGTCAGAGTACCCTCTAACATCAGATAGCCTTGGAAACCATCTGTCTGGAGGAACAAGGTGCTCACTTCTGCGTCCTTCAAGTGATGTGCTGAAGTACAGCACACTGCCCCGGCACCTGCAAAGAGCAGAGCCCCCCTTTCTAAACTGTGAAAAGGTCTGTAAACCATCCTTGGTGCTTTTATCGTCTTCTCCACACTCCTGCAAAGTGAGAGGGCCTTTTACCAAAGTGCTCTGAACTCCTTTCAGACGGTACTTGCATAGTGTGTACCTGTGAGTTCAGCTTGGACCTGTGCGACCTTTGCCAAACACAGGTGGGAAGTTGCACGGAGTGGGAAAATAAATCTGTAATATCTGAAAATAAAGATGGACTAGAAAGATAGCAGAATGATGAACAGAGACCAGTGCAAGAAAAAGGAGCAAGAACAGAAAGAGAGCAAGTGCTTGGGTTTGCCCTATCTCAGCACCTTCGGTGCTTGTGAGGTTCCTTATTCTTGTTTTGCTCTGCCAGGGAAACAGCTTCTTACTCAAAGACAGGTATTTCTACCATCCCTTTGGAATTGCTGTAAAGTAATGTCATGGGGGAAATCCACAACTGCTCAAAAGCAACACCCAGGACCCACTCGTGTCTGTGAGCTTCCATTTCAGGAGGTTCATTGAAATACCTACCTTGTGCACCACAGACCATTTCCCAAAGCCCCCTGAGCCTAAAACCCATAGTAAGAGGACAAACACCCCACCAGTAAAATACCAGAAAGGAAGCTGAGACCTCCCTTTACTGGGAATGGGAAAGATGTGTGAGAAATGGAAGGAACCAACCACACTACCCTTTGCTTTAGACTCTGCTCAACGCTGCAGCCAACTCCTTCCACCCTTAACTTCCATTCTCATTTCACCATTCTGCTTTCATGAGATACCAGACTGCTCATCTCATAGGCTTGAGGGGTACCATGTGGTCTCAACAAAATCAGCAGGAGGCAGAGGTTGGTATGCTGTAAAAGGTCCCACAAAATGTTCTGGTGCATCCTTAGGGGCTCGCATGCCTTCCAGAACCTGGCACTCTGCTCCCAGTTCCTGAAGAAACATGTATTCCTTCATTAATGCATTTACACTCCTTTAAGTATTTCTTTCCATTAGGGTGGGGGAAGGAGCTCTGGAAAGTGGGAGAGAAGACAGTGACAGGAAAAAAAGGGGGGAAAAAAAGTAAAACAGAAAATATTGGGAGTAGTTTTTTTTTTTTTTTTTTTTTTTTTTTTTTTTTTAATTATTATTATTATTATTAGTTTATTTGTCATTGTTCATTCTAGTGGTCCTACCACTAGAATAGGGTAAGGACCCTATTCAGACCCATTGCAATATAGAGGCCAAAGAAGGGACTGCAGTACTGCCAGACACATCACAACTCTTCAGAACTCTCAGATCAGTTTGAAAGGTGCTGGGGAAAACTTACATGACTTGGGGTGGCGTTTCTGGGAGGCAGGCCAACAAAGCACAGAAACGAAGGAGGAGGAGTTGGGGAGATTTGGGTTTGTTTGCAAAGCACTTCATGTTTTTACACTTTAGAAGGAACTTTCTGCCAAATAAGCTTGAATACATCCAGATTAAATCAGATAAAATGCTGACAAAAAAAAAAAAACACACAAAAACAAACAAAAAAACCCAAACAAAACAACAACAAAACACAAAACAACAACATTCCATGTGTCTGCCTCTGATTTGATAACTGTGACTCTGCCAGTCTCTCTGACTTGTTTCCTCACTTCCCAGGGTCATGCATGATGGGGGCTTGTGATTCAGAGCATTAAGATGCCCAGTTCAGATTCAAATTTCCTAACTCTATAGCACATCATTAGTTCAAATCATTCTTGTACTGCAAAAGCCTCCCTGCCTTGGTCTGCCCTTATCAAAAATTGAGGTCCTCTTTAGCCGAGTGCAAAAATAAAGTCTAACTCTTATAAGGTGCTTACTTTTCCATTGATACCAGTCGGGAATTTACTCCACAGAGTGAAATCTCAATAAACAGTAAGAGCTTTAAGGTTTGGATCCCAGTTTGTGTTTGAGGGGGCTTCCTCTGGTGGTCCTTCCCTGCTGTGACACCCCTGCAGATCTAGCTGCAGCAGGAAGAAGCTGTTGAATCTTCTATTAGGAGCTTTTGGAGCAAAATTCTTTCAACTGTCTTTCACTATAATAATGTTCCAAGCTGCAGTCATATTACCTCATGCTGTGACCTTGTTGATGCTACTAATGTGAAGCCAGGTCAGGTTTTGGATGGAGATCTCCAAGGCAGAGCCAGAATGCTGCAGGAGGCACCATTTGGGGGTCAGCAGGAGGTGCGATTTCTCGAGTTAGTCCTGAACTGATCCCACAGCATGGTGGAGTATTGCTTTGCTGGCAAAAAGACCTGCAACTGTAGTCCCAGCCATCTGAGGATATTAAAAAGCTCTTTCTCCAGGAACAGTCATTGCCTCTAATACCCTGCTTAAGTTTAAATTTGGGTAATTACTTCCTTCTGACCTAAAAAAGATCCTTGTGTATTTTTTTTTTTAATTTTTTTTTATTTTTTCCTCCATGCTTCCTATAGTAAATAGCTTTGTCGGAATGTTACACACTGTTAAACAGATGCTCTTTTGCACCCTAAGAGCTAGATGCAATTCAGAGGTGGGTAGTTATCAGTAGAGAAGCTCTAAGGTCCAGCTGCTACAGGCAGGACCTAACCATTAATAGTAGGGCCGTAGCAACATTGATGCAGAAGCGTGGTATTTGTGAGGTATTTGAATAATTATAATAATGAATAATAAATTTCATCTGTACACCTCTTCTGAAGAAAACACCAGGTTGATGTAGAAGACCAACTTATATCCATCAGGTTGTTGTGACAGCCAGCCAGATTTCTTGGTGCAGCTCACTCTTGGTCTAGGAACAACAGGTTCTCCTGTGCTTGCTGTGGTGTAGCATTGTAAACAAGTCTTGCTTTCTCTCTGTAGTCTCCTATTTAATTAGTGGCCCTCTGTGGCCTGTGGTGGCCTTATGCTAGGCCAGAGCTCGCCTTTTGCCTTTCTGTTCCTGGAATATCTGAAGATTTGTCTCATTGTGTTAACACCTCTGTCTATTTGCTCTTCAGATTCCATCTTAGCCTCTTAATCTCAATTGTACATTTTTCCTGTCAGAGGTTAAATTTCTTTCTATTAGTTTTGGTTTTGCTAGACTTGAGAGTTTAATGGACACAATTAGCAGGTCTGAATAAATCATTACGGAAGGAGTTTTAAGAAATGAGAAATTTGCTCCATTTTGTTTCTATAATGGGGGAAAAAAAAAGCCATCTGCAGTGTATTCACAGTGGATATAATATGGTGAATGAGATACAACAAGCTTAGTTCTCATTAGTCTCTAAGCTAGCTCTGAATTTGAGCTGTGCAGCCAGAAACCTGTGTGGCCTGATACAGGGCCCCCTTTTCTGAGCGATCCTGGGAAGTCAGACAGATCAGAGAGGCTCACCCATGGTACTTCCTTTTGCAGGTGTTTATCTAATTTAATGTGGATGTGACTTTTTCCTCTTCTAATAAATCTGTTTTTGGTGGAAACTCCCTTCCAAAGAGCAGAAACATGGAAGTATTTGCCAGGTAATTAAAATCTCTCCATCTCCTTCCTCTTCTGTGCTCCATTGTCCTACCTCCCAGGAACACCATCACAGGTTGTGTAAGTCTTCCCTAGTGCCTCTCAAATCAACAGTACAATCCTGCTGTGTTTGGCAGTACTGCAGTCCTTTCCTTGGCATCAATATTCCAAAAGATTTGAAGACCTCAATGATGCATATGTCAGATGCTCCTCTTTCTTGAGAGGAAAGTATATATGAGGATGTGATGGAAGCAGCCACATACAAGAAATTACATTGATATCTGAAGACCTAGAGCATGTCAACCTTGAGGGTTTGCAGAAAAGCCTTTATAACTTGTCTTTAGTGGCTTGGCTGCCATGAAATCCCAGCATTGCAACATTTGGTGTTGGCATTTAATTTCCGATTGACTCAGAGCTCAAAAAGTGAGAGTTCTAAGTCAGGTCAAAAACAAAAACCCACAACCTTTTTCTGTAATGTTGAAACATTTCTCTGTGCTAAAAAAAAAAAAAAAATGTTTTAGCCTTTCCAAAATAGATTTTTTAAAGCTTTTTGTTCTGAGAAGTGTTTTGATTGTTTTGATCTAGTTGAACACAAACACATTTTGAGTTGTATTTTCCTTTGAATGTAACATCTGATGTTCACTCAACTCCTTCTACTGGGTTAGGTTAGCAGATTGAGGCTGAAGTGAAAGAACCCTGTTGCGTCTCTTGGCTTGTTTTGTAGAGAAAAGACCATGAAATTCCTGTTCATCAGCATAAAAGAAGGGGGGGGGGGAGGAAAGGAAGTGGTGATAAGAAAAAAGTGGGAGGGAGAAAAAAATGAGACCCACCTATGAGGTATCTGCAAAAGCCAATAGCACTGGAGAGAAAATGAGAACTTCTTTCCCCAGAGCTACTTCTCTCTCTGACCTTCGCAACACAAATCATTCCTTCCATTATAAATGAAATATTAACTGTCGTGCAGTAGTTACAGCATCCTACTGGCTTCTTACAGGAGGGTCACAAAGCAGTAGAGGAAAACAGGGAAGAAAAACAGTGCCGTCCTTACAGAGCTTGTTTCAAAAGGAGAGAAAGAAAGTGCAATCATTGCAAACTGGAATGACAGGGTGCAGCTGTCTACCTGGTGGAAAGCATGGTTAGAAAAGAGGGAGGTAGGAAGGATCCAAAAAGGGAGGCAGAGAAAGGAGGAATGATCACGGAAATGTGATGTCTCATCTCAGGGCGACCATGGGATATGCCCACTTGGTGACAGCTCAGAGGTGGGAGGCCACAAGAAGTTGTGTGCATGGTTGTCCAGTGTTTGGCTGGGAAGCATTGTGTGGGGCTCCATCCTTCCATCTATGTGTTTTCAGGTGATACCTGCTTCTGCTACTTCAGTCACTGAATTTCTCTGTTGCAGCAGGCTCTGTTCTGGGGCAGGAGCTACCATAACCATTCACATGGTAGAGCTAATTTCTTCCTCCTGTTGTAAGCCCTTTGTAGCCAAGGCATTTTTACTGCAGGTTCAACAGGCCCAAGATATTCAAGATCTGAGTTGGCACAAGGCATACTCTAGAAATGGGTATAATCAGAGATGGCAGCAAGGTAAACTGAGGGAAAGTCACACTTGTGAAGCTTATGTATTTTCTCTGCTGTTAGGATCAGCAGCAGCTGGGTCTGGTGTATTCTTAATCTCCAGGTGAAGATGAAGGAGGGAAAGGAGAGAGGATCTTGGAGTATTGCTTTTTTTTCATGTATTTTTGTCTGCAAGAAGCAGAGATTGAGTCTGATCCCAAGAACATTAAGTAGCACCTATTTTTCCCCGTGTACAAGCTAATTACAGCTCTGATGTAGAGATACCTCACTTCTGCTGTTTGTCATTTAGGAATCGAGCCTGAAGGCTTTGCCTGCACCTCATCACCTGTTTTTAGCATCATCTTGCATTACACATAGTCATGTTATCAAGCACTACAGCAACATGTCCAGATCCCAGAAACACCTGTAGATCTCCTTAATTGTCCTGCAGCTTGTGGCTTTTAGCTAAGGCTCCATGTCAGGTGGTTTAGTGTCATTCTCCCCGGTGTGTGCTGGTGATGGATGTCCCCCTTGAGTCTCTACCATCCCCGCTGGAGAACATGGTGGAGGGTCAATGGATATGTGGTGGCTGCCTCTGGCCACCAGCTGGATGAGCCGTACTCCGGCTGTGTAATTAGATGCCTTGAACTTCGGAAGAAGTTAATTAGGAATGAAACTTCTGACTGAATGATGCAGATTGCGAAGACGGGCTTTGTCAGCAGCTGAAATTAATTACAGGCTCAGGCACAGGGACAAGCAGGGTGGGGAAAGGCTGCAGGGAGGGGGAGGCCTCATCGCCGAAAGGAAGATGATGAACCTGGCTGCAGGCTGTTGCTGTGGTGACGGGAGGCCGTGGTGGTGTTTGACAGCGGTGACACATGGAAGGCCTCAGGTACCTCTAATTACCCCCCTCTGCCGACCCAAGCAGGCAGCAACCCCTCCTGACTCGGAGCAGGAGATGCTCCACTTTTCTTCTCGTGCTTTCTTCCTCTCTGCCGCAGGTGGGATCTGCTTTTTCAGGCGCCCCCGCCTGCTCTGAAAGGAAAACCATGTGGCAGCAGGAGTAAAGCTTTTCCTAATGTCACTTTAATCGCCCAGGAGCCGCCAGCGATTCATCAGCGTCCTCAGGAAGCCTGGATGAGGCTGGCAAACTTTCAGAGAGCTGTTATCTGAAAGATGGAGGAGGAGAAATTGAATGCAGCCAGCCTCACATTTTTGAGAAAGAAGATTCAGGGCTTCCTGCACCTGGCCCAATTTACAAGGTTTTGGGGATTGCTTGCCATGCCTGGCTGAGCCTTGAGTTTCAGGTGCCTACAGATGCCTTGCCAGGGTCTGTGTGGCTCTGGGGGCTGCTGCAGGGGGAGCGAGATGAGAAAAGTTACCACAGGAGCATCCCGGCCACCCACATGATGCTGCTGCCAAAGTACACACAAAAGCATAGATATTTGCAAGACAAACCCCTGACTTCAAGCCCTGAACTCCCTGAAGCTGGTGGTGGTTGGAGAGTACTCCCTGCTGTCAGATCTCTTGTGTCATGTTTTCTGGTCATTTCCTCAAAACAAAACAAAACAAAACCTAGCTTCTAAAGTGATTTTTGCTCTTTGTTTTCTCTGTATTTATTTTAGCCAGGACTACTCCGAGTGCTGATGGGGATAACACATGCCTGGGGGATTAAAGACAACAGCTGGATTTTGCTCAGTGGTGCCCAGTGACAGGACAAAAGGCAACGGGCATAGACTGAAGCATGGGAAATCCCATGTAAGCAAACACTGCATAAGTAGTCAAAGGCTGAGGCAGGCTGCCTAGAGAGGTTCTAGTGTCTCCATCTCTAGGGATACTGAAACTCAACTGGACATAACCCTGAGCAATCTGCTGTAATTGACTCTACTTTAAGTAGGGCAGTTAGACAAGATCACCATAGGATGCCCGTTCCAGCATCAGCCCTTCTGTGGTTCTGTGTTTCTATGAGAGATGGCACAAAATAGTTGGAAAGTCTAGAAGAGAACTATAGTCTTACCTGAAAGGCCTGGGAGAGGTAATGGAAACTTCTCCAAGTGCTTTCCTGGGCTTTGAATTTGGTCATTATAAAAATACACAGGAGAAAGAAAGGTGGGAAATTGAAATTGTGTTGTATAGACCCCAGGGGATAAAAAAATTTACTCAGGCCCTTTTGGCATGTTTCTCTCCAAAAAGGCCTCTGTTTCTGAAGACCATTTTGAGGGTAGGCTCTGTGTACTTACTTCATAGACTGCTTGGGATTAACTTTGTGAGGGAGAGTGATAACACTTTCTTGAAATCACCTCGTATCATGATTGGCACAGTAGAGCTGGTTCCTTGTTCTTGTCTGATTTTGCAACTGAAGGTAGCTCACTGAAAACCAGGTGGGGGAGAAGAGAAAGAATTAATAATCTTCTAGATCAGATTATGCAGGTTAGTCATGGATCACTGTCAGAAAACAAGCAAGGAAAAGTTGCTCAGAACAAACCACGGATTTTGAGTGTCTTTCAGAAGTGACCAGAGATACAGGCCACAGTTTTGGATTTGGTTCTGTGAGGAGTAAAAACAGGTGCTCTTAGTGAGTTGTATTTTTAATAGACAATTTCTCAGCTCTGTTAGTTTAAATTAAGGAAAAAAAATGAAGCAAAACTTTGAAAATGGAAACTGAGCAGGGATGCTTGTGAGGCGTGTTAAATTACACAAGTGATGTTTCTGCCAGAGGTTGGAGGTCCATTCTCATTAGATCTACATCACTGCTTTGCAATGTGAATGCTGGAAAGAAATCACAGAAATGTGTGCCCAATTTTAGAGTTAAAACACTGTAAATGAGTCCTTGGATAAGTGAGAATTGGGTCCTAAGCCTCCTTCATTTGAAAGAGTGGGATGGTGAAAGCGAGGCAGATAGAGGCTGTGAAAGGTGCAGAAAAGGTTGCTCAACTACACCATTTTTACCCTCTGTTGTAACATATAAGTGAAGTGGCACTTGATGAAATTAAAAGGCAACAAATTAAGTATAATAGGAGGAAACACTTTTTAATGTAAAGTATAATTAGCCAATATAGCTTACGGCTGCCAACTATTATTAAAGCAGATATTTTAGAAAGATTCTCAACAAAGGATTCAAATGAATAAGCAAAGCATCTGCAGGGACACCACTATAGCTGAGAAAACAATTATAAGGGCTATCTATCAATCCTCATGCTTTAGGGCACAAACAGATCACCAGCTGGGGTCAGAAATGCAATTTCCCCCCATGGTTACTGAATAACTTAATTAGGCACATGGTGAAGTTTTATCCTGCATGGGTCACTGCTGGAAGCAGAATAACAGATTAGATGGACCGTTGACCTGTTCCAATATGGTAACTCTTTATCTTCACTCCTCACTTCTCAGAAGTGAAGAGGGAGACTTCTAGCCTTATGCTGTACCCCCTTCCCAGAAGGGCTGTAATAGCTGGCCTCATGCAGAGACCCAGCTGTCCATTTCATTGCGTTTGATATAGCCTTTCACCAGATCCCAGAAATCTCTACTGCCTCTGAGTTTTGGGCACCATGGAAAGTCTCTTCTCACTGTATCTGTAAGATGTGTAAAGCAACAAGAGAAGAGTCAGTGTGTTTAACTATGGCAACAATTTGGCTTGTGTAAGTACCTTAGGGCTCTGAGCTGCCTGTAAGTTCACGTTTTCAGAATAGTTTTGGCTTAACCAAACAGTGGAGAAGTGAGGAACTGAGGGAGAAAAACATAAGAATGTAATATATCAGCCTACCAGCAGTTATTTCCCTTCATCTTCCTATTTTAACATCCCAAGTCTAGGTCAAACTTATCTTGGCTATGATACTTTTGCAGAAGTTTTCCTTGATTCTTTTCCACTTGGTTTGAATGTGTCAGCATGATGGTGATTTTGCTAAACTGCGTTACTCTGGGGATGTACCAGCCATGTGAGGACATGGACTGCCTTTCTGACAGGTGTAAAATCTTGCAGGTAAGCAGACTTCCTTCTTGTCATGATGGTACATCAGTTCAAGTCATAACATTTCACACGTTTTCCTTCAGTGTGCAGTCAACACCTTATCAAAAAGGTTGGTGAGAACACCCTAGCCAGCAAATTAGTAAAATGGCAAGAACTTGCTTTGAGGAGGAGGTAAATGGGGTTACAGAAAGATAATTAATGAAGTCTATATGTGACCAGGCAATACGTAATAGTTGCTAACCTTCCTGATCCTGTGCATAAAAAAGTTTTCCCAACACAGATATATAGCTCAGGGAGAAATAACTGTGGTTATGGCACCCAGACAAGAGAGAATAGCAACCCCCAATGCATTTGCTACTCTGTTGAGGAGCAAGAGTACTACCGAGACCACCGGTATCATGGCACTCAAGGTGCCCACAAGGAGAAGAAAGAACAGGCACACTGAAAGGGGCCATTGGTACCTCCTAGGTGGCCAGGAATGTCTGTGTGTCCCTGGCTGGTCTTGGACCTGCTGGTTCTGAGCCAACACCTTCTCTCAAGTCCATGTAAGGAGGCCCTGAGTCTACATCAATTATTTCATCCATGGAGAGAAAATACAGCTCCTTCTTGCTTGCTTTAGATGCAGGTAGCTGTGGTACCAGTGCTGAGTGGAAAAAGCTTGTCCAGCCCTGCTCCTAACTCATTTTCAGAAGCACTGAAATTCACATTTATTTCACTTTCCGTATTTTAAAGCTGAGAATGCTTGTCAAACTTGCTCTTGGTTTTCTGATTGGCAGGTATTTGATGATTTCATCTTCATCTTCTTTGCAATGGAAATGGTTTTAAAGATGGTGGCCCTGGGGATCTTTGGCAAGAAGTGTTACCTTGGGGATACGTGGAACCGCCTGGACTTCTTCATTGTTATGGCTGGGTAGGTTGACAGTTTCGGTGCTTATTTGTTCTGTGTTTGTTGGAGTCTTTTATGAAACTGAAAAACACTCCCCATCTAAAGAGCATATGAAGGTTGTTGGCAACTATGAATGATTTCCCCTAAGCATATCTAGCAGAGTTAAGCCCCTCATATCCTGATGGAAGGTAAAAGTAAATCCTTGCATAGCCAATGATGTTACTCTTGATTTGCCACAGTATAACTGATGGGAAAGTTTCCACTCTGGTGCTACTCCAGGAAATTTGCAAAATTGAATCTGATGTGCTGGGGTTAGTCTATGGAATAAACAGTAGACAAGATAGCTTAGCTCTCCAGCTGACATGCAGCTGTCTATCTCACAACTTCAGCAGAGGGTTTTAAGTTGTACCAGCTGAAGAGCAAGCTCAGAAATGTTTTTGTTAATGTCTGAGTGGAGGACATACAACCTTTACCAGAACCAAGACACCTTCTCTGTTTCCAGCAAACACATTTCAAAGGTAAAAAACACATTTGAGTTTTTTGTTTGTTTGTTTGTTTGTTTTATAAGAAAGTTACTGTGGAGAAGCTCTGATTTCTCCTGTGCATGTATGAAGTGGGAAGCCTACCAGGATGTGCCTACGGAATCATTGTAAAATGTCCTTCTCGATACCGGTGGTCATGTGCTTTTTGGGATTCGATCATTTTCAATCAGATCACTTTGTGATATAATAAAAAATAAGAAGTCAGAAATAGTATGTAATATTGCTGTTCCTACAGCAAAAGAATGGAAATCTTTTCAGAGAGAAACCCCCCACTTTCCTCTCCCTCCCAGCAAGGTATTACCAGCATTCACTGTCACCTGGAAGTGCGTGTATTACTGACAGAGCCAGCAGTGAGTTCAAGCTCTCTTTGCAGAGCTTTTCCCTCAGGTGCAGAACAGCGCTGTCTTTACATTTGCTTTTGACACAGTTGTTCTACAGAAAGACTTGAAAGCTGTTCCCTCTGGAGTGATGTATAATTGTTTGCTTCTGGGGGGAGCTGAGATTTTCAAACTCAGTTCAGTTGTAAAAGTTTGAAGGTTGATCCTCAGCCAGCTTGTACATGAAAGGAGGACAGACAGATGAAAGCTATAGCTTTTCGTGAATTAAAGCAAAGTGCATGAGATGGGAAGACCTTTCTTGTGCCTGAGTCTGCTGTGATTAGCATGTGATTTAAAATGGGCTCACATTATGAGGACTGTGAGTTCATCAGGAAAGGAAAATTTAAAGCACCTGACATGTGCTGGTGAGAAAAAACAGAACAATGTATGTTCTAGTCTGAGCTTCTGGTGGCAAAAGGTGCTGGTGGCAAAAGGTACTGGTGACCAGGTGCAGGGAAAGTGAGATATTGAGGAGGAAAGGGAAGAATAGGTGTGTTTGAAAGGGGGACCTCAGAGCCCACGGTGCTCCTCTTAGGGGTTATGTGCTACGTACACAGGATGGGAGGAAGGCTCTGCTCCAGGTGGGAACAGGATAGCCAGCACATTGCTGGAGTGTAAAAGGTTTGGGAATGGGGGTCTTGTTCTGCCTAGTGCCCCTGCAAACATGGTGTGTGAGCAGTGCTATCTGGAGAGATGAAAAAATCAGTGGGCTAAATGAAAGAAGGTGAACTCAACTGCTTGTTCCATGCAGGAAACAAATGAAAATGAGTATTGCACAAACAGCAACACAGAAGATTACATCTAAACATCAGGAAGCATTCTTTAATGTGCAGGTGATGGAGCACTGGCACACGCTGCCCAGAGAGGCTGTGGACTCTCCCTGCTTGGAGATCTCCAAAAGCTGCCTGGACATGGTCCTGGGCATCTTGCTCTGGGTGGCCCTGCTGGAGCAGGGCTTGGAGCGGGGGAACTCCAGGTCCCTTCCCACCTCAACCTTTCCTTGGTTTTGTGAAATCCCTGCTACCTAGATCAGAAGCAAGTAAACCCCCTTTATACCCTTCATCTGCCATCATTGCTGGAGAACTCTGAGAATAGAGAGTCTTTTGCGCATCTGATAACGGTACTAGAAATGAAGCTCATATGTGAACTCCTTTCAATGCCGAAGAGACTTAGAATCAACTCCTTAGATATAAAATAATCAGTGTGGAGGACTTTTTCATTTCAGGTCCACAACTGAAAGAAATTTGTTTCCTGATTTCTATACAATTGTCCTCATGAGGTGTCAGGCTGAAATGATAGTAATCTCATTAGAATATCTGATCTCAAAAGACTACTTCTGCTAAAGAAAGATTTTCCCATTTAGTTATATAGAACTAATGACTATATAATGTATTTTGAGTTATAAAAGCTTGTGGTTATTAATTCATTATTCTTTGAAATTCATTAAAATTGTCTGCACTGTTTAAATCAAATCCAAGTAGAGGCTCAAACATGCCCTTACATACAGAATGTAGGCTTTTATTTAAACTCAGATTTAAGACCTAGGCTTTATCCTGACTGGTCCCACACCTGGATCATGGCTTCACCTTGCTCCTGGTCCAGATGCTGCCTTAGCCTTCTGACTGAGGGAAGACAGCCTGCATCAGGTCTTGCATATTTTCTTCATGCCAGTGAGTTAAGTCCTGAAATAAGCTAATCAGTTTAATCTAAAGGCTTTCTCTTTTTCATTGTCCTGGGCTCTCAAGGACTGCAAGGGAGGTCATAAATTTGACCCCTAAGAAAACATCCATGATGTTGAAAAGTAATGCATTGCCTAGAAGACATTTGAGTATCTCTCAAATTCAAGAATAAGAACCGTATTTCCCAGCCTTTTTCTTCCTTTCTCCCTTTGCAAATACATACATAAGTCATGCTCCAAGCAAGGCATCAAAGGTTCAGAGAGTGAACTGCAGCCTGGAAAAGCCAAGTGCAGGCGAGGGACCGTTCTGACGGGTGCTCCTGGGCGGCTGAGATACATCCATCTGCCTAGCTGCATGACAGCATGTTTTATCAAAGAGCATAATGATTATTTGCTGCTATTGCCCCAGACAGCACTTTGGTTACATAAGCCATGCATTCAGGCATTGGTTTGTAGTTTTCTCCTCGCTTCCTTGGAAAGCCAGAAGCTATAGTTTTAGTTAGTTGAATTCCCTTGTGTGCCCCTGCCCTGCTTGCCCCTGTTCCCCACGCAACCCAGCAGCTCAAGGAGGAAGACTCCATTGTCACTAAAAATGCTCAGTTTCCATGGCGATAGGAGCTGACATCACCAGAACTTTCTCCCCTCTCACACACTCCCTCCCCCAACCACCTTCAACACATTTTTTTTTTTTTTTTTCAGAAAGGATTAAAAAAGAAAACAAACAACAAAAAAACACAAAACAACAGTCCTAAGTCAATGTTCTCCTTCATTGTTACCTTCAGAGTTCCTAAAATGGAGAGGGGGAATTTGTGTTGAATGGCCATGCCCCTGTGTGCCCAAGCAACAGGGGCTGCAATTTTGGCTTGCCAATACTCTGGCTCCCAACTGCTTGCTGGTGACGGGAGGTTGCAGGTTCCCAGACGTTTCACGCAGGCTGTTTGTCACCAGCTGTCCCAGTGGGAGTCCCTCTTCCCATGCGTTTGTGTTCATGTCTTTTCTGTCATCATTTTTTCCCACAGCAATGGGAGCTTTTGGAGAGCTTGATCTGCAGCAACTTGGAGGGCAGCTTCCTAAAGTTGAGAGCCTGCTATTTTTTGAAAACTGAGATAATCAGTCACACTGAAAACTTAGGCCAGACTCTCTACATGAATTTAGGAGAAGTCACTTATTTCTGGGATAATGCTCATCACCTTTTTAAGTTAGGCATTTCTCTAGAAGTGAAGAGTGAGCAATTTCTACTACCTGCTCTACTCTGTGAATAAGAGTTGTGTTCAAATGTGGTTGGAGATGTCCCTCTTGGAGAGAGGTGTCCCTTTACATGACTCCATTGTGAGTGTCCTTGTGCGAGGAGTAAATTCATGCAACCTGCCCAGCCCTTGGGGCATTAATTCCACCAGGGAGTGTTTGTTATGCCTCTCTTGAGCCAATTGCTATAATTAGAGATCTGCAGTGGGAATTATGTCTGTCTGCCCTGTTCTGCAGCATCCCCCAAAATTGTTATATTCTGGAATATACTTGAATGGATGGTAACTAGTTTAAGGGGGAGAGGGTTTCACTGCATGACCAGGGGGATGCTTGTGATTACAGATCTGTGCACAGAATATATCTGAAATCTTTCCTTAACTAGTTCAGTAGCTGGGGAGAGGCTGGTATATCTGTCACAGAATATCCCTTCTTTGCCTCCCTCCATCATCACACCGCAACGTAGATCTCATATACTGATCAAATCCCATCCTAACCTTGTCTTTGAGAATGGTGTGACTTGTGTATTTTGTCATTTTAAGACACAATTGCAGGTTTGTTTAACAGCTTTTTTTTTTTTTTTTTTTTTTTTTTTTTAAAAAAAAAGCTGCTGTGGACAGCAGAGCAAGATGCTCAGAGCAAGTCATCACTTCAGTGCCTTAAACATTGGTAATACGGTCTCTTTATTCAGACCCCAAATTTCCCTATTCCTACAGCTAAGGATTGCAGTAACCTACGTAGTCACAACACCTCTCTATTTATTTATTCAGCTACTTTCTCCAGTGGCTTCAAGTTGTTTTTTATTTATTTATTTATCGTTGTTGTGTATTTTTTTTCCTCCTCATGATCATCCCTTCTGAAGAAAGAGAATCCCTTCCTATTAGAAGGGACAGCAAACTTTGTTCCCAGATACGTGGTGTTATGTTTGTTCATGCTGGCATATATATTATTTGCATTTCCAAAGCAGTTCATGTTGTTCTGTATTGCTGGCTTATCCTCTTCGTTTATTTTCTGTTGTCTCAAAAATATGCTTCAACTGCAAAATTTATCAGTGCTTTTTTTTTAATTTTATTTTTATTTTTTTTTAAATAATTTTTCTGCCAGGTTGTAATAAATAAATAAAGAACAGAGTGGCAAGAATTGTACATTACAGAAGTACATCTGCTCACAAATAAGTCCCCATTTGCTGTTGCATGTGAGGCTTATTACTTAGCCAGTTTTTCTCCAGCTAATGTATGTCATGACGATTTCATATCATTCCAGTCATATCAACATAATTACTTGTGTGAACCAGACTTGTAATCTCATAAGAAATTATAGCACATTAGTTTGATGATGTCTATTTTTCCTTAAACCTGTGTTGATTACCGCTAATTTTATTATCCACCTTTAATCCGTAATCTATCAAAGCCACGTATTGACGATTTCATTACTGTGCTGTGATCAGCATCAGTCCAGTCAGCCTACTGAGATCACTGTGTAGCTAAAGGACTGGCACAGCATCAGAATTTCTCCGACCTTTGGATGCTTTCCCAGTTTTCTGAGACTAACCAAAAATCAACAGCACCGGTCCAGGATTTTTTTGGCCAACTCTTAAAACTCTTGGATATAAGTTGTCCAAGATAAGTCTACTTATCTTAGAGTATCCTTGTTTTGTTAGGTACAGGTAAAATACTTGGTCACAGCTGCAATTCAAAGCAGCTCATTATCATCTATGATTAAAAAAATATATCATCTCACCTCCCCCATAGAACTTTTATTTTTTATTGATGTTTCTGCCTTTTTACACTGTTCATGACAATTCTATTTTCTTCTTCCAGTGATTGACTTGTACCTTTTTATGTTTGTTCAGTTCTCTTACAAATTTTCTACAATTTTCATCTCTTACTTTATATTCATTGGTATCAGCTTCCCCTCCCTTCCTTTCATTATATTTCTGCTTTTGCTTATTTTCTATTATCTTTTTAACCATTTCAGCTTTGTCTCTCTTGTACCTTCTTGGATACCTGAAAAATGTTCTTAAGTAATACTTGTTTGTTGCCCGTAGTTCATGAATATCCTTTATCCTGACAGGTTATATGCATGGCTGTTTCCATGTGTTTTCAGCTTCATGAATATGGCCCCTCTAGTCTACCAAGTATATCAAGCAGTGTTGATGAGCTTACTTGGCACATACATGACACGTGTAATTAAGCAGTCCCAGCTTTAAGTTCATTGATCATTCACACATACACATACAAAGCAACAACAACCCAAAACAGCTTAACAGACCATCTCTGCATCTTTGGTTCTAAAAATCAGTTTTTAATTTATGCTGCATTTCATTGTAAATGCTGGGAAATAGTAAGAATATTTAGGTGTACCCAGTACATTGTTCAAATCAGTCTCTTGCAGAACAGATAAGGGAAGTTTTTGTTTGTATTTCTTTGTTTTTCCTATGAGTTACAGAACAATACCAAGAGAGCTATTTTCTAGTGTGATCTGTATATACCTAGTCATATTCATAGGCTAAGAATATAATTAAGTTTGGAAAAGGACTTTATGAGGAGTCCAGTCAAATATCTCGCTCAGGGGTAAATAACAAACTTGGGTTAGGTTGCTCGGAGTTGTCCAGTCTGGTCTTGAAAACCTGCAGAGATGGAGGGTGAACTCCCTATCTGGGCCTCTGCCCTACTGCTTATTTATCTGTATATTTAGTCTGAGCCTCCCTTTGCTGTTGGATTTATATCTGTTGTCTTGCTCTCCTGCCATGCACCATTGCAGCGGTACCACAGAGCAAAGGGGGTAATCCCTTCCTGCATCTACTGGCTGTGCTCCTGTCAGTGCAGCCTGGTATGGCATCTGCTTTTCTTTCTGCAAGGGTACACCACGGGCCACATGTCACCTGCTGTCCCCCAGGTCCTTTCTGGTAGAGCCACTACCCAGTACTGAGGCAGTGGGTCAGCCCAGCCCAAATGCAGGACCTTGCCTTTGTTGGACTCCATGAAGCTCCTGTCAGCCAGTCCCTCTAGCCAGGAGGAATTCTCTGCTTTAAATAGCAGAAAATTAATCCATAACTTAACTCTTAATTTCCAAATTGTCACTGAGTCTGTACTCGAAATTTGTCAGAGCAATACACCCCCTCCCTTTCTGTCCACTTGAGTCTCCCTTGCTAGGTTAAAATCATTGACTTTAATATTCCTCTTATGCGAATCTTCCCACCAGGCTTTCCTATTGCCATTTAGTCTGTTTATGCTCATAAAATGAACAATTCCTATTCTCTTTATTACTCGGGCCCCTGGCACTGGTGTACAGATGATACAATTTTTCTCTTCTCTACATCTTTTAGTGCCTTGATTAGTTTTGTTCCTGACATGGAAGCCCTGTAAGAATTTACATTTTTCCTAATTTCAATGCTTTCCCCTTTGGTTCTTCATTTAACAGTCTGCTGACTGGTCTATCTCTCATTTCTCTATAAACTAATTCATTTCTAATGAAATGCTGGTTAATGTTTCTGCTTCTCCAGGGGTAGGTAGATGCTTTGCAAGTCTCCCATCCTACCTGGCTGGCCCAGCCAGCAGTTCATTGCCAGATTGCTCCATCTTCTCCTTTCCTTTTGGGTCAGGATGCTCAAAATCAAGGAGCTCAGCTGAATGTTTCTTGTCCATCTGCTTTTGAAATTGTCTGTAACCTGGACCATAGCATAAGAAAAACAGTTATTTTCAAATCACATCATAGGTGAAATGTTGTCCTGGAAGTTTGGAAACCTTCCTAGGTTTGCCTTTTTATCTATTGTTTCGGTCACAGTACTGCAGCTCTCCTGATAACTTAATTTCCTTTCCAAAGCATCCTTTCCATTCTGAATAGTTACACAGCCTTTGGAGGAGGTTTTCTGGCATCTCTGTACAGCTGGAGATCCCTTCTTGGCCATGTCTGGTAACCCCTTAGATTGAGCAGAACATTTCTACTTGCTCCCTGTGCCTCTTAGCAAGCTGTTTTTTTTCAGAAATGCTTTATGCATCTTCCACACTGGGAGTCTGGAACACATTGCTCCCTATTAACTGTGATTATTACTATTATTGTTATTATTATAACCTTATCTCAGTGGTGCGTATCTACAGTCCTTAATTTCTGCTTCCCCTAAATCCTTAGATATTACTTCCTTTCTTCCATAAACCTGCGGTGATGCTGCTTCCCACATTCTTCCTTCTGAACAATTTGCACCCTTTTTCTTACCTGTGTTGTCCAGTGTCAGTGCAAGTATGTCTGAGTAGCAACTCGTTCTTTACAAGGAAGCCACCAGCTCAAACCTCTAGGACCTCAAGTTCATCCCAAGGCACTTCAGCTCAGGCAAAAGGGTGAGAAGTATCAGCCCTCCACCTTAAATGCCTCCCCATCCTCAGGCAAGAAAATTGTCCACGCTGGAAAGATGCTGCTTGGCCTGAGATGCTGATAGATATTAATCTCATGAGACAGGGAAGTGTGCTGCCAATCTTCTGTTTTCTCTCTCTTATTTAACTGTGGTCCTTCAGGGACCTGGCCGGAATCTGCATAGTTCTGACTTTAAAATCTCAGGCCATTAAATACTTATTAGCAGCAATGTAAACAGCAGAATACTCAGAAAATCTCGGTTAGCTAGTCTTCGATGCCAAATGGAAGTTTCTATAAAATTATGGCAAGTTAGAGAAAACTGTAATAAATACAGCAATTAGGTGTTTCAAGCAGTGATCAGAGAAAGATGGAAACCAGCAAGCAGCAGGCTAAATATCATCTTAACCAAAGGCAGAAATATCAGAATTGCTGCCCTCCCCCCCAACACACACTCACTTTTTCCTCCTTAATGATACTAATTATTTCATTTGCTTTCCCCTAGTAAAGCTATCCATAGATGTGCAACATATTGAAATGAAAAGAGTCATCACAACGAAATGAATCACACCAGAGAAGAATCAAAACAAGGAGGCAGCGGTACCCTGCGTGTGTTATGCGTAGCTCTCAATTATTGCCTCTAATGCTTTGCCTCCCTAAAAACTAATTCCCTACTGCACAAATCCTTAGCTTCACTAAAAAGAATTAAAGGGGGCACCACCAGCAGCCTTGCAGGATCAAGATGCAAATATATTTATTTATTTATTTATTTATTTATTTTTCGGCTAAGCAATGAAATGCAGATCCAGAAGCCTGTGCTCAGTCTCCTGGTTTTCAAAAGTGAGGCCTCGTCACTTGTCTTCAGTCATCTGAGTTTGCCCAGTCCCTCTGGCTTTCTTATCACAGTGTGAAAACCTGCTTATGTCTTTTCCTATCATGTCTCTGAAACTGTTAAGAAACTCTGACGTTTTCTCTTAGTGCTCAGTTTGGAGAGAATTCTGAGTGTTCAGGGGTGTGAAATAATCACATCCCAGGCAGCCAGGGAGCAGTCTCACAGGCTTTGGAAGCCTTCAGCAAGATTTTGCTTGTAGAGGAACTTTAAAAAGTAATAATAAAAAAGGAAGTTTTATACCGGGGGGACAGTTGTATTTTATATATATATATATATGTGTATATATATATATATATATTTCTACATATATTTTTTTTTTAGGAATACTAAGCATTGTAGCTCTGGAGTTGTGTAATTAGTAATTTATTACTCCCCTGAAAAAAATATCTTTTTGCTAACAGTTACCGTCTCTTTATTTATATATATATATATATATAATTTTTTTTTTTTTTTCAAATGGTAGGGGGAGATGTAATTTTTTCAGTCCTTGTTTAACTAGCAAGGCATTTCCCCCCTTTGCTTCTAACTTCTAGCATTTATCTCAGCAGAGAGTTGCCTTTATGCAGCATGATGAGCTATAACTTTAAAAGAGATACGCAAGTCTACTTAGCTGAACACACTGTGGTTTGCAGAGCAATTTAGGGGCCTGCTGTGTAATGTCTGGCCACATCCCATATGATGTTATCCCATCATTTCTGCAGCAGGTGCTGGAAGGACTTCGGCTCATCTATTTAGGGTGCATTTTCCTGGCCTCAGGAGCACCAAACTGTGCAAAATGCTTGCCACACCAGCATTTGCAGGCTCTCGGAGTATTTGTGCAGAGTGCTTGCTGGCATTTGCAGCCAGCCAGCAGTGGGTTCGGTGCTGGGCACTGCCCGGCAGCCCCATGCCTGCTGCATCACGGAGCAACCCAAGGCCATAGAGCAGATCAGGTCTGAATAACCAGTTAACAGGGATCTGAGGTAGATGTGAAGGTAACGTTTTTGAAGAGGAGCCCATGTGTGCCCGTAGCAGACCCAAACGGAAGGTGCTGCCTGAAGCCTGTGCCCATTCTCAACTTGTGCCTTCTTGCAGCTGTGAGCAAGTGAAGGAAACGGGAACAACATGCACCAGTAGGCTGAGGGGCCCTGCTGTAAGTAAATTTTGCTGCCTGCCCTCTCTTTTCTGCACACCACTAATTCAGCCAAGAGACCACCCGTGGGGCCAGACCTCTTCCACGCATCCCCTGGCCACTACCATATCTCTAGCCACAGAGGGCCAGAACAGGGTGGATGCTTTTTAATCTCCTTTAATCAGAGGATCCCATTAATATAAGTCTGGAGAGGAGCTACAAGACTGTCAGCCTGCCTTGTCCCGTGGGAGGATCAGCTTTGCTCCACCTTTGTACTGCAAGCCACTGTCTCTGTAGCCAGAGCAGAGGCACCTAAACCTTCTAGACCTCTCATCTGCCTGCCACTGCAGTGAGAAGATTTAGGGGTAAATCTGCCCCCCACTGCCAGCCTACAAACTGCAGGCAGAAGCTTTGAGCTGTCCATGAGCTCCATGGGCTCATGTGTCAGGGGAGCATCTGCGTAAATGGAGCAACATCAGCTCCAGCTTTTGGTATCAATATTTGAAATAAAAAATCGGAAAAAGCTGGCATATTTAGTTGAAGGAATTCAGAGCAGAGGATAAGAAGCTGTCATCTGCCTTGGTCACCCTGGGTGCTTACAGATGCAAGGACTGAATGGCCAAAGTCCCCAGGCAGGAAAAGCTCCACTTTGCGCAGGCTGACAGCAAGCCTGGTGCTGCAGCTTGGAAGTCACAGTCATGAAGTTTCCTGCTTCAGTGCCAAACCAAAATTTATTTGACAAAGAAATATGAATTGATTAGACTGCAGTTAATTAGATTTCAATTGAAAACCCATATCAGAGTAAGGGAATTAGACAGCTTTTGAATTTAACAAAAACATATTGGCTTTGTGTCATAAGAAAAATTCTGCCTTCCAATTTTCATGAATACTTCCAGAATTCATTTTAAATATTAATTTTTGGGTGCTAATTTTCAGCAAATAGAAGTTCAAGAGCAAAGATTAGGAAAGCTAATAAGTATTTAATAAAGGTATAAGGATATGTAAATATAAAGAGGTAAATGGCAATGTTTGAACTGTTTTAATCATGGATTTCATTGAGTGTAATTGCGGGGAAGCTGCTAGCCAGGCACTGCATGAGTACATTATCTTGGGTTATGCATACAGCAAGATAAAGTCTGATTTTTTTCTGGGACCCTCACATGGCTCTCATATTCTTGCTACTTCTACCTTATGGGGTGTTTATTCCTTGGGTCCTGCTGGCCAGCCCATTCTCCTGCAGCTGGTCCAGAGCCACGCTGGCTGGGCATTGCTGCTGCTGGGCAGTGAGCGTTGCTCTTCTCTCCTGAGCTTTGCTGCTGCCCGAGAAGCAGAGTGCCAAGGCAGACCTAAACCCGCTCACAGGTGCAGAGGAGCAGAAGAAGTGCCAGGCTGTGGCTGATGAAGACCTTCTGCTGAGGCTGAGGTCTCATGGGTAGTGTGGGAGTGCGGTGCTGGCGCTGTGTGCCCCCTGGTCCCCGTGTGCTTGCTGCCTGCTCCAGTGGCTTGGCATGGGATGGAGGTACACCAGGCCAGGCGCTTTCTGGACAGGGTCAATGCGCTAACAAATTGCTAGCTTGTTCCCTTGTGCTAGCTTGGCCTCGGCTCTTAAACTTGAGGTCTCTTGTGTGTTCAGCTAAGCAGAGTTGCCTGGGTATAGGCCAATGTTCATCAGCAAGACAGAAACTAAGTGGGAGGAGGAAGCAGGTAGAAGATTTTTAGGGAAAGGAACAAGAGGAACAAAGAGGGAGATGAATGAGGAAAGAAAAGATTGGGAAGGGAATTGGAAGATGTGAAGCAAATTGGAAAAACATGAGGGAAAGGTGAATGGAGAATGGAAGTTAAGGAGGGCCAGAAAGATGAAATGGAGAGGCGGAAATGCTGCAGGCAGGCATGAATCAGAGAGATAGGGTAGGGATGCTTTGAGAGTGAGGGCAGGCAGAGCTGGAGAGGAGAGGTGCTGCCTGCCAGGCATGCCCCGTTCTGCAGGGTGAACCCCATGAATGCAGCTGGTGCCCCTGTCCCGCTCCCCACCCCAGCAGTGCTCCCATCGTGCGTGTGGTGCAGGAACAGTGTGTGCGTCAATCCCCTTTCCTTCCAGAAGAGTTTCTCGTGGAAAGTTTTGAAGAAAATCTCTACTGAGGGAAGAAGAATTACTGTATAAATTCAATTATCTTGACAGCTCACTGCTCAAATTCCATCACAGATCAGGAGCTTCTCTCTGATTTAGCATAGTTCCAGCTTCGTAGCCTGCCCCTGTGCTCGCCCACCCACACCAGAGGCCACAAAATACTTTAGCAGTGCCAGAAATGAGCTGCCATTTCCCTTGGGAGAGATGAGTTCCCTCTGCCCCGTCATGGTAAGGGGAAAGGACAGCTCACAACCTACACAGGCTTTTCTACATCCAAGACTTTGTCCAACTACCTCCAGATCTTAAAGAAACCAAGTTTTTACAAAGAAAGCATGTCTAAAGGAGCCAGGAAAGAGTGGAGAAAGGCAGCTGGATGGTGGGGGCTGCCCTTGTTCACCGCACTGAGATGTCATGAAGCGAGGATGAGGAGCCTGGAAAGCCTGTGGGATTTAATAACGAGACAGACATACTCCCTTAAATGTTGTTATGCTCTTGGTTAATGAACACCCAGCAAACACATGGTTCCCTGGGTTGCTAGCATGATAGGTATCGAAGCACCAAAGTTTGGTACCTGCCTGAGAATCCAGATAAGCACTGTGAGCTTGAAATCTACTATCACGAGACCTTGAGACACAGATATGGGAAAATGCCATCCTCCTGCCATAAATTTGCTACTAGTTTCTGGCTGATCTCTTTTTGTGACATCTCTTTTTGACCTTGTTAACCCATTGCACCTCCAACAGATGACAGTAGGACATCAGGTACAGCCCAACCCTAGAGCGCTTGCGTGCACTGGGTTTCCAGGCAGTGGGGAGCTGTCTGGAGATGGGTGAGAGCAAAAAAAAACTGGGCTGGCAATTCCTGAAACGTTGCAGGTGCCCAGTGACTCCAGCAGGGTCATTTAGAGATCTTGTTTCAACAGGAGAAGGAGACAACAGGTTTTGACTACAGAGACATTTATTTATTTATTTATTTATGTTAATTGCTGCTTTGCCCTGTTCACTTGCAGACTATTGCGGTACAGACACACTGCCCTTGTGCAGATGGAAGTGTGAGTAAGCTGACACTAAAACTATTACTAGGAATAAAATGGGAGATTGAGCAGCCCTCGCTGCAAGAATTGCACTAAAGTTGAGCTGGAGTTGTTTGGGGTATGACTTACATGACTACAACAGGCATGTCTCTGATATGTCTCTGTTATTACAGCCAAGACCAGAGGCCTTGGAAGAACTGTGGACAGAATGGGTCTGCTAAGCAAGCCAAAGCCCTGGGGCCTGCTAGGGCTAAGCTCATTTTCATTAGAAGTTGCTCTCTGAAAAATTTAACAGTTGCCCTTCTCTGACCCATCCGTGGGAATAGCCTGCTGTTTTCAGTGGCAGAGTGATTGACTGTTCTGCCTTTTTTTTTTTTTTTTTTTTTTTTTTTTTTTTTTTTTTTTTTTTTTTCCCTAGCTAAACTGGAACATTTTTGCAGCAAATCTGCAGCCACCAACGGGTCCAGGAGGCTGGCTCTCTGTCTGAACTGCATGGCTGCAGATAGGGTAACATTCATCTTGCTCCACAAGGACCTGTGCTTTCTATTTCAATGATTATTACTTTTCTAGTAACACATGGGCTGTGTTACACAGGTGGCAAGCTCATTCCACCTGGTAGAGTTGGAACGTGCACCTGGTTCAGGATTCTCCCATAGCAATAGCAGGAACATGGTTGTAGTTACAAGAGGATAAAAACCAAACAATTTCTAAATGGAGGTTTCATTTTTAACTGAATTTTGTATTGCTTAATCTAAGAAAAGATATTACCTCTGCCTACTGATTTCTTCTCAGTTCTAACCCAGTGCCGTTCCCTTGCGCTCAGTTTTTGTGAGGGTCATGATGTTCTTCAGGACTTCTCATTTAGTCACTTGCAGTTGAGAGAAGACCACATCTCAAAATTAGACATATTTTGGGGTCATTTGCTAATTTGGCATCTGACCAAGTGTGTTTCAAATTGTTCTGCTACTGCTCATATATATATATATATATATATATATATATTTGCCTTCATCATTGTGACCCCAGTCCAGTGCTTCAGGTGACGTGATTTTCCAGGAGTGAGAAGGAGGTTCTGTCAGGCCTCACCAAGCTGGAGACCTTTATGTTTCTGTGCATGTATCTACCCCTTATAACAAGCTGCAGCAGAGACTTCTTCAGCCTGAAGCTTCCTCTATATGCTAGATCTCCATGCTCTGGTCTCCATGCTGAGGCAAGATGTTAGCCCACATCCTGGGAGCAACACAGCAACATGCATATTGTGCTTTCCTTTTAAATGTAGTTCCAAAGTTTCAGCAGGTCTGTCTAATTCTGGACAACATCACAACGATGAGGCAATTTTGTTATACGGTTTTGGAGTGAGGTTGATCAGTGCCCGCTCAAGGGCTGTGCTCATTTGCACAAGGCAGTTATGTCCTTTGTGTGATGCCCTGTAGTTATGTCTGTGTGTGTATATCGCTGCGTGTTCTTCCTCCTTTAAACCCACTTCTCAATTTCAGCTGACTGGCTCCTGAGCCTCTTGACTAACACTAATGCTTTCTGTAGGCTATCTGCATGTTGCTTCTGGGTTTGGTACTTTTTTTTGTTGTTGTTTGTTTGCTTTTTTGTGTGTGTGTGTGTATGTGTGTTGCATCTTGTGTGTGTGTGTGTATATTTTGATTATCTGCATTAAATCCCTCCTCTCTCCTTCTGCCTCTGGTGTATGTGGAACTGACAGCTCCAGGGAGGTAAATGAATGCCACTGCATTTCAGAGAAAGAATTATTTCATGCAATTACCCTAAAAGTGTATGAGAGAACAGAGTGAAAGGAATGAGAGAGGGAAAGAAAGAGAGCATGAGAGAGAATAATCACAACACTTCGACAGGTTTACCTTATTGTGTTTGAAAATCTATCACTCTGACAAGTCCCTTTTGTGAAAGGTGTAGACAGATAACTCGACACTTTCTCTTCAAGGTCCTTTACAGTGAAGAGGGTGATCAGTGGAAGGATCAGTCCTTCAGTGCTGTGTGAAGAAATGTAGGAGTCAGAGTGTATGGAAAGGCTGGGAGAAAGTTGTTTTGTATTTGAAAAGGGAGGGAGATCAGAACTTGTGAGAGAGGAGAACTGGCAGCCCCTAGACACAGGGACCACATCCACATAGTGACAGGCTTCACTCAAGTCCTCTTCCTGGTATTTCTTATGAACTAGCTCTCACCATCACTAATGCTCTCTCTATTCACCCTTCAGTGGTGCCTGGGTAGAGGGATTGGATGGACTTCAGGCTACTGGACTACGAACTTGTGGGTCTTTCTATATAAATTGTAATGTTTTTGATTTGAGAAGGGGTGCACTAACAAAAGGCTGTGTTTCCTCCTCCCTCCTCCATCTCTTGAGCACCTTAAAAGGCTGTAAAAGGAGCCTTGTGTAGCTTTGTTAGTCATGTCTGAGAGAAAATTCAGGAGCAGCACTTTCTGTCCCTAACTCTGCTGCTGTCTCACCTGTCAGCTTTGTCACCTCTTGATCCCCTCTTCATTTCTTCCTAGAGGCCTCAAACACCCATGTTCAATAAAACATAAACCACTTTGAGATCCTCAGGTGGATTTTGCTGGCCAGGGTGTATTGTTGTTATAATTCAGTGTCTCCTGGTGCTTTCTCAGAGGTAGGCAAGCTACCTGGGCATCTGCCATACTGGGCAGGGAGAGGAGTGATGGGCTAAGGGATGCTGGGCCAGGTCACTTTTGTAAACTGCACCTGCTGCTCTTGCGGCAAAGCCAGAGCATTAGTCATAGCTATTTGCACCTTGAGGTTATTTAGGGAGCATGCGGTTGGGTTAGAAAAGCTGAGGTCTAGCATATGTCCTAAAATTAGGATTTTTCTCTTGGTTGCTGTCAGAAAGGAGTGATTCACAGCTATGGGAGAAGCCTTCCCACCTAGCTGAAAACATTACAGCTTTAAGTAGTTTGCCTCTACACAAGGTAAAACAGCTTAACGTGAGCCTCCTCCAGGGACCTCATCCTGCACAAGGGAGAACACCTACAGCAGAGTTTTACAGAGCAGCAATGAGGTTCAGCACCACACTGACTGTGTGAACAACCCTACCCTGTATCTCAAGTCAGGATTTTGGTTTGTTTTAAACTTTTTCTCTCTTCTTCTGCAGGATGGTGGAATACTCCTTGGATCTCCAAAACATTAACTTGTCTGCAATCCGTACTGTCCGCGTCCTGAGACCCCTGAAAGCTATCAACCGTGTGCCTAGTAAGTCATGCTTGCCTCTCATACCTGGCCAGCTTGGGCTATACGTGGTGAATACATGATCAGTAAGGCTGTGTGCAGTGGTTTTTCTCTGGGCTAGGTTCAGATGCTAAACGAGTGGAGGCTGCCACATGGTGTGTGCAGGTTTTTTCCCCATTGTGGAGGAACTCTGGATCTTCCCTTATTCTGCCTCTCTTTTTTTGTTTGTTTCTCAAGTCAGCATTGCTCTCCCTGCAACCCTGGGAGGGGAGTAAGCAGGCATTGCCATCGTTATTTAACCACAGGAGGTATCGATGGAGGTGGCTCAGGCTTTGGTTGTATCTGAGTGGATGGAGTTGAGCCGGCTGGCGGGTTGCATACCGTTGGGGTCCAGTGGTTGCAGAAGCTCTGAACTCAGCTAGCTGTCTCACTCCAATGTTTCTGGCTCTTTCCTGCTCAAAGGCAGCAGCTGCCATGTACAGCCCCATGAGACTTTCGGTGTTTCTTCCATACATTTTTCTGTCTCACAGAATAGCAGGAAGTCTCTCTGCTCTTCCCCATAATCTCCTTAATCAGGCTGTCTGCAGTGGCTAAGACCTTGCCAGAGCTCTCTTAATCCTTATCTTGAACTCAGATTCTCCCTTTTCTTTCCCAGATCTGAGGAAGTTTGTACAGCTGTCCTCCTCCTCCCTCCTTATATGCTTTTGCTTTGTGCCAAAGTCACTTTCATGATGACACCTATTTGGAGACAGATATCAGGATCTGTGGCTCCATGCAGAGCCCTTCTAGAAAGTGGTCTTGTCCCTCTTGCTGGGTGTGTTTTTGTCTCTTGGCCATAGCCAGGGACAGAGAGGGCTGCAACGTGTGACCGAGGAGTTGAGGTTGAATTCTGTGTGCCCAGCGTGGCAGAAAGGGGCCAGGCAGAGAAGCAGCTGTTTGGGGCACTGACCATGCACTCAGGCATTTAACATGTCCATCGTGCGGGGCACAAAGATGAGAGTATCTCTTCTGGAAGCTGATACTGAGGTGAGGGGGATGCCCTGGAGGTCATGCATGGCTTGTTCAACCTTCTGGAATGTATGGCCAGCCGTGGCAGGGCAGCTCCCTTTTCCCCCTGTTTCCTAAGCAGTCCTGTAAGTTTGTGCTCAGAGACCACTTGGAGGCTGATCCCTATTATCAGTTCAGATTTAACCTTTACAATGAGCAGAAACATCTTGAATAATACCCAACTGACTCCTGTAGATGCCTGCCAAAGGCATGTTAATTGCCAGGCCCTGGTGTTCAGGAGCAAAACCTGACTAACAAAAACCTGAGGGCTTGTTTTATTTTTATTTATAGCCCAGAACAGCTGGAGTCAGCCTCTCATTTTCAGGAGTTATGCTGGGGGATGAGTGGTGTAGGTGAGACCAGCACTGGCCCATCAGAGACCCTCTCTGTAGATGCAGAGACCCTAGAGAGGCTTTCAGTCATCTTGGCTGACCTCCGCAGAGTGCAAGCCATTGAATTTCCCCTGAGCGTCCTGACTGTGAAGCTGTCTGTCTGCTCCTTTTATCAGTATAAAACTCTACCTGTTCGAAATTGATGCTGTTTTAATTTCCACTCAGTGGTTAAAACTTTATGTATCTTCCTCGCTACATAAATCTGTGGTTATATAGAGAGAACTTTTTGGAAGAAAGACATCCTGCTATTAATTAAAAAAAAAAAAAAAAAAAAAAAAAAAAAAAGAGGAAAAAAAATGAAATCTGTGTCCCTAGGAGAGGAAGCACTGACTTGAGGGTTGAAAACTGGCAAAGAGGCTGTAAACAAAGTCTTATGATAAATGGGAATGTGCTGTGTTGGAAGAAGGTGCCCAGTGGGGTACAGCAAACATAATTAATAGGACCTTTGGCCACAAATCTTTTTTTAATGTCTTTTTAAAGTTCTTCATTACTGATCTGAAGAAAGAGCAAAGTCTATTAGCGAGACGTGACGATGATACCAAACTGGAGGAGTTGCAGGTGCTAGCAAACAAAGAGGGAAATAACTCAGCCAGAGGCAGAGGGTGGTTGAGACCTTGATGGAAGTGCCAGAGATGTATGGGGACAAGCAGGGTGTTAATCCCAAATACAGATATACAGCCATGTTCAGAAGACCACGATGGGACAACATGGCCCAGTGCTCACCAGCAGCCAATCTCAAAGGCTTCCATGTGGGCACCTGGATAGGGACTGATTTTTACAGAGCCTGACGATGTGGACTGAATAATTAGGAGGGAGCAAATATAGAATGACTCTAAGGAAATCCTAGCAATGTGGAAGAGGAAAAAGCGTCACCTGCTTGATAAATTAGATATACTTATTTTATATTCTTAGCAGGAAGACAAGGCTGAAGTTTAAATGCCCAGATTGGATATGTCTAAATCCTTCTTGCCTGTGTTCATTCTTAACTTGTTACTGTACTGAAAGTTCTTCCATACAGTGAGACTTGTGAGGAGCACAAGGAGCTGCCAGACGGATGTACTGTAATCATTACATATAGCATAAAGGGTGCATAGTCTCTACAACTTGAATCATGACAGAAGAAGAAAAGGACAACTAGTGTAAACAAAAGGTGGTAAATAGAACATCCATTAAGGTATCATAATGCCCATTAATTAAACATCCATTAAGTAAGAGGTTCTCCACACAGTTCATAATTAGACCTTGAAACTCACTGCTAGGGGCAGTCCTTCCAGCCCCAGATCAAGGGGCACTGTGGGTCTCTTGCAGTGAGTAAAAGGGGATTGTCCAAGGAATGAGCACTTACATGAGACACTTGGGGATTTCAAACTTGCCCGTTTCAGGGTTAGACCTGATCTTTAGCTACCAGTTATCATCAATTAATTGCACGTCTTGTAATTCTCAGCAGGATGTGCTACTGACCATGTCAGACTACACTCATGGATGGAATAATTTGCGGATCTGACTTGCCTGATCATTCCTACATTCACCTGTAATTATTAAAGAGAACTAGAGAAAATGTGAGGTGCCCTATTTTTGTAATATGTATCATACCTTCATTAGCGTTCTTGCTTATCTTTTGCTTTCCCTACTACAGCCCCAGGAATGCTGCCTTTTGGGGTTTTGTCTGAAAATGCATGAAACAAAACATTAGATTGCTTCTGGTCCTGATTCAATTCTGGAGCAGCAAGCTGGTGTGACAAGCCACCGAACAAGTGTAAAGAGGCAAAATACCCTTTGGATGTGTGTTGGAGGCAGTTGCTTTCTGCTCTGAGCATGCCTGTGTCCTGGGCTTGGGGTGAAATTCCACCTCCATTTGTTTTTATTGTCCTCTTGCAATTGTGTGGCAGGTTGCTATGTGAGACGTTGCTGTTTCTGCTAGCTCTTTCATCCCTTCTTTCCATAGCAAGGCACAAGGTTTGAGGGTGGGGGAGTTGGGGAGTGGTGGCTGGTTTTGTTTTATTTCTGCCTGCTTTTGAACAGGGAGTCTGTAGTCATTTCTGATCATCTGAATTTCTTTCACTTCTGTTATTATGTTTTTCAACATTGAAGCAGAAGATGTTTCTTCAGTTTACTCTTCCTGTAGTGTTGGTCTTATGCAAAGAAGAATCTTTGCATTGTTTGATGCCTTCCAGTTTCCACTTACAATTTAGTAACTGATTCATCATTTGGAAGCAGATTACTTCAGCTGAGCACACTGTACGGAAGTGAAGGAGTCTGTTGCAGAGTGTTGCATAGCAACTTTATTGAATAGAAAGTGTATACATGTGCTAATACTTGGTGTGTGAGTGCAGTAATACTTATGTGGAGGTACAGGCATCAGAAATATAATGTTATATTCTTATTTCTAGCTGTGCAGGAAATAGAATTTCAGATTTGTAGGAAGTTATGCTTTTTATATATGTTTTCTTCTTCTCAGAACAAGAATAAGCATTTCCCATGCATTTTAATATGGTTTTATTCTGCTTAATTTTAGGTAGCTTGTTTGACTTTTTGATCTCTTCCTGTATTTAGTCACGACAAAGAAGTTTCAAAACAAAAGAATTTCAACTATGTCATTCTAAAAATACTGAGATAGAATATTTCAGCTTTATCAAAATGCTTTCCCTCTTCACCCTCCTTATCTTTTTGCTAGATGAAGTATCAGTATCTATCACAACATCCATCTCAAAGTGTTTCCATTTCAGTGAAAAGGCACTTTTACTGGCAAAACTGCTGTGTAAGAAAATCTTGGTCTAGCCCCATTTTTCTTTATTATTACTATTATAGTAGCTCCATGGGTCCAAAACAGATGAGATTTTGCTACTTTTCTTCTACAGATCTCAGAAATACAAACGAGGGCTTGTTAGTTTAATCTTCCTCACGCTTCAGACCGGATGAGTGAGACCCAGTGAGTGTCACCAGCAATATCAGGAATCCAGCTGATGCCTCCTAATTCTTAGCCCTGTGTTCATCCCATTACACCAAAGCTGCAATATAAAAATAGTCTGAAGCAGCTGAACCCTGGAATGGGAAAAGCAGGTGTTTTGCATTTATATGCCTTAAATCTGTATTCCACTCTGAGCTACCTGTGCTTGGTGCCGTGACAGTGCCTAAGATGGAGTGATCTGGCTACGAACCCCACACCTCGCACAGGGGAAAAGTGATGACATTTACTCCTCTAAATGTGTTTTTGAAGAACTAATTTCACTGATGAGCATGTGTGAAATTAGTTTCTGACTAAGATACATTAGGCTGTAAAACAGTCTCATTTACAGCTACATCAGACAAAAAGGCAAGAGCATTTGATGGGCATAGCCCTGTCCGAGAACTTGGAAATGCAAAGGGGTATGATAATCCTCTTCTAAAACTCCACCTGTGCAGGGTCTTTGCTTCAGATGCTTCAGTCTTTTTGAAGGAAGACTCATGTACTTGTTCTCTTCCAACACTGATTGCCTTTCAGAAATGTATGGTTTCATTTGACCATTATGGATTATTTGTTTCTTCATGGCTTTATTTGTGAAGAGGTAACTGAAACTCAGATGTTATGTGTTTCCCAAGCATTTAAACTTTGCCCGATTTCACTTCATATAAGATGCTCAGTTAATATCTATTTTCACATCTCAGTGACACAGAAACTCTACTTAAACCACACAAATTTATCCACACACAAGCTCAATCCTGAGCAGGGTTAGCCTAGGGACAAGAGTGTGTTATTTCACAGCATTCATACACCTGAGTTAAGAGGCCAAAGAGCCCTTTTCATGCCCAAGTCAGTCCATGTGTGACTTAAATGCATCCAAAGACAAGGCTGCCGGCTGTAGGTGATGCTGACAGGGTCTAGTTCAGCTGATATCCTCCTTTCCCAACCCAATCTCCTAGCCAAGCGAAGCGAAGCACTGAACAGAGCAATGATAATTGTGCCTGGAGCAGGCCAATAGGGGATGTCTTTCCTTGGAGATGGGTCAGATCAGTGATGGAAAAGTAACTCAGAGCCCCATTTTCCCCTCATGTGCTGCTCCTTGAGCAGCACAGCTCTTTATCAAGTCAATTGAGCCCTAAATCAGACGGGCATGTTCAGGAGACAGGAAAACTGCACAGGATGGAGCAGAGCAATGTGAGGACCAACAGAGCAGAGAAGGAGTTAGGAGTCTGGATGTGCACGAGAGGGAAGTGGCAGAGTTTTTGGGGGCACAGCATGAAAAGGCTTTCCTACTTTAGTGGTGTGGCACACCTCTGTGTGTAGGGTAGCACAGAGAAATTGAGGACGGGGAGAAGGGGAGGAATCAAAACTGAAAGAAGTGCAAGCATCAATATAAAGTCTGTCAAGTCACAGACAAATATACTGGATGACTTTGCAAATCAGTTCTTCTATAGGGCCTTTTAAACCAACTGACCAGACTGTGACAGACCCACCTCTTGTAATACTGAGAGAAGTCTTCAGTCCCTGAAAACAGGCTCTGATTTTATTTACTTGTTGTCCAACCTTAGCACTGTTTTTCATGTGTATTCCACAGTGTGCAGCACACTACCACATGTTTAAATAGGTAATCAAGTTAAAATTGGGAAAAAGCAAAAAGAAAATTATATCCCTTTGTTAGTGCAGTGTCATGGCAGACACCTGTGGAACACTAAAGTGCAGGAAATGTACAGCTGGTAATGCCTTGCTTTGTACCACACATTGTTCAGTCTTTTTTTTTTCCTTCTTTCTTTCTTTTTTTTTTTTTTTTTTTTTTTTCGTGGTCACAGATCATGGGAGAAAGCAATTTTTCCCTCTCTGAACTAGTCTGCTCAATTTCACTGTTATTACAAACAAGTATTCAAAAGTCTTAAATTGTGTCCTTTTAAGTCATCAGCCGGGTTTGATATCAAGATATCTGAATAAAAGGAAAAGGAAAAAGAATCACAGATTATTATTTTTTCTTGTGGCTTTCAGACCTTTAGACCTGTGATTTAGATCTCGTGTTTCTCTTTCTCCCCGTAGAAGTGAGGAATAGAAAATTTCCTGCTTTTTTTTCTTAATGTGAACCGAGATTGTCAAACCGTAGCAAGATTTCACATGTGAAAGCTAATGCTACACATCCCAAGACTTTTGATAAAAATCACAAGAGTTAGCGATAGCACTTTGGAGTTTGTGTTACTGGAAGTAAAGCAAGCTTGGGAAAACAAAACACACACACAAAAAAGAAAACAACAACAACAACAAAACACCAGTCATAAAGAGCCCTTCGCTGGAATCTTTATTTCTTCCTTCTCCTCTAGGGGAACCTGCGCAGCCAGAATTTAAAAAATGCGCAGAACCTTGCAGCTCCCATTGTGCCAATTCTGCTGCCTTTTCAAACAAGCTCAGCCTTCAGTGTACACGGCGCTCTCGAAAGCCCAGCCACGTAGTTTGCTGCCTAAATGGGAGCTGAGCTGTTTTGCAGAATCTGTCCCATGGGACCTATCAAGCGATGGATACCATGGAAATGTGAGCAATAATGACAATGTATTATCGGGTAAAAGATAATGTCATATACACTAATGCAAATTGCACTCTGTGTGTGTGGGCAGGGCAATTTACAACCACAAGCCTCAGTTTCTTGATCTTTGTGTATTTAGGGCCTGATTCTTCCCTTCGCACACGTTTCACCTAATGTCACATCACTGCCTGCAGTAGAAAGAAACATGATTCATGCTAGTGACAGTAAGAGGAAATTAGTTCTGTTAAACCTTAACCAGAAGTTGCATTAACATTACTTTACATAATATTTTGCATTTTTCTGTCCTACTTTGCAGTGCTATGTATATGTAAAGAACTTAAGGGTATTTATAGAATCGATGCAAGTGGCTTGCAACCACGGCATTGGAGTTACCTATTGTCCTCAGTGTTATGTGACCCCTGCAACTCAGAAAGAAAAGCTGATGCTGTACATTTCTAATGGAGTTTTCACTGAAAATGGATGTAGTCATCATTGCAGTGATAATTGGAAAAAAAAAAAAAAAAAAAAAAAGATGATCAGTGAATGAACAACAGCAGCAGGTGGTAGTAGGTGTTGCTTATTAGATGTGCAGTATTAGAAAAAGAAACAGAATGGTAGTGATCCCCCAAAGTGTCACCTCTCTAAGAAATAATCTGGTACCTGGTATCATTATCCAAGACAAGGGTGCTTAGCAGCCCAAAGCTTGCAAGGGTTAATGGCATGAGAGAGCAAGAAGGGGACTCCTGACTGAGACCTTTGCCAGTGTCTCCGTTTCTGCTTGTGTCACCAGTTATGTGGCTACCAACCACATTATGGTGGCACCTAGTGCACGTGAGTGCCAGTGGTGGAAGGGCTTTGTGCTGAACTTGCTGCTATCTGTGGGACTTAGCTGGGCTCAGAGCATCCCTGGTAGGATGTACAGAGCACCTCTAATAAGGTGCAACCCACTGCAGAGCTGAGGTGTCTTCTGTTTGGACCACACGAAACCACGGACTGAGGCCCCTTGTTCCAGAGGGGTCAGCATTTAGGTGTCAGGATAAACGCTGTGGATTTTGCCATGATTCTCAAGGGCACTATGACCTGTGGTCACGTCTGCAGCTGGGTGACTTCACCTCTGAGCTGGCTTCCTTGAAGCCTGCTTGACAATTTGGTATTCCCAAAAAAATAAAAATAAAATCCCTTATAATGAGATCTTCACTACCCTGTGTTTGAAGCTGGGCCTGTTCCTCTGTGAGGTTTGTTGCAGGTCTCCAGCAAGGAAATGTGGCATTTACTACTTGTGGTGTGAGCCAGGCCATGGCTCTATGGGACTTGTGTTGTTAACCATGCTAAAGGGAATTAACATTTTCAAGGCTGCTGATACTTGTATGTGCTAAGTCTCACTAGGAGGGGCCTATTTCCCTGATGTGCCTATGATATTTGATGGGTAGGTAGGAAGGAAGGCTTTGAGGTGTTCAGAATATTGAGATTCAGCTCTAGTCCTAGCACCTGAGCCCTCTTGAGCAATGCTCTGAGCATCCTAGCTATGTGTTTGATTTCTCATATTGCCCCCAAGGGAAACAGAAAGAAAGAAAGAAAAAAAAAGTGTGTGGGGGGGATGTTTTGGAGAGGGTTGTCTTGGATTTTGTTTGTGCTCTCCTTTTCGTGGTTGTTTTAGCTGTGTGTTGGGGGATACATTGTGTATTTTTTTTTTTTTTTTCCTTTTCTTCTTTCTTTTCTCTTTGATGCCCACATTGCCCTGACCTGATCCATCCTTGCTAAGCATCGTACTCAGAGTGAAAGGCGCTGAGGTCTGTGCTGGTCCTTGGCTCCCAAGGGAATTGTTTCTACTGCCCCAGAGCAAGCTTCAGAGCTCTCTTTCTCTTACATCTCTGCACTTTAAAACTGTTCTGGAGAGCTCCCTTGTCCCAGCAGGGTGAAGTTGTGACCACCAATTCTTTCATGGAGCTTTAGTCTCTACTTTGGCTACCTCAGGCTTAAGCTGAGGAGTGCTTTAAAGGTGAGGAGTGCTTTAAAGGTAAGGAGTGAGGACACTTAATGCTTGAACTTGATTCAGCGTCCTAAGGGAAGTCTATGCACAGAGGCAAGTTTTGATGTGCCCATGCTGCTGAGAAAATGAACAGCAGCTTTTTGTACTAGCTGAAGCTTTATAAGTGCTGGAAATGTCATGCTTTGATATTTTCTGCATCTGTGGTCAAGCTGAGGATGAACAAAGATTTGGATAATTGAAGCTTAGGTCGTCAACAGGCTGAGTGGGATGAGGTCTCTGGGCCAGCCAGAAGTGCTAGGCAGCTTTGCTTGCAGCAAGGCAGGAGCGGGGTGTCGGTGAGTGCCTCTCCTAAACCATGGATCATGCTGACCACCTGCAAGTGCAAAACCCCCAGTATGCTAAAACACACCACAAACCTGACAGAGAGATCAATGAAAGACTTTTTTTTTTTTTTTTCATTTTTTATTTTTATTTTTATTTATTTTTTAAATACAACCAATGCTGGCCACAAAAAAAAAAAAATAAAAAAAAAGTGCAGCTCTCTCCCTGTACTCCCTGCACAACCATCCATCTCTTGGAGTGGTCGCTCAGCACTGAAAATTCCCCTGAAGGAGAGTGCACAGGAAAATGCTGCCAAGCTGGTGCTAGCTGGGTGGACTGCCATGCGTCCTGGGGCAGGGGAGGAAGGAAAGAAGGCACACTTGGGCAAGCTGCCTGGCTGAGGGATGGAGAGAGGTTTCAGGCTCCGTGCTCTGCAAAATGTCCTGCCAGATACAGTCATGAACACTGATGGGGAAGAGATTTGCTTTTGTTCCAGATAAAATGACAATTGGAGGTTTGGCCCATGATGCAATTGGGATGGGTTCTGAGGATTATGCTGTTGTCCATCTGGTTTGCTCCAAGCAAAGGAAGGATTGTCTGAAACTGTCTGGGAAGGACTCAGAAAACTCAGAGATGGGTGAGATAAAAGAAACCAAAAAGAAAAGGGTTTCTCACCCTATCCTGAGCCAGTCCCCTGTTCAGATCGTGAGGTAGTTAGTGCTAGGGAACAAGTCAGACCAGCTCTTGTTCCTCACTTCTGTGAAGAGGCAGGAGGAGAGAAAAATCAACAAAAAAGCAAAGGAACACAGAGAGGTGCCATTGCAGCAGGGGGAGGTGGTGATGAGCAGCCGGGCACACCTGCCAGGAGTTTGCCTTCTCCCCAGCCTTGCCTGGGCATGTGCTGGGTGAGTCTGCTTGGGGAGGCTTCAGCTGTGATGGCCAAGCTAATCGGGGCTGACAGCAAGTGTCTGGGGGCAGCTATGGTCACTGTAGCATGAGTTTGTCAGGAAGGGCCTCTGGATGCCGACACTCCTCTGCCTCCCACTACGTCTCACCCCTGCAGCCGATGTCCTCTGCTGTGTTGGAGCCATGAACGCATCCCTGCCTTGCTACAAGGAGTGGTTTGCTGGTGAGGTCTCATCACACACCCTTCCCCACCCCTTACCCCTGTCTGTGGGCACAGGGCAACAGGGAAGCATTATCTGAGGCTCATTTTCAGACGCTTGGCTGTGAGGATCTTTCCTCGGATGCCTACAGCAGATGTCATTTTATTTTCTCCTTCCCCCTGGCCTCCTCATGAGGGGGAGCAGGGAGGAGAAAAGGTCTTTCAGAGCCCACACCTGGCACTCATGAATATTTCATGTTTCTAGCTTTTCTTCCCCTTGAAGAGCAAAACCTTTTTATATTTGATGCCCTGGGAGCCTGTTTGGTTGCTGAATGTTGCTTCATCAATGCTTTCCCTCCCTGCTTTTCCTCTGGACTACGTGGTCCCTCTTCCTTTCTCTTTTCAGTGAACATCTCTTTTTTTTTTTTTCAAAGGCTGCTTCAGAAAAGGTCATTGTCCCTTTCATATTCCTTCCTTGCTGTGAGCCAGCGTGGCTTCTGCGCTGACAATGGTAAAGGACACACGGGGACTGGGGAAGGGCAGCGGTGGGGAGAGGGAGTCAGGACAGGAGAGGTGTGCACAGATGCTATGGAGCAGGGGAAAGGCAGAGATGAGATCTCTGTAGTCACAGCAAGAGAAAAGTGAAGGGGGAGAGAGGCAGCAGTAGGACTTTGTTGAAGAAGCAGCTTTCCAGCACCGTCTAGAAACCGTTGTGCAGGACACACCAGTGTCACCATGGATGGGGGCTGTCCAGCAAAGGCCCCTTGGAAAAGAGAGGTGTCATGGCTCTGCAGGGCAGGATGCTCCCAAAGCTGCACTGACAAGCATGCTGTGACCCCTGCCTTGCCTTCTAACCATTTCTATTGCCTTTTGGTTGCTTTGGAGACTTCAGTCCCAGACAGGGTCTTGACTAAATCACCACGTTCCATCCTTAGTCTCTTCAGCCTTTCTCCTTCTTTCCCCCACACTTTCTGAGTGCTTGAAGAAACAGGGACCTCTTGCAGAGACACCTGCTCAGGCTCTGCAGACCCCAAAACGTGCTGCTCTGCAGGGGCTGGTTCCCTTCTGCCTGTGAAAGCGTTGAGATGCCTGGCAGTGAGCCTCCTTCCTTGGAGATCTGCAGCAGGTGCTTTATAGCATGGCTGCCAGAGTAGTCTGCCCTTTCTCAGGGCCAAGGGACTGCAAAATGGGTTCCCAAAGCAATTGTTTTGCAGTTTAGGGCACAAAGTAAAAGAGGCTTTATACAAAGTGAGGCAGGTGTTCCACAAGAGAATTGTAATTGCTGTTTCGATGGATATAAGTTCAGTGTTTTTATTCATATCCACAGTGGGCATTGATGGGCAGGGAAGGATGAGAGTTTTCAAATGGGGGATTTTTTAAAATCAAAATTGGGTTTCATTTGGACTTAGAAATGGAACCTACCAATGCTGAAATTCGTTGTGATGTGGGAAAGATGCCACGCTCTGGGGCCACCTGCCTGATGCTGGGGGCCCAGGTACCACAGTGTGCCTAGCATGAGGGCAGTGGCTGTGATCCTGGAGCTGTGGATAATGCTGTCCTCTATCCTCCTCTGACAGTCAGGAAGGTGAATGTGTGGGCAGGCAGGAGGCTTCCAAGAGAAAGGCAGGCAAGTTTTGCAAGCCACTCGTCTTCCTGTGGAGCAAAAACAAAATCAGTTTTTGCAAAATCAGCAAATTCTGGCCTAGCAAGCATTTTGTCTGTGAAATCCCTTGTGGGACAAGTGCTCTGCATTTCAGCTGAAGGGCAATCTAATTGTTCCTGCTGCCACTGCTCTGAAATACATCACCCCCTCTTGCAGCGTTGCTGGTATAGCAACATCAGTATATATTCCTGTGTTACTTGGCTCTCCCTAATGTACTGACCAGGGCAGTTTATGGGCACTAGGGAGCTCGTGCTGTGTAGCAATGTTAATGCTGGGAACATGCTGCGCTGCAGTGAGGGTGTGTGGCTTTATAGCCAAAGCGATGCACAGAGTGCTGCTGCAAAGCTTGGGAGGTCATGGAGACAGGCAGCAGGGCACCGTGCCTGTGCTGCTGCGCTTTGTATGGTGACAGATCAGAGAGCCAGCAGTGACTCATGACATGTCTACGATCCCCAGTGAGTGGCTGGGCTGCTGAGTTACTGATGTGCTGTCTAGAAAGCGCCTTAGCTGGTGGCTGGCGATACAGCTGGGCAGTCAGGCAAGCGGGGCTTTGCAGCTGCTCCACAGCCTGGTGTTAGTCATCTCCTGCAAGAGCTAACACCATCATTCCTTCTCCTTCGTAATCCACCCTTAAGCATCTCCTACCTGCAAACAGCACTCCTGCCTCTCCCACCCATCCCCAAACATTCCCCCCTGAGCTAAACCAGGCTGATGTCCCACACCAAGCACCCTCCTCCCTCTCCCTTCAGTGCACGTGCCCTGCTGACTACACTCCCATTCCCTCTCCACCACAGGAGCAGCTGGGGAACGGAGGCAGCCTAATGCACAGCATCATGTGGCTAATTACTTGACACTGGGCATACAAACGGGATTAACTTGTGCCTCAGAGGGCTGTCAGTGAATCCTAATCTTATCTTCCCCTCTTCTTTCCCCTTCTCCTGCCATCTGAAGTAATGAACTGGTTATAAATACCTAATTAGCTAATTATTTGCTGGCCTACATGGAACATCTTCAGTGAAGGAACTCTCTGGGCCCCTGGGGGAGAGACCTCTGTGGTGGTGAGGAGAGATAACTGCACAGGGTTAAAGGCGGTACGGTGATGCTCAGAAGGATTTCTAGGTTTTCACCATCCCTGGAGAGCAGAGGAAAAGTCATTAGCTCTATGGAGAAACAAGTCTGTCCTTACCCCTGCTTCTGGCTGCATGAGCTCAAGAGCTGGGAGAGAAATAAAACCAGAGAAAGAATTCATTATGTGATTTAACAAAAGGAAAAGTGGGGAGGATTTGGGAAACATTTGTGCTGGCCAGAGGTGCCGTGCCAACAGCATTTTGGACTGTGCCCACTACCTGTGTGCTCCATCCAAGAAAGGAGAGTGTGGTCTCCAGGACCATCCCTTGATAAGGCTGCCACCGAGAAGACCAATTAATGCCAGTAGTTTGTGTGAGTTGGAGACGTCCATCCCATGAGGCAGGCTGGCCTCAGGCTGTCAGTGCAATTCTCCCAGGTTGTGGCATGCAGTCATCAAATTGGGATGACTTTCGGTCCAAGCCATCTGAGGGATGAGGTTGCTAAGCTGCTGGGCATCTTTGGGATAGAGTTTTTACTTGGTTGCCTTTCTGCAGGAAGGGGGAGGGGGAAATATCAATCAGATGGCCGATGGTGCCGAAAGTCTTATTCCTTTTTCTTCTCAGTGCTGCAAACAGAGGCCTAGGGTTAAGAGATCATAGCATCACAGCAGCTCTGCTGGCTGCCTGTCAGTGGAGGTTAGGACAAGAAAGGGCAACGATCATAAATCTAGCCCGACTGGGGCAGTAATTAATTTCCGACACTCTGCTTTTTATCTTTGTGGCTCTTTTTTTTCCTGTCTCCTAATTTTTCCTTTATTTTCCTTTCCTTTCCTCCTCCTTCCTGTCTTTTCTCCCTTTCTCTCTCTCCATCCACCCCACACTTGCTCCTTCTGGTTCTCTTCCACCCCCGCAGGCATGCGCATCCTTGTGAATTTGCTCCTGGACACCTTGCCCATGCTGGGAAACGTCCTCCTCCTCTGCTTCTTTGTCTTCTTCATCTTCGGCATCATCGGGGTGCAGCTGTGGGCTGGGCTGCTCCGCAACCGCTGCTTCATGGAGGAGAACTTCACAATGTGAGTGCCTGGGAGGTGATGTCCCTTCTTTTCTTCCAAGGGTGTTTTTCTCTCCCTGTCTCTGCTCTCTTGTCTTCTGCTGCCTGGCTCTTTGCATATTGCTTCCTCCAAAAATCTGTAGGGGAATATGGTGCAGAACATTGGCTGTGTCTTGCAGTGACTGAACAGGGAGGGAGGGTAAGGGCAGGTGCAGATGGATTTCAGCCCATCTTCACAGTACACAGATGCCTGTGGTCATTAGAATTCAGCTAGGCACAAGATAGTGTAGTGGTCTCCTCCAGCCGTGCCCAGAAATTGCCCACTCCTCCCAGAAACAGCTGAAACTCAGAAACATCAGACATGTTGTCTTTCTCCCAGAAGAATGAGTGCTTGAATGGAAAAAGCAGATGCATGAAAAAGTGGACACAGTTCTGGCAAAGAGCCTGGAGCCACACAGGAGTTAGTTACAGGTGCCTGAGGTTCATCCTGGAAGGGTCTGGGGAACCTGCAGGACACAGTTCTCCTCCTCTATGGAAGCAGTGGGGTAAAAAAGCTCCTGCCCACAGCAAACTTTCTGATTACCCTCCCCATGAGCAAAGCACAGCTCCTCCTGTTGACTTTCCGGCTTTAACTGATCTCCAGCTTTAAAATGCCTTCTTAAAACCATACAGTAACTCCAGACCTTTGATCAGTTTAGACTGCTTTAAAAAAGCTAACGCCATAGAACAGTTTAAACTGATTAAACAATTCTGAAGCTTTAGATCATCTCAAATTGGAAAAAAAAAAAATAAGTGCGAAAATGCAATCTGCAGAACAGCAATGGGGTTGGAGAGTAGGAGCTACTTAAAGCAGCCATTTACATAGTTTATATATTCCTTGGGGAGAAACGGATGTTTAGGATGATTGGCCTTTATGTAAATCACAGTAGTAGTACTTTAATGAGTGTAATTAAATCCAAACAGAGTTGATGTAACTGAGAAGTGAATTGGGGCCACAGCCTGTAAAGTGACAGATACTGGATAATCTTTGATTGACCATTATTAGAGAAACAAAGTCTGCAGGCACCTAGTTCATCAGTGACGCGGATGTGTAATGACAGAAGCTTGTGGCTGAGTCCCAGTTAGCTTAGAATCTGAGGCTTTTTCTCTTTCCTTTTTCATCAACACCTGTCCCCTTCCAATGACACGTGGAGAAAGAGTCTGCAGTCATGCAATGTGAAAGCTGTGTATTGTAGCACCACAAGGAATGCAAGTGTGCCAGATAAAGTTTAATGGAAAAATTTAAATCTCCACCTTTCATACCATTATCTCATCTCAAGCTAGGCAAGCATAGATGATTTTAATTATTCATGCATTTGGAAGGTGTCTGCATTATTTGGGAAAAAGAACGTGAACTTGTCATGAAACATTATACCCATAATGCCAACTGTCAATGAAGAGTCAAAATTAAGGTTAAGTCAACTTTAACTTTGCAATTCCTGATTTTAAGGCTTAGCTGAGCAATCTTAATTATGCAAAAACTGGATTTTTTTTTTTTTTTTTTTTTTTTTTTTTTTTTTCCTGGAAGTACAGAAGATTCAGTGCCAAATGTTATAAAACATGTCCATCAACAGTTACATACATGAGCACATCACATTAAAGCCTGATGAACTTCCTTAATATCATTGCATCTGATTTAGCTTTGATGCAGATGGGAAGAGTGATCAGAATGCAAATGTCTGCATTCCAGCTTCTCTCCATCTCCATGCAAGCATATTGTGTAATTTAGGTTGGGGTGTTCTAATGGAGGGCAAAGCTCTGAAAACTGGGGACAGACCCCTGGAAACTCCCTGTTTTCCAGGAGCCCTGTCCTTCCATACTTTCTCTTGAAGAAATAAACCTGGAAATCCTTTACTCAGCACCATCCCTGTCAGAATGGCAGCTCCAAGCTCCACCAATATCACTGATGTGAAAACATCTGCTGCAGGAAGATTATGACTGTGTTTTTTATCCTTGCAGACAAGGTGACATTGTCCTGCCACCTTATTACCAGCCTGAGGAAGATGATGAGATGCCCTTTATCTGCTCGCTGTCAGGAGACAATGGAATTATGGGCTGTCACGAGATCCCGCCCCTGAAGGAGCGGGGCCATGAGTGTTGTTTGGACAAGGACGATTATTATTACTACAACTCAGTCCGGCAAGAGTTCAACATCAGTGGCATGTGTGTCAACTGGAACCAATACTACAACGTGTGCCGTACAGGAAACGCCAACCCGCACAAGGGTGCCATCAACTTTGACAATATTGGGTATGCCTGGATTGTGATATTTCAGGTAAAAACAAAGCTCAACTATTTTTTTTTTTCCATTTCAGTCTTTCTTTGATCCCGTGATGTTTTCTGCAGGGTGTGATACAGCTGCAGAGAGAAAGGGGCATTACTATTCTGGCAAGCGAGACCAAGTGCTTACTGCATAGAGTGTTCCTGAAGATGGGTAGGGATGTAGAGCTGTTCTAGGCACTCTTCAGGCTTACTTGTACCTGTTTTATTTATTTATTTATTTATTTATTTATTTATTTTAACCCAGATCATTATAGCAAAGGAGTCTCTTATTTGTTTGTTTATTAATTAATTTATTTATTTATTCGCAGCAATTTTTGCAGATGGGAGTGAAAATCCTTGCCTTTTTTCTTTTCCACTGGCGGTACGCAGTGTCCAGTCCAAGGGGCACAGAAACCTGCTGCAGGTTTTCCCCCGCTGTGATCCAGGGAAATGAACTATTTTAATGAAATATGCCTGCTGTGGGCTAGCATGATCTCACAGGCTTTGACAGTATGCCAGTGTCACCAAGCAGTACCATGCTGATTTCCTGGAATGGAAATTTGGCCTCCTTGAAAGGAATTTTTGTTTCTCACCTTCCTTGGTTTGCAACAGCCTCACCAGTATCTGCCTGTGTACACTGATAAATGAACTCTGGAAGCCCACTTCCCTCCTGATTCTCTTTTTGTTGCAGGTGATCACACTGGAAGGGTGGGTGGAGATCATGTACTACGTGATGGATGCCCATTCATTCTACAATTTTATCTACTTTATCTTGCTGATAATTGTAAGTATAAGACTCAATGAGTCTCAGCATTGCAAGCTAAGAGTCTACAAAAAGTCAGGAATTAGGTCAACACATATACTGGGTAGCAAACTACTGTACCTGGATTTCCACTTGGTCTCTCAGGAATCCAGCTCAATGTTTTTCTCTGACAGTGAGCGGCAGGATCACATAGTTGTCAGTCAGCCTTTTCTCTTTCACTCAAAGAATATGCTCAGGATAGATTCCTAAAACATCAATACCCAGTGTAGGATAATGTGTTCATCCAAACATCTTGTTTCATAGCAAATTCCTCAAAACAGTAGGCCCAAAAGTACAGCAAACAATTTCTGCACCTTTTCTCCTACTTTGTCTTTTGCACATTTGAAACTCTTGAATCATTCCTGTTTTATGGCTACTGACAGTACCTGGATTTCTCAGATTCAGGGTCTCAGATTTGGATTTTATCAGATTCAGGGTCTGTCATGCTGAATTACTTCCTCGCTGAGAAAAAAAAGGAGCTTCTGCTCCCAAAGTGTCATCAATCCAACATAAGCAGGCTGCATGAGATCACTTGTGGCTGGTGGGAATGGAAGGAGAGCAGTGTCAGCGATGAGAACTTCATAAGAAGTTTTTGAGCCCTGTGTATTTATACATGTGAAAGTTGAAGGTGATTGTTTTGTTGTAAGGACGTTTGTTATCTGTGCCTGGAGGGAGAGGTGAGAAAAACAATCCCGTTGCCTCTTTCATTCCTCAGGCCTCTTCCCACTTATAAACACTTTTTTTTGGAGTGAATGTCCCGTTTCTAACAAGGAGGCATTCCCTTTTTTTTATGAAGACTTGCACTTTCCCTATATGGGGACCAAAGTCAAAAGTAGAAGGGAAAGACCTAGGATGTATTATGGGAAGTATTCAGTCTGTACATGGTAGGTGTCATTTAGCCAGTAAGGACCTCAGTATGTATTTTCAATACCTACGTGCATTTGGATAGACCGCTGAATGGACCTGGCTAAGATTCTGCTCTGCACCTACTACTACTGTGTGGTCATGCCCTCCTGGAAACAGATCTCTAGAAACAGCTACCCAGTAACATTAACAGACTTACCTGGCACAGGTTCTGTTTTAAATTCAGATTGGCATGCAATGTTTTGAGAACAAATAAACCTTAGTACAGTTTCTGGGAGAAATTCTGTAGCCTGTATATATGGAGAGTGGCACAAAGAAAAATCTGCTGATCCATTCAGGTTAGAGAACTTATGAAAAAGATGAATCTTCATGGTATTCCATGTTTCTCCCCCCCTTCTGGCCTTCTACCAGCACAAGGGAAAGACGAGAGAGAAACAAGAAAGGTGACCTGTTCGCTTGGGCTGAAACACGAGCCAGGACAGCAGAAGTGAAATACACCTTGAAGAATGCTGTTCTTACTTTGAGGCTGGAGAGTCCCAAGGAAAGTCAGGCTAGATATGACTGTACGGGATGGGAGGGGAGCTCCTCACAGCTCTGTCCCGAGAGCCAAACCAATCATCCACTGCTTTTTGTGAACCCAGAAAGCAATAATTTCCCATATTGTTTGTTCAGATCTCCCATCATGTGACAGATATTTAGGACCTACCTGCATTATCTCTTTGAATAGCATGGCCAGGATACCCATATTTGCATAACGAGTAGTTTAGCAAAGGATTTACTCCCAGTCTCACACCCGGCTCTCCCAGAGCCAGGAAGGGCTGTGCAGAGCCAGTGTTCAACCGCTGAGGTGGGCATACCCATCTCCTATGGGCCAATTCCAAAAACTGCCCCCTCTGGCCCCAGCTCCAAGCTACGCAAATTCTGTCAGCGTATTTTTGGTTTTGAAACAGGATCATCCTTCCGGAGTTGGCTCACCTCATGTGGATTTCCAGTGATTCAAACTTTGTCTCTGAATTTGCAGGCAGCTGAAAACCCTCAATTAAACACTCCACCTGAGATTTTACTGCAGAGTGTCATTGACATTTCTAGACACGCCCTCCTCATTTGCAGAAGCCATGTAGGCTTATTTCCATCAAACACAGGAGCACATGAACCTCAACTTACTCTGGGGACTTCTCAGAACAGAGGAGCGTTATGCTAGATAGGGTATTTCCTCCGCCTTTGGTGGAATTACACCAAGAAAGGATTTAGCATTTCTGTTACTTTCTTTGCACAGCTAATGCATCTTTCCAGGGTGCTGTTGCAGCACATAGCAAAACCGCAGTGTGAACTTGCTGTCACTTGGTGTCATTTTCCCTCCAATTCTTCTTATAGCAATGACACTTCATCTTCAAGTCTTATGAAGCACAGTCCTTATGGCCTTTATCCTGCCCTCCTTCTTCATGGTTGAAAGGCCTGGGTTTCTAAACCAGATTGCTCTGACAGTCATACTTCAGGCCTTGGCTCTCTGCTTTTTGACGTACCTCTAAGCTTTGGCTCGAACTCATTCTTCTGGGGCTGGATCTCCATGGACAACTCCTTAGAGTTATGCTTTCATCTATGACTTCTCCATCCTTCACAGCGATATCTTTAAACACCTGTGCAAGGGCATTATCTGTTACGGCTCATTAGGCAGGAAGAAGGCTCCACCACCTGGATACATTCCCAGCATTTTCTAGGACTCCTGCATTGACATGGTCCCTGAGGGGAAGAGCACCATTTGATCCCGGCACTGAGTGGTCTTGCAGAACCTGGTTAAAACATTTTGTGTATTCAGCAAATTGTAAACAGCTTCTGGCTCTGCCGAAGACTAGGGAGGTGGTATTAAGGAAGGCCTGCTTTCACTTCTTGGGTCAGTGCTCCATTTGGGTCTTCCTGCTTGAAGTCTAGCTTTCTCTGTGTCACTGCTTCAGCTACTTGGCCACTGGTGTTGCTCCTGGACTAGAGAAACCTTCAGGCTCTTCTGAACTCTCAGGTTTGCATTCACATTGCAACAGTTAGGCCTCCTGGAAATGCCCTGTTCTTACATATGTGAGCTTCAGAAGACAAGCTGGATATTCTGGAATAAGCAATAAAAATAATAGGCAAGTAAGTCAGCATCTCCAGCACCAGTCAGATTTTATTAGATGCTGTAGAAACAGGGATCAAGCCTTAGGCTGAACAAGGCCGGGATTCAGCTTAATCAAAGTACAGCTCAATACAAAGTTCAGGCCTGAGACTGAACAGGACTCCTTGTGCTGGGGCTTCACATCAGTGGTCTCCCTCTGGCTCTGTCAGATACTTTGTCTGACTCTGTGTCAGACACTTCTGGTCTTCCCGCTCAGCTGGCTGAGATGGATAGCTCAGTTGCAAGCCATCTGGGACCTTTCCTGTCATCGTGCTGGTTGGGAGGCAGAGACAAGCTCAGCAGATCTCTGGAGTCTGTGGACTTGTGCCTTAAGGATTAAGCAAGCTCCTTTGTTTTGTGTTTGATATTCCAGCTAAGAGGTTCAAGGACTACTTGCCATACCCAGTCCTTCTACTCCTCCCCTTTTCAATCATCTGATCACAGCAAACAATTCCCTACAAGAACAGAACTCAGTGGTGTGAAACCTGAACCCTCCTCAGGATTCACCCCAGGCTTAAAGTATGACCCTGCTGAGGGCATCTTGTTGCCCTCAGCTTCTCTGCTTGTCCCCTAGAGAGAAGGTGCCACATGTCTTAATTGTTTGTAGCTCGTGGAGACTTTGGAAGTTGCAAAGGCCCAGGCAGTGTTGCAATTTGCATTTCAGAAATGCACAGCAGGTATCCAGCTCCCAGCCCTGCCTCACTCGGGGCAAGCCAAGGGAGAGAACTGAACAGACAAAGCCTGTGAGGGTCGTGTGGTGCTGAGGGGGAAGAGGGCAAGGGAGCACATTGGAGGAGAATTTGGATTCCCAGTCATACCCTCATCAGTGAAAACATGTAAGAGATCATGGACTACAGAACTCCTCAGGGGAAGGTGAAGGGATCTGAATGAGGCATTGTTTTTCGTTTCAAGGCCATGTACAGAAGCTAAAGGGAAAATAGGTTTCATCACTGAGAAGGGCTCAGTGATGAAGGGAAACAGAATTAGAACAGCTTTGAAGGGTGCTGAGAGGAAGAGGGGAAAAAAAAAAAAAAATAAAAAGCCCATTATTTTGAAGTGGTTTATTGTCCTTATGCTGAATCTGTTTGGGAAGGGCTTCATGTTTCAAAGGCTTATTCAGATGCTAGCAGGGACATCTCCCCTTTGAAATACTGAGAGCCACTGTATTGAGCTGCTGGGCACCTGTGTGCAAGAGAAAGGGATTTACGAGGAGACAAGCTTGTGGGGAAAGTGGCAAGGGCTGTGCACTGAGGGGAATGCTGTTTAGGTAGGTATTTGGGTAGGTACAAGCTGGGGTACTTGATTGAAAAAAAATTTCCACCTTTTGGTGGAATTTATTTTTTGGCCTCTGTAGGGACAATAGCAAGAACTTGGGATTTTTTTTTAATTTCTGAGAAACTGGTGGAGTGAGCTGTGGTTGTTTTTGTATTTGACATGGAAAACCTAGGCTGGAGGACAAGTACAATAAGAGCAATTATAAAATGTCTGGTCTCAGAAGAATCAGAAGAATAGAAATTGAGCAAAGTACTATTTTGACAGACTATTTAGAGTCCTTCTCAAAGTCATTAGTTTTTGTAAACTCCAATCTCAAGAGCTCATTCATTTCAGTGAAGTGCCATCTCCCTTTATGGTGTAAATGATAGAAATAAATAAAATGCCCCAAGAACACTGACGTGTCCTCCAAGAGTTGAAGACCGTAAATGACAGTGCATGATTTTTCCAGTAGTAAATGAGCAAGAAGAGAATAAAGCAACCAAAATAATCCTCTGTTTCCCATCTTCTGTTTAACACAAAGGAAAGGGAAAGAGAAAGTCCAGTTTTAATCAAACCCTTTGTAGGTAACTTCTAAGTGACTTGCTAAAGGTCCCAAACCCTGCCAAAAGAACCAAAATTAGGGCCTGAGTTTCCCGAATTTCCATTCAGAACTCTAAATTCTGCAGGGAAACAACAGAGAGTGAGTTCCCAAAAACAAGCTCAGCCAATGCTGGCTTTTCCTGAAATCCCATCTCCATATGCAGACTGGTGGTAGCTCTAAGTTCCTGCGTTCACCTTCCCCTCCTCTCTCTGCTTTCCCCCTGCCACATGTCTTTTCTGACGCTGACATTGCCTGTCCCTCCTTCTGCTTTGCTACTAGGTGGGCTCCTTCTTCATGATTAACCTGTGCCTGGTGGTCATCGCCACACAGTTCTCGGAGACCAAGCAGCGGGAGCACCAGTTGATGCAGGAGCAGCGGGCCCGGTACCTTTCCTCCAGCACTGTCGCCAGCTACATGGAGCCAGGAGACTGCTACGAGGAGATCTTCCAATACGTCTGCCACATCGTGCGCAAAGCCAAACGCCGCACCCTTGGGCTGTACAACAGCATACAAAGTCGGCGCCAGGGCCACGTGGAGCCGAGCAATGCCAAGCTAGGCATGAACAGGAAAAGGCAGAGGCACTACAGTAAGGATTGTACGGGTAAATCTGGAAATGTTGGTACTGGAAACATGAGCATAACTGGGAGCATCTCCATGTGGCTAGCTTGCCAAAGGAGCTTTTGCCTACAAAGCACAGAGTTAGAATTAACACTGGCCTTTGAGCGTGGAGCTATACCAGTGTGCCAGACCAGTAAGGTGGAGGTGATCAGCATAAATGGGAATGGAAACTGGGGTGACTACCAGGCAACCCAGATCTGAAAAAAAATTGTGACAACATTAAAGACATTGACTGAGTCTTGGAAAGGACTCCAGGTCTGGTATAGCAGGAGAGTGATGGCAGTTTGGGAGAGAGACATATTAGGGAAATATGAGGCAGTGGGACTAAGGATTGGACTGGGTGATACAGCTGATCCCTCAGAGCTCTCCTCTCAAACTGGATTGCTGTGGGACCTCAGGAGAGAAGCAAAAGGGAGCAGAACTGCAATAAGGTGTCCCATGAGCCAAGAGAGAAGAGCAACGCTGAAGAAGTCGGTTTGATGTGTAAAGGCAATGGAGACAATTTATCTTGATGGGAACACATCCTGTTGTGTAAAATTAGATATGAGGTACCATTTAAATTGGATTCCTGGCCTGAAAAGTGACTGTAAAAACAGTATTATAGAGTTAGTATTAACTGCCTGCTGATGCATTTCGTAAGAAATGCTCTCAGTTAACAAGCAGAAAGACGGATTTTCCTTCAGCTAGTCTTGCATACTCAGTCTTTCATTTTCTTTACTTGCTGAGAAGAAGATTTCTGCAGTTCTCATGCACTGTGTTAATTAATTAATTGATTCATTCCCACAAGTGTCCATTTGATCTTCCAGGCGCAACTGGAGATTTGAGGAACTTTGTTTTCTCACTGAAGTCAGCAGATCATTCTGATTCAGAGTGCATGGACTATCAGGAAGAACTGTTCTTGTGTTATCTCTTCTGTCTTCTAGAGATGCTTTGCTAATGTAGCGTCCCTAATTTAGAGAGTTCAGCTCAGTGTCTGGGTTCTTGGAACCCACTTGTGTCTGTTCAGGCCAGAGGCAGCCCTCATGATCATTTTTCCCTCAGTTCGCACTTAATACAAGTGACTGAGTCTCAGGCTATGATTTCTGCATCAGACAAAACAGTTCTTCCTCTGATGGACATGAACCCCCGCTGAGCCTAATCACTGGCAGATGAACAGTACCATGCCTTATGGTGACACAGCCAGTCAGTGTAAAGCACCCAACGGCAATGGCTTTTATTGCTGCCCTTGAGATGATTTGCCAGTGTTTAATCATCCTTACAGCTAAAAAGCCCTGTTACACTGTCTAAAAACCCAAAAGCCAAACAGGTGCCCAGCTTGAATGCCTTTTTTGGAGGAAACAATGCTTTCTCTTCTAAGCACAATCATTTCTCTCCCCAGGGCTTTGCCAACAGCACAACTCTCTTGACTGCCCTCCTCAGGGCTTGGTCCAGCCCATTGCTGTGACAGCAACCTCTGATCCCACCAACTGTCCCCGATGCCACAGGGGGGAACATGACGCATCCCGAAGACTCTCTGTCCTGGGCAGCGCTGATTCAGACCAGGAGGATGGAGGAGCCAGTGAAGAGGAGGGAGAGGGCAGCAGAGGGGACCAGGGTGCCTCAGCACTGGAGAAGGAGGAGGAGGAGGTGGAAGAAGGTGGACGGCTGAAGCTCTGCAGTGACATGTGGCGGGAAGTGAGGGTCAAGCTTCGAGGGATTGTGGACAGCAAGTACTTCAACCGTGGGATCATGATCGCAATCCTCGTGAACACCATCAGCATGGGCATTGAGCACCATGAGCAGGTAAGACACGCAGGGTGGGCAGTGGGGAATGGAGGGTTGTGTTCAGGGATATGGCCTGCCTAAGCAGCAGGTGCAACCCGCTGGAGGCAGAGACTGAGCAATTTGGACCCCAGGCCATAGCACAGATGGTCCCAGCATGGCTTTGAGAAAGCCTCAGGATATTGCAGGGTCATTTTTTCCCTATCCCTGCACTTAATCACTTTTTCTGCCTCCATGTATATTCCACTCAATTCCCTTCAGTTCCTCCTTTTCCTCATCCCTTCTCACTTTTGTCCCTCTGTTTTTCTTTTCTAACCTGTCTTCTCTCTCCATCTGTTTCTCTCTCCTTCACCCTCGCCTCTTCCATCTTCCTCATCTCTCTCTCATTTCTCTCTTCATTAGCTTACTGAATCCTTAGTCTATTTGGTTAATTTAATGTGCCCTCTGGGGATGTCACAGGCACTTCACCAGCATCTCAATTCAAATCCATCAGCTTGCTAGCCTTTCCAGCTTAATTAACAGATGCCTGAGCACAGTCTATCTGCACAAGAAGGCTAGGAAAGGCACCACCTCCAGTCATTTTGGGGGCTCAGATGGCTTGAGCCTTTCCTTTGCCCTGACAGCAAGAAGTGATAGATATAGGTCAAGGCATAGACAGCAGGTGTGGGCACAGGTTTGCCTTTCGTGCCAATAGTTTTCAGGCAGCTCTGAGTCAGCAGTGCACTTTATCCTAATGACAGACTTGTGAGATGGAGAAGGATTGTGTGCCCTTATTTTACAGCTGGGAAACAGAGGCTGTGTCTACTCTGTTCTGTGCAGAGCAGTCTTGAGAAGGTATTAAATATGTCTGTGACTTGCGTTTGCATTGCTGGCTGGTAGCTCTGTTGCACTTTGGGTTAAACATCTATGCTTCAAATCCACACTACCAGTCTGAATATGGCCATGATTCACCCCACATATCTGTCAAGATCACAGAAATAGGAGATTGGTCCACAGCTGAGATGCTGTCTGCATCAGGGAGCTTTGGAGCCAAGTCAAATTCTGGCCCTGAATACAGTCTCAGGTAGCAATGAGACAGGTAGTGAGACTGGTTTAAGCAGGCACTCAGACTTGCCCTGTGCTGTAACAGGATGGAGATATTTAAAACCCAGAACATCCTAATTTCCCTGTTTGAGGCGACACAGTGGCTGAGCCAGTATTTGAAGCCCCGGATGTCTGGATCCCACCCATATACCAAGCATTAGACCATTTTTAAAAACCCAGCTGACTTCTGATATGAGGATGGGGAACCTTAATTTGATCCCAGAATGCAAAACTGCTCTGTATGCTTCAGTACCAGAAAAATACTGGCAGGAGCTCAGAGGAGAGGAGAATGAAGAAGAGGCTGGAGGGGTTGACTCATGAAAACAGATAAAAAAGAGCGATGTATTTATCACGTAGCAGAAAGATGACTAAGGGTTGAAGCCCAGGACAATGTGAAAACTGCCCACTGATGCTTTAAAGATGCAAGCACCAAGCAGGGGGAGGCATTGTTCATTTTGGGTTATTGGAGACTGCGTGAATTAAGAGTTTAACAGAAGAGTATTTGAGCTGGAGGTAGTGGGCTCACTCTCTGGCTATTGTGTATGCGAATTTAAGCCCTTCTGGGCTGCCTCTGCTGTGTTTGCACAGCCCTCAGCAGAGCAGGATCTGCCTGCAGCCTCAGGGTTTCTAGTAGCAGGTTATTAATGACACATCCTTAAAGTTATGCTATCACTTTTTATCCATAAGTACCTAGGAAAGGCTCACAGCCCTGTGGGCTGTTTCTACTAGAAAAAAAGATGTCGACCGAATTGATCATAACTGAAAAATGTCATGCAGCCTGTTTATTTAAAATGTGTGTGCTGAGCCCTGTTTACCTGGCACAATAAAATAAAAAATAAATAAAAAAGTAGTTCATAACATTAATTCCAAGCATTTTTCGGTCTGCAGTTAACTCAAAACCACAGAGGCATATGTGTGCACTTCCCTTTGCTTTTTGATTTTTTCTCAACCCCCGCTATTGGTATATCTCAGACTGGTGCTTCACTGTCTCCTTTTCTCTCCTTCCCCTCTCTTTTTCCTGATACTTTTCCATCTAGAAACACAAATTTTCATAGAACAGTGACTAGAAAACCCCTCTGCTCCCAGAGATCTATGATTTGCAGGGTGACACCATCTTATGACTGAAGTAGTTTCTGTTGTTTCAGCTACTTCATTGTGTGAATCTCTTCCAGTTGAGAGCTAACAGGAATGGAGATCCCTTGAGCTTTGATTTTCTGGTGCATGAGAGATCACAATCCCAGCCTCTCACTGGGACATATCTGTCTGGGCAGGACTGTGTATGAAAGCATTGCAGGTCCTGTGAGCAGCTCACAGCATGTCCATCAGCTCTGTTCTGCTCCACTTCCTCATGGACTATACAGATGAGGTGGCCCACAGACCAATGCACCCACCAACCACCAGGGTATTGGGGGAGAGAGAATGCAGGAGCTGGGAACAAGGCTCAGAAACAGAGGAGTCTGGAGGACAGAGACAGTGTGCAAGTCTAGCTTTCAATTCCTGAGCTTTGACCATGTGGTGGTTACATGTGTGGTACAGACCAGTGGAAAGAAAAACTTAAATTTAAATGATCTGTCTGTTGAGTGAGGGGTGGTTGGACCAGATGGCCTCCAGAGGTCTTTTGCAACCTCAGTCATTCTGTGATTGTTACAATTCACATTTTCAAGATTCACAATGTTTTTTTTGTTTGTTTTCCTGCCAGGAAATTTAACCTCAGCAATTCAAACCATTTTACCTGCATCCAAATCGCCTTTAAATTTTGTCTCATCCATCAAGTTCTTTCTCCTGTCCTTCTTGTGTGGCCAAGGCACCTTCCCAACTCCTTATACATTTCTTGTGAGGGAAATCAACTCATTTTAGGACAAACTGTACTGCTATGAGTCATTTTTAATCCTTAAGCTTATCACAAGTTATCACTTGTAAATAGATAAGTTCATACGAATCCATCATTGCATTATACCATGCAATACCCTCAGTATTAGGTCTTCAGATATTGCTGGGACATTGCACAAGCTGAAATCCATCATTTCAAGCTTTGTCCTGCTTGAAATAGTTTTTGCAGTTTTTCAGATCTGCTTCTGCTTGGAAGTGCTTATTTTTAAAATCCAGTGTAGAAAATCAAGATATTAAATGCTTGTGGTTGTCCAGAAGGATCCTTTAAATAAGCTTATTTATTTTTTATTTTTTATTTTTATTTTTGTATTTGCAGAGGATCTGGTGCTGTTTTTGTTTTGTTTTGTTTTGTTTTGTTTTCCCTTAATCAGCATGAGGATGAAAGGCTGGTCCCAGCTGAATGTCCAAGGCTGCCTTTCTCATGGATTTCTTCAAATGGTCTGTTGGACTTGCATATCTTTGCCTTTAGTAGCTAGTAAGACAAATACAGAGTACCTTGGTTTCCCTCCTATAGGATCTGCTTCCAGTATTTCTTTGTGCGTCCGATCAATACTTTATGAGGTGTGGATCAGATGATGATCACGTTTCCCAACTAGACCAGTCCTGTGAATCGACACCTTCATATCCTTTAGCCTGCATGATTTCCCTTTATACCAGCATTTATTGGATCCACTAGTTCATATTTTACAGTTATTGCTTCTCTTTTTTGCTATTTGCTGCTTGTCAGAAACATTCAGCAAGTGTCCAAGCCAGCTCATCATACTGACATTTAGTAAATGATGGAACAGTCTCCCCAGGGTGGTGGATGAAACGACATCACTTAAGTCTTGTAAAACTAGGGAATAACAAAACATTATGAAATCCTGCATCAGTTGTGGTGACTAGAGAAAGTAAAAGCTAGCTGGTATGTTCCATGGCTGATTTCCATGACTTCTGTGATTATTGTCAAGTAACTTTGAAATGATGTATAAAAATGGACAGACTGGAGAGGCTTCTGTATGGAATTTTTCTGTCATGTTTTCAAGGGCAGTGGAGTGCAGGTAGAATTTGATAGGGCTGGTCTACATAGATTACATCAGTCATAGATTACATCAATCACTCTTCAATTTCTAGACAGTCGCCAATTTAGTCCTGGTTAGAAGAAAACTCCTCCTGCAGTGGCTTCATGGTGGTCTGCATATTCCTAACTTTTCTGATAGTGTGGGAGTTTCTGGCTGCTGTCAGATAATGAGCTAATTACATTTTCAGTCTAATCTGAGATAACAATTCTAATGTTAATTAGTAAGAAACTGAAAAGGGGAAAAAAAAGAAGGCTGAGCCGCTGCTCTCTGCTGCCCCAGTTCTAGTTTCTGATCACTGGTCTGGAGCCCTGAAGACTTGAATCATGCAAATACTCCCACAGTTTGATCCACACTGATAGGGATGAAGGATTTAGCACCATGGAGGGCTGAATTGGGTAGCTGCGTGGATGTGGAAAGAGGCAGAACAGGCAAACCAGTTTGGTTAAAACACTGGCTTTGGGCATGCTTTACCCCTGGGCTCTCGCCCCTTCAGGCCACTCTCCTCACCCCAATCCTTATCTCCTGTAGTTCTGTTTAAGTTTCTCTCTCCGTGTGATGGCTAAACCAATCTATCTTGGCTTGGCAATATGAACAGACTTAACTTTTGGGAAGATTTCTGGTGTTCCCTGGTTTTGCTTGGACCAAAATAGCCTTGAGTTGAGGCCTTTCCTTGTGGAGACTTCAATTTTATGGTTTCTAGATAAACACAGGTGGCCTGGGTGGAGGAATAACCATTTTACACTGGATGCTTGGGTCCTGTATGTAGGAACCTGGGCATCTGTCACAACCCTGAGGTGACACATCCATTTTGTTGGGAATCCTGTGTGCCAGTAGGAAGAAAAGGGGAGAAGCCCTTTTCCTCCATTCACTTGCTCTCTTCATCAGGTTAACATTTCTCTGGCCTGAATCTCCTACACCAGCCATGTTCACTGTCAGTCTTGGGCCCCTCCAGCTGGCTCTCCCCTCTTTTTCTCTTCTTTTTCCTGGGTACATTCCTTCTGTCTTGCTCTTCCCTCCCCAGCTAGCACTTCTCTTTTACTCAGTATTTAAAGATCTCTTATTCTCTATTTCTTCTGGGTGCCAGTGAGTTCATTTTGCTATTTTTTTTCTGCTTTTTTTTTGTTTGTTTTGTTTTGTTTCTTCTTGCTGCTTTTTTCTCTGCTCATGTCTCCTTTCTTTCCCTACCCAGTCCTTCCTGCCCCTCTCTCTAGGAAGGATGTTTTGCTGGGTCTGATTGATGGCCCATTAGAAAAAGATTAACAGGTGGAGGCTTGACTAGAGAAACAGATGTCAGGGAGGGAAGGAGAGACAGGGGAACAGGTGACCTTTTCCATAAGTGAGATGCAAGCATGGCTTTTCAGACATCAATTGCTCCCTATGACAGCAGAAGCGAGAAAGTATGGACAGCAGAGAGGAGGATAATCCACCATCATAGCCTGTTGCTTTTTTACATTCCTCATTCTCCCTGACATAATCATTTGATTCAAGCTGAAATTGGCATCTCTGTTTAGCATATGGACCTCATGTTTCCGACTGGTGTCATTAGCGCCTGGCACTCAGTGAAGTGATCTTCATTTCTCCCTTCCTGTGTGCACTTGCTCATTCTTTCTCTCTCTTCACTCTAATCTCCCCTCCTTTCCCCTTCATTTTCAGGATGGTTTTGTTATTCAAATGTAATTATGGATATAAATTGAGCCATCTCTACTTTTTTTTTTTTTTTTTTTTTTTATTTCAATAAATGGACTAATTCAATAAAAAACTGCACTGAGGAGTGCAAGAAATTAGCAAAAGACATGGGAAGTTACAACATTAACTGTGAGAGGAGCAGTTTCCAGTCCATTTGCTCATCTGGGAGGAGGACAGCCAGATTTGGACCTCAGAACAGGGGTTAAAGCAGTTTCCCGTTTTAGGGGGAGGTTCAGACCCAGAACCAGAAGATGATGCTTAAGAGAGTGACCTGATATCCAGGCATAGCTCACAGCAGTGTGAAGGAAGAGGGGAGTCTTTGGCCCCCTTTTTAGCATGGATAAACAAACAGTGAGAGTACTACTGCCTGCCACCACAGAGCCTGGGTCAGACTCACCTTGAAGGCTTGGAGCTGAGGCTTAGTGGCACAGTAAGTTAACATCAAATAGATAACCTTATCTGATGTGTGACATACCTGCCCCAAGGTAAACGTGGAAAATTGGGTCAGAGGAGCCCTGAGGAAGTGCCTTGGATCTGCTGTGTCCTGTCCCTTGGGTTGAGAAGGTGACATACCTTCATCTGGAACAGGTTCCTCCCCGCTGCTGCTTGGGAAGGTGATGACCAGCAATGTGCTGCAGCCAGATGAATCACCATAACAGTCTTGTGTGGTCTGAAGGCCGTGGGTTGTGCTGCCTGGCCCCAGGATGCAGCCCACTATACTGGGAGGAGGTTTTTCTCTCACTTAGGGATTTTTTTTTTTTTACCTGGCCATTGCATGACAATCTCCATGAGCTGTACATGTGTGTGTCTGCGTATGTGTAAGCATGGGCATGCTTGCACACATCTTGCCCCTCATGCATCTGGGCTTATTGAACACCTCAGCCCTTGCTGCTTGGCCTGCTGCACTCCCAGTCCCTGGGGTGAGAGGTGCTTTGTCCATCCCAAATTCAGCACAGGGAATGCCTCCGTTTCACACAGGGGGGCAGCAAGAACCTGGCATCCCTCATCAATGACATCAGTGCAGCCTCTGTCTCCCTCTGAAGCAACATTTCATAATTCCTGAGGAAACAGTCTAGACCCTTTGCTAACCTTGTCAGAGAAGTTTCCAAGGCTGTACACAGTGAAGAAAAAGTCATTAATTCAGAAAACAAAAGGAGGAGTAATTTAATTTGCTCAGTCTTGTTCCACTGATGGAGTCATTAAAACACTTTCTCTCTTATGCACAAACACATCGGTCTCTGCTGGAGGAGGCTGCTTCACAGGGGCTGAAAGATGTGTCAGTGATTCAACAGAAGAAATTGCCTGGGGCAGGGTCAGGTTGCCTTTTTTTTTTTTTTT
>CM021765.1:53278138-53396871 GCA_011076525.1 Nettapus auritus | reverse complement strand
CTTTTTTTCATTTTCCTCAACACAGTAATCTTGTGTCATCCCTGGACATTTTCATCTTGTACACCTGTCTTTCTGCTGTTGCTCTCTCTCTTTTCCTTACCCTGTCCTGCTTTTCCTGTCCCATACAGGTAGGTGTTAGCAGTGTTTCCCTCCTCACACTTGTGTTATTCATCCAATTGGATGTTTACATAGGTAATTATTGAAACACTCATAGGACAGAAACATGAGAAAAGAGGGCTGGAGGAAGACCAGGAGAACTAATGCACATGGAGGATTTACTGGGGGGCATCGGAAGAGAAAATGAGGAAGGAAGGGGAAAAAACAGTGGAAAAGGAGCAAAAAAAGTACAGTGAGGTTTAGAGGAAAATGGGGAACTGTTTTCTGACGTTCAAATGTTTTGCGAAATTCAAAAACAAATTGTGCCAGGAATGTGGAAACCTCAGAGGAAAGTCTTGGTGAAAGACGCAAACCACAGATCAGCCACTTTTGCCTTGCTTCAGAAATACTCAAGTTCTTTGCACAAAGTGAAACAGCCTTTAGCCAGGGGGCCAGTGAATACAGGAGGATGTGGGAGATGCTTGGTCAGCCTTGTGTGTTTGAAAGGCTGTGGAGCTCCCTGCCATACAAGAATTTGTTAGAGATGTAGTCTATGATGGAGGTAGTAAATGTGGAAAGGAACTGGAGTGCAAAGTTGGCTATATCCTGTCCCATTCAAATCTCACCGACAGTCCTTCACAATTCCCTACAGATCCTGTCCCCTGGGAATGGTGGCACTTTATTTCTGTTCTGTTCTTTCAGTTCTGACTCTGAATTTGCCTTCTCTCCAGCCAGAGGAACTGACCAACATCTTGGAGATAAGCAACGTTGTCTTTACAAGCATGTTTGCCCTGGAAATGATCCTGAAACTTGCTGCTTTTGGTCTCTTTGATTACCTCCGCAACCCCTACAACATCTTTGACAGCATCATCGTCATCATCAGGTGACAAGGGCCTTGGGGGTCAACTGAAATATACATAGTAAAAAGCACCATAAAGCTTGCATGTTTTCATGTGCCTTTTTCAAAAAGATTTAGCAGCTTTACCAAAAAAAAAAAAAAAAAGGAGTTGAACTGATGCACAAGGCAAAGGATTGTGAGACTGAGACGTAATTTCCCAACATTTTTGGTAACCCTGGGCAAACCACATAGCATTTCTGCCCCTCTCTTCTCTCCTCTGTAGAGCAGAGGCCATCACAATTGTCTTGCAAGTCCACAACAAATAATAGCTGTGAAACATTGTTTGAAATGCACAAATGAAGGATGCTGCAGAGGTTTAATGTGTGCTAGAGGAACTTGAATTGCTAGGGCTTAATGCTGCAATGCTTTCCTCATTTCTACAACATGCAGTGCCATGTTCATGAAGGGAGAAATGCAGCTTTTGTCACATAAGTACAAACCTGTAGCATGTACTTCTAATTACATATTGTTTGAGAATATTTTCTCTCTGATCCCTCTGTACATGCTGCCCATGTGAAGGTGATGACTTGGATTATCATAGTTATTCTGTCTCTGCTTGTTCACCTCTCTTTTTATATTGTCCCTTGGGCTCCCTGTGCCTCACTGGGCCATAGTATCTGGGAGATCATTGGCCAGTCGGACGGGGGCCTCTCTGTGTTGAGGACTTTCCGTCTCCTGCGGGTGCTGAAGCTGGTGCGTTTCATGCCTGCACTGCGCCGCCAGCTCGTGGTGCTGATGAAGACTATGGACAACGTGGCCACCTTCTGCATGCTTCTTATGCTCTTCATCTTCATCTTCAGGTGAGGAGGCAATTGCCTCACAGTGTTCTGGGGAGGCACTGCAGGATTCATATTGACAGCAACTTTAGTGCAAGAGCGCATGGCTCATCTTGTCCGTTGCTCTAGGCTTAGGCAGCACTGATAGGCATTTATTCACCCAAAGGGGCTGAGGTTCCTGCTGCCCTAAATTGAATTCAGTAGCTGAAGATTTGTCCTGGATGGGGTGGACAACTGCTGCTACCAAATGCATGCACTGAGCATAATGCCCTATTGCAAGACAGGTGGCCTCTCTTGGCAATCAGCAGTGGCTGCAGGAAAAGTTCAGCCTAGGAGCTGACTGACAGAAGGTAGCAGGAAGCACCCAAGAAAATTTGTCAGTGTGATTTGTGAATGCACTGGTCGGACAGGCTGGAGGCAATATGTGATAGGAAATGAGGTTTTGTGGTGAGCAATTGTTTTGCGGTGAGCAATTGTTTTGCAACATGTAACTCCTTCATGGATAGGTCCCAGTGGTCTGGCTTTGTTGTTCTCTAGCACCCATATGCTACGTTAGATTGCTGCGAAGAATCAGTCTGACAAGTTCACAGTAATGGCAGAGAGATTTAAATTTAGCACTAGTTCCTCTTCCTGTGCCAACAGCATCCTGGGAATGCACATCTTTGGTTGCAAGTTCAGCCTCAGGACGGACACAGGAGATACAGTTCCTGACCGGAAGAATTTCGACTCCCTGCTGTGGGCTATTGTCACCGTCTTCCAGGTGAGCAAGCTTTGCTCTCCATGGCCGGGACTGTTGTCTGTAGGTTCATGCCCAGTGCACCCTGCCAATAAAAAACAAGGCAAAGTGAAGACCAGGAGGTGTTTTTTCTCATTGTGGAGAATCACACTCTCTTCTGATGGCACAAAAGGCTCCAGCATTTGATGTCAAAGGAGGAAGAGCAATTGTGCATTGTACCATGGTGACTGATATTTCTCAGACAGAGGGGCTCCTTCCTTCCTAGGAGACAGTTTGTAAAGGTCACTTCTGTTGTGGCAACATCTGTGTTTAACACTGTCACCCGAGCACATGGCTGCCCTCATGTTTGTTTCTCCTTGCTCAGCTAGTGTTATTGGGGCAGTACCACAGCTGGACAGTAATAATGGCCCGTAGGTGTGTGGTTATGGAGGAATAAAGAGGCCTGGTGTGTCCTGAAGTGTACCCTTTCACTGTCCTTTTCTGGGAATCCCTTCCACATTCTTCCTTCATATTTATATCACTTCTTCTGCTGGTTGCAGATCCTAACCCAAGAGGACTGGAATGTTGTGCTCTATAATGGCATGGCCTCCACCTCACCATGGGCATCCCTTTACTTTGTGGCTCTCATGACATTTGGCAATTATGTGCTCTTCAATCTGCTGGTGGCCATCCTCGTGGAGGGATTCCAGGCTGAGGTAAGTTGTCACCAAAGCTTCTTCCATGGAGAAGAGGAAGAGAGGTGCTAAAAATGGGACATTTGAGACACATGGAGGACTCCCAAAGCATCACACTTTTGTCATTTCCCTTCTTAAGTTCAGGGCGGGTATCTCTAAAAAACAGATGACAGTGTTAATCTTTGCAATGAAAGAGACAAGCCCTCTAGAAGGGAGTTCATAATTTCCATCCCATGCAGCACCTGGTAAGGTGAGTCCTTTCCACCTCCTAAAGCAAGAACACAGTATCTCAGCCATCCCAGGTCACACTGGACTCCCCAATGTTCATGCTGATGCATGGCTGCCAAGGAGGATTTTACAGTTGTTCCAACACTGAAAAAGGAGAAAAATGGTCTTTTCTGTTTATGAATTCCCAGCTTCTTAATTTATATGTTCCAGGGTGATGCCAACCGGTCATACTCGGAGGAAGATCAGAATTCATCAAACATAGAGGAGTTAGATCAGTTCCAAGAGGTCCAGGAAGGCTCAGGTACGATAGCTCAAAATGCCTCATTTGCTTGCATCCTGTTGATGTTTAGTGAGAACTTGAAAGCAAATTCAGCAGAAAATTCACTTCCATCTCCAAGGCAGAATTCACCGGGTTTCATTTTGAACTTTATGCTACTTTGTGGTGCTACTGGTGGAAATCTGGTGCTATTGGAATGTGATAGCTAAGGGGAGCATTTCCTGAATGACCTGAAAAACAGCAAATAGTAGTGAGAAGATGACACCGTCTCTGCTCAGCTTCAGGGACACCATTTCAAGGAACACTGTGTTCAAATCTGGGAGCCACGTTTGGAGAAGGGATACTAACACACTAAAAGGGACTCAGACAAATCTGGAAGCCCTGCCTCATGGTGAGAAGCTAATGAAGCTTAGAGAAGCTGGAGAAGTAACTTGATCACACACTCTGTAAGTGCCGACCATAAGGATAGATTTCTGATGGTAGATGGCTCTTTAATTGAGCAGAAAAAAGCATAATGAGATTGTAAAGGTTGGAAGCTGAAGCTAGAAAAACTCAGACTGAAAAAAAGCCACATATTTTTAAGGAAGGATAATTAACTGTTGGAACAGTCTGCCTACAAACTGCCGGTTAAGGTCTCCACCCCTTGAAGTCTTTCCTTGAAGACTGCAAGTCTTTCTACAAAAGGTGTTATGCCTTAGACAGGACTTGGTGGCAGGGAGCAGTGAGAGTAGCCTGTTCTGCAAGGGATGCTGAGCCAGGAGCTGAGAGGGGCATCCAGGCGGGCAGAGCAGGCACCGCACCAACAAAGGTACAGTACTTGCATGAGGTGAGCAGGGCAGGTCTGCTGATGGAAGCCAGGGACTAACAGTGGTTCAGTGACTGCCAGGCAAGTCCGCAGTGATGAGGCAGGTCCAAGGTCAAGCCAAGAAGTTCATTCAGCAAGACAAGGTCAGGATCCACAAGGTGCAAGGACAGGCACAAGCATACTCACAGCATAACCCAGGCAAGGACTACAGATGTGGGACTGAGCTTAAATGCAGTTCTCGTGGGAAGAAGTAGTCTCCAGACCTGGCTTGTCACAGCCCTTTCTCACAACTTAGCTGTTTTCACAGCAGTCTGATCCTGGGTTACAATGCTGTACCACATCAGATCTCACTTTGAATGTAGGCAGCCAAAGCCCCAGGAGGACACGTGGGGAAAAGGTTGCAGAGCTGTAATACTGAGTGCAGGCAAGGATATATGACCTTCATTATTCAATAGGTCAAATAGAAATGATTATTCCGGTCCTTTCAGGTGTTAAAGGCCAGTACCCCATCCTTTCTATCCATCTTGACAAATGTCAATGGTTTTTCACAGAAGCTAACACAGCCCTCGAAGGTGCCCTGGATCTTCAAGGTCAGTGATCAGTCATTTGAAGAGGCCCAGTGTAGAATAGACTGGGATGAAGAGTTTGATCACAGGAATTTAAAGCAGAACCTAAAGCACGGATGGCTGTGGGTCTCCCCACATCTTACTTTCTTGCTCAGTGTCTCAGCCTAACTGCTTTAGTGTCTGCCTGTCTGACAGTTGGCAGTATCCGTTCAGACCTGAAGATGCAGGTGTCTGCTCTTGGCATACAGAAGCACACTCTCCTCCCCTTGCTGCCAGGGTTCAGCATCTTGCTCTGCCTGTCTGCCTGACCAGCACTCTGCTCATCCTTCTGGCCTCAAGGAGAGCTGCCATCATTTTTGGGGATCGAGGAGAACAAAGTCTTTCTAGCTTGCATCACTTTTGCTAGAGCACCCTAAAAGAGAAGGAATCAATGCTGACCACAGAGCTAACACACTGCTAGCTGCTGCTAATATGCTAAGCAGCTCAGACACTGAAACAGTCACTGGATGGGGAGGAACCAACCCTATTTGTTTTCTCTTTTTTTCCTCTTTCTTCTTCTTTTTACCCAGATCCCAAGCTCTGTGCAATTCCTGTGACACCAAATGGACACTTGGACCCATCCTTGCCCTCCTCCAACCCACCAGTGGCTGCTGGGGGGGTCACCAACTCCTCGCGCAATTCCTTGCAGCCTGACCAGATCCGTGTTGCTGTTGGCTCCCGGAAGAGCAGTGTGATGTCCCTGGGGAGAATGACCTATGACCAGCGGTCCTTGGTGAGTGAGTGAGCAGAAACGTGTGATACCCTTCTTTTGAAATTCAAGGATTCCGTTGCCTTTCTGTCATCAGCTGGGAGAGTGCTACCGAGGATTGCATTGCTGCTGTAGACTTCTAACACAAACGCATTGCCTGCCCTTAGGAAGCCAGGACGGTTCACGTTATTTACCTGTATTTCCAGGTCATTTACCTATATTTCAAGGTTATTGATCAATATTCCATTAAGTGTAGGATTCGGCTCTTATATTCTGCTGGTAGGAGAGGGGGAACACCAAGAGGACAGTGTCTTCCTCTTATAGTGAACCATGTTTTGTCCTCTTGCCCTTCCCTGTTTTCCTAGAGCACAGTGTACAAAAACGATGCCCCAAGTGAGTTGAGAGCATAGGAAACTCTGGGTGCTGTCAGAACTGCCAAGTCCCATAACAGAAGGCTTTTCTGGGAGCTTTTTTTTTGCAATGAGGAGAGAAATCTTGACTTGGAGCTCCTCACAGAAGATCCTGCTGCCCCTTAACATTGTCCAGCCAACATATCTCAGACCTGTCCACCTTGTAACATCAGTCTCTGGGCTCTCTGCACACTGACACACACAGGTTTTGAGGGGGATGCATCAATGCTAGAAACATTCATGCCCTTGTTATTTTTAAACAGGGAGAGCTGGCAGACGTGCTACATGATAAGTTGCTGATGTAGTTGGACTAGACCGTAACCAACAAGCCTGTTTGTCTCATTTCTTCCTTTTACGAAGACTGTATTCAAAGATGGTGTGTCAGATTATCCATCTCCCTGTACCTTGTATTATCTTTTACCCCAGGGCTGTGTAAAATGCTGCCAATCAGTTTTTTTGAAAGCTTTATTCTTGCTCTGTGCTGGTGTAAGTAACAACATCAGGCACCTGGCCTTTGGCTTTATTGTTTACCTTCCCTGTAAGTGCCTTGCACACAGATGGTGCTATAAAGCGATCACAGCCAACACCATCACTAGCTCATTATCAATTTGTCGTTAGATTTACAGCAATTACCGCTACCTTCCCAACACACACCTTCCTCAAGGATTAAAAAAAGCCCACCTAGGGAAGTCTGTGGCCTGAAACAGGCCACTGAAACAGTATGCTCCCTCCCTGTGCCCTCAGTGGCTAAGTCTCCATCCTGCTCTCTTACAGTCCAGCTCTCGAAGTTCTCACTACGGGCCCTGGGGCCGCAGTGGGGCCTGGGGAAGCCGTCGCTCCAGCTGGAACAGCCTGGCCCGAGGACACAGCCTGAAGCACAAACCTCCCTCTGCCGAGCACGAGTCCCTCCTGTCTGGGGAGAGGCACAGAGCCGGAGAAGGGGAGCCAGATGGGGCAGGGAGGGTGTTTCATCACCGCCGGACGCTCTCCCTGGACAACAAAGGCTCCTGTGACCTACTGGAGTTGGCCTCTGTCCCATCCAGCCACAGAGGGACCCGTAAGCTCGGGACAATATCAGGGGCCAGCGAGCATCAAGACTGCAATGGCAAAATGCCCAGTATTGCCAAGGAGATCTTCCCAAAGATGAACAACCGCAAGGAGCGGGGAGAGGATGATGAAGAGATCGATTATGTGAGTACTTGGTGCAAGGAGCCTGGGGTTGTACTATGATGCTGTGGGAAACCCCATCTCCATCCTCAAGTGCTTTAAGTACAGCTGGGGGACATCACTGAATGTAGGTGGGATCTTCTGGGCCCATGTAAGCCCACACCACATCAACAGGCTGTCCATAAGGTAGTTGTGCAGGTGGGTGGTGGGAGGAAGGCAGAGGTAATGGACATGTGTGGCCATTTGGAGGCTGTTGCTTCAGATCAGTGCAGCCAGTGATCTCTACAGATGAGGATAGGTGGGTCTTTGTGAGAAGCAAGAACTTTACCTTAGGAACATCAGCAGACCAGAGCAGGAAGCAGAGAAGAGAGAAGGCAAGTGGATTTTGCTGTGCCTGACTGGGAGACTGCAATGCCCAGTTTGTAAGCAGATCAAACGCTAGAAAGAGTGGAGGGAGGATCAGCAGAAATTTAAGCAGACCTACACACGGTATGAAATTGAATCACCTCTGATCCCAAGTGCCAACAGAAGGCCAGCTTGTCCTGGCTTCTCATTCAGCTGAAATAGCAAGGAAACACTACTCATGTAACAGAGCCACTCCAACAGCTTTGAAAAGACATCACGGAGAATATCCTTCTCCAGATAGGATACCAGCAGTATTATTTCTAACAATGTGAGAAAGAAATCAGAAGCTGAGAGGTAAACAGGCCATGGCAAAGTAGTGCCTACCTCCTCTTCTGTGTTCTTTGGGTCCATCTCCTCATTCAGGTGGTTAAGAAAGGCAGTACACCTGGGAAAGAACAGGTAGTGGTGTTTAGGGATCATATGAGAAAGGACGAGTGCCTTTGTTAGGCAAATGGGAAGTTAACCAGTGACACTTGCTTCTGCTGCATCTCTCCAGAGCCTGTGCTTCCGCATCCGGAAGATGATGGAAGTCTATAAGCCAGACTGGTGTGAGCTCCGGGAAGACTGGTCCATATATCTCTTTTCTCCTCAAAACAGGTTTGTGCAGTTTTTCCCATGAAAGGGTTGAGGAGGACAGACAGGTTCTGATGCCGTGCCAGCAGCATCCCCTGAGCTGGACGTTAGGTTGCAACTTTAAACATACCAGTTGGGATTGTGTTTTGTCTCCTCCATCTCCTTCTACAGTCAAACAATGTTTCTGTTCCTTGATTCTGGAGATGAAAGGGAGGATGTGAATCCTAAATGGCTATTGTGATTTCTCCTCCCTTTGGAGCATTCCATTTTTCTTCTGTGTAATCATAAATATTTATAGCCAAGTGAGGTAGGGAATACTGACATTAACTCAAAAAGGAGAAGGAATGTATTATTAACAACTCCATAACAATCATATTTCCTCCCCTGGTACCAGAACAGCCTCTCCATTCCATTTTCAGTCCCAGTGCCAACTTATCAGCAGTCATATCATACCTTTTAGGGCAAAGTTAGAATTCTCCATGCCTGAAAAACAACACAAAACAACACCACCACACAAACATTTTTGAGATATATTCTTCCTGCTAAAGGGCTCTTCCCACTGGGAGAAAATGCTCATGTAACGCGGACAGCAGTATTCTTACCAGTGGGCATTGCCCCTTGAAGTGAAGGGGCTTTTGTTACAACCCATGGAGATCTCTGTGCTTCAAGTGACACCTGTGCTAATAGGCAGTGTCCTTCAGAGCAGGCAGAGGTGTGTTCCCTGTGACAGCCAACCTACCTGCCTGTCCTCAGCTTTCAGCATGTGGCCTCTTTGCCCTGGTGTGAGGTTGGGAGGGAAACTGAAACTGAACCTTTCCTTTACAGGGCCAGAGAGGAGCACAGAGTGGTAGCGGTTAGGAGACTGCTCTGGCACTGGGGCAATGGATTAAAGTTCAGTTTCTTGCTCTGCCCCATGCTCCCAGTGTGGGCTATGCCAAAATACTGCCATGGCAAGAGACGTCAGTATTAGCAATAGGAAAGTCACCACATCAGAGCTCAGTTTTGGCCAGATCGCTCAGTTTTCTGTGCTCCTAGCTCCTATACTCTCTCTGCCCAAGGCACAGGTGCCTACTGGAACTTTCTTTCAGGTTTCGTCTACTCTGCCAAACCATCATTGCGCACAAGCTCTTTGACTATGTTGTGCTGGCCTTCATCTTCCTGAACTGCATCACCATTGCCCTGGAGAGACCGCAGATTGAACACAGAAGCACGGTGAGCACCATTCCCTCCCACCTACTTTTTAAAACAATGTTTGACAGAGGTGCATAAGTCTTCCTGGCACCAGAATGGCTTCTGGGCAAAATGTAGCACTAAACACTAACTCCCATTCATCTATTCAAATGTATTAGCAATTCACATCATACATGCTTCTCCTGTGGGGTCTTGCAGTGCAGCAATCCTCTTTGTAATAGGCTCATCCTAGTTCCCTTCCTAACCATGGTAAGAGCCCCCATGGTTAAGAGATTGTTTGCCAGAAGGGTGGGGACTGGGAAATAAAAAACAGAAGCAACTTCTACATGCAGCAAAGCCTCTGTAGGAATGGTATGATATCATTCATGTACACTGCTTTTGAGCTGTCTTGGAGGTGGCTCAGACTAGTGCATCAGAGGGAAGAGAGACTGCGCTGGCAAGTGAAATGTGGTGGGGTGTTTTTGTATCTCTGCCTTAGCTGACCCCCAGCTCTACTGCAGTTAGGCACCATTTCAGGTCAGTGCTCAGAAACCCTTTGGGAAGGGTCTAGTGCAATAGATCAGGAGACTGAGCAGCACTGGCAGACTTGGGCAGTGAGCACCTTGAAACCAGATTCATAGGATGCATTGCAAATCCCGTCCACTGTGCTTTTGGAGAGCTGTGTGGGATCTGTCCTGGCTGTGGCACAGGGCAGAGCTAAGGTGTACAAGCTGAAAGCTGTCTGGTACCATCCTTTGCCAGGAGCACCTCTCATTCCTCCCACCTTCAGACCCCATGCAGGAAAGTAAAAGATATCAAGGTCATCAGAGAGGCCTCACAGAGTAACAAGAAAAAGTCAAGGTTCATTTAAGGCCTTTCTCTGTTTTGCTGTTGTTGTTTTATGTTCATTTGTTTTCTTTTATTTTGTTTTATTTTGTTTGTTTTCTAGGAGCGAATCTTTCTTACTGTGTCCAACTACATTTTCACAGCAATTTTCGTAGCTGAGATGACGCTGAAGGTAAGTTAATGGAGCTGAACAGCTCAGAGTCTTTTCCCAGTGTCAAGAACAACATGGTTCATGTTTGTTCAGCACCATTCTAAAATCTCTACATCTTTTCAGTGTGCCAGTCCTTCCCCCTACCTTGATAAAGGCACATACTGCCTGGGGTGTTTCCCTTCTGAACATGCATGGAGGGGATGCTTATCCTGGGTTTTAAAACCAAAGGGATCTTGATGTCTGGGAGGAATAGCTGGCCTCCAGGTATGCATTTTGTAATAATGTCAAATGTCCATTCCCTTCCTCCTGGAGCAAGAGTGGGGAAAATTACAGTGATATTAACGAATTGTTCTTAGCCAAGATAATTGTTCAATAGGTGTCTTTGCAACAATAGAGAAATCTTGTTAATCCTCTCGTGTTGAGGAAAGAGTCTCAAAGCTGTGTAAAGAGAGTCTCAAAACTGGATGCCTGAAGCTAAACCTCCTAAAATTTGTTTCTAAATTACTGCCATGATTTTTAGAGTGCTCAGTTCTCCCTCAGAGCCAGTGATGTCTGTAGCACATGCTGGTGTTGAGAACTCCTGTGAATCAAACCACTCCCATAGGAGCCAGATTATGGGTTTTGGTGCCCCATTTTATCTGCTGAAACCAAGGTGATGTCTGGACTGGGACCCTTGCTCCAGATCTGTGGTATGGAAGGGAAAAGTTTTCTAAATGTTCCCATGTCCTGTTACTCAGGGAGGCAGAGGAGAGGTGAGAAGGCAAATGTGGTGAAATGCTACTCTAGAGCATGGTTGTTGTTTCTAGAGTTATGTACCACCACTTTCACCAAGTCCATTTTCCTTCATAGCCTTCCAGCCAAAAGATAAAGGTGATGAGATTGATTGTGGGGTACAAAATGAGTCCTCACTGCTTCCTTAGGAAGAGTCACATGGAGGTGATAACCATTTTCCATCTTTCCATTCTTCCTCTCTCTCCGTGGCTGCCCGCTATCAGGCAACACGGAGGAGCCATTTACTCGTCTCCCCTCTCTTGCAGGTGGTTTCTCTAGGCCTGTATTTTGGTGATCAGGCTTATCTCCGCAGCAGCTGGAACATCCTAGATGGCTTCTTGGTCTTTGTGTCTCTCATCGACATTGTGGTCTCGGTGGCTTCTGCTGGTGGTGCCAAAATCCTGGGGGTGCTGCGGGTCCTCCGGCTGCTGCGCACCTTACGGCCCCTCCGGTCAGAGCCCCACCGCGTCCTACTCTACTTCCCCTTCCCACTGGACCCCCAGGAAGGGTCCCAGAGTCAGACCCACTGTTACTGGTCAGTGTCATCTTTGATAAGCCACTAAACAGAGGGAGGTTCCCCTTAGCCATATGGCTCTGGCCCTGGACATACTTCATCAGACAACCAAACCATGGGAGAAAAGAGGCTTTTTGGCTCTGGTAGGAGTGTTCCCCACTGACAAGTCACTGCACAGGGAGAGCAGGGGCCCACTTCTGCTGAAAATACTTAGCTGGGGTTGAACATCCCTGCTCTGTTCTTCTGTCACCCATCCCTTTTCTTCCTTTCCAGAGTCATCAGCCGAGCCCCTGGCCTGAAGCTGGTGGTGGAGACGCTCATTTCTTCCCTCAAGCCCATAGGAAACATTGTCCTCATCTGCTGTGCTTTCTTCATCATCTTTGGTATCCTGGGTGTGCAGGTAGGGTTGATATTGTCCTCAAATAGCCCCTGTGCCCCCAACAGAGCAGGAGGGGCAGGCAAGCCAGGAAACCTTCTGTAGCTTCCCACCTCCGCTAGCTGTCTGCCGCCAGAATGTCCCCGTGGCCTTTGGCAAGGGTGGCCAGCTGCTCAGCAAGTGCAAGTGTTGCTGGATGTGCGAGACAGGAGTTAACGCTTGTGCATGCATGGCAGGAGTTGGATCAGGGTTTGGGTCAGTATTACAGGGACAGCCCAGGGCTGATTCACTGGGCACATTCGTGCCACGCAGCAAGGGTGAGCAGCTCCATGCCTGCTTGCACAAACCCTGCCCCCAGTCAGCTCTGTTCCTCCCCCTCACTCCCAGCCTGAAGTCCACCCACAACCTCCTTTTATTTTTTTATTTAATCCTCTTTATATTCGGCTGTTGCGTTGCAGAGGAGCAAGGGCGTGGGCGTTACTTCCATCTCAGGGAATGCGCTATACTTAGTCTGCTCTGATGCATCTGTACAAATGCACAATCCAGTACCTTCCATATGGGGAAAGGAGCCCTGGGCAGAAGAGATACAGCAGTGCAGATTTGCAGGGGGGAAAAAAAGTATCTAAGAAGCAGGGGATGTTTTTTTTCTGGTTCTTTACCCTCAGATGAGATCTTTTTTTCCCATCAGCTAACTGGGAGGCGGGGAGGGGAGATTGCTCTCAGTGGCTGAATAGAAGATTTTTTTCCTTTTGGGCCAGTGGTTCTAACTGGGCCCTAAAAGACTGCCCTAACAGCTATCAGATGGTGAGGACCAGTGCTGGTCTGGGGCAATACAGGAAGCTGAAAAGACAGATTTGAGTTTACAAGTGTGGCCCTGGCTCCTTACCATCAGCAAGGGCTGTACAATGTGCTGGTGTTCCCCCATGCCTGTCCTGTACCACCCACCTGGCTTATAGCCAGAGGAAGCTCTGCAGCTCTCCTGCCATCTCAGGAGCTTCTGTACGTACCAGGGACATGGGGGGGGGACCCTGGTACCAAAGGGGCTCATGTTGTTGTTCCTCTCTCGCAGCTCTTCAAAGGCAAGTTCTACCACTGCCTGGGGGTTGACATCAGGAATATCACCAACCGATCCGACTGCGTGGCTGCCAACTACAAGTGGGTGCACCACAAGTACAACTTTGATAACCTGGGACAGGTGAGTGTGCCTGCAGACCAGCTCTGATGGGAACTCAGCTCAGCGTTTGTCTCTTCCTATATGTACCTATTCCTGGAGCACAGATGCCTAGCGCCTGACAAGCCTGATGCCAGGGCCAGGAAGAACAGTTATTTGGCAGGGATATCCATGCAGAGACTCTGTCACTCATGTTTTGGTATCACAATGATGCTTACAGGTTGTGGGGGAAAGAAAAGGATGGCAGCAGAGAGCTTGATTTTCTTTTCTCCTCCTGCTGTGAAGCAGATGTTCTTCATGACCTCTCTCCTCTGGTGGGTCTGGCTTCCTGTTCCCCCTGCCCTTCCTTGACAGACTTCCTTGAAAGGAGCAGGTTTTGATGTGTGCAGAGACACAGGCAGGAAAAGTATTTCAACACTGTGTGTGTTAGAGCGTAAACCATTTCTTTTTTTTTTTTTTTTTTTTTTTTTTTTTTTTTTTTCCCAGCCTGCCAGATGCACCTGCTCCACATCTGTTTTACTTTTTCTGTTACAGGCCCTGATGTCTCTCTTTGTTCTGGCTTCCAAGGATGGCTGGGTCAATATTATGTATAATGGACTAGATGCTGTGGCTGTAGACCAGCAGGTATAAAGAATTTGCAAACAGACCTTTCTGACTTTCCTTGGGCCAGAAAGGTGGGAGCATGCTCTAACATCATGCTTTGAACACCTCCCTCAAACCAGGAGTCCCTTCTGAATCCTTTAGGTCAAGGCTTTGCCAAGTAGACGTGGGGAAGCGCAGCTGTGGCTGTGCACTGGGTGTCTGTAGTAATTCTCACCCTCTAACCAGTTCGGATCACACAGCAGGTCTTCATTTGTAACAACGGAGCAACAAAGCCACGTGTGTTTCTGGGCATGCTGGCTCCATTGTAGCCCACAGATGGTTGCTTTAATACCCCATAAGCAGGGATGGTTGGGCTACTGCCCACTGCAGTGCTATTCTTCCACTGCTAAGGCAATGACTTTGATAGTGCTAGGGTAAGCACCTGTCACAGGCCTGAACCTTGGGGATGATGCTCCATTTACCTCTGAAACTCCACACAAGATGCACCACTGTTGGCATCATGTGTGCTTTGTCAGGAGATCCAGTCAAAGGCAGGGCCTCCTTTCTTCTCTGAGCCTGAATGGCATTTCTGTCTGGGTCTGACAGCTGTCTTGGTGGTGTGTGGCTGTGGCCTTTGCTGGTACTTGAGCCAAAGGTGTTTCCAGTGCTTGGACTGTCTATTTTACCACGTACTGGGGTTGAACCTGATCAGTGGATGGGGTTGTGTCTGAACTGTGGGTGGCTCTGTACAGGTGGGCCCTTGCCCTTCACTCTCACCCACTCCATCAATGCAAGCTATGTTTTCACCAACTGATGCCAAAATCCAGTCAGCCAATCACAAGCTGCCCTGTATACAGCCCCAGCTCTTCCCAGCCCATTACCCTCATTTTCATAATCATGCCCCCCTCCCCAGCATCTAATCACCACAGTGGCTCCCAGTCCCATCATTTCTATACCACCACCCATCTGACCACAGCCTCTCTGTTGTCCTCCCTCCTCCAGCCGGTCACCAACAACAACCCCTGGATGCTCCTCTATTTCATCTCCTTCCTCCTCATCGTCAGCTTCTTCGTGCTCAACATGTTTGTGGGGGTGGTGGTGGAGAACTTTCACAAGTGCCGGCAGCACCAGGAGGCCGAGGAGGCACGCCGGCGGGAGGAGAAGCGCCTGCGGCGCCTGGAGAAGAAGAGAAGGAGTAAGGCACAGCCTAAGTGTTTGGTCGGTTCGTAGGCCAAGGTTTTCTGACAAAAACCTTCTCCTCTTCTTTTTCTTTCTTGATGGGCCGGTCTCTGAAATGCATCGCTTGTGGCCGTGCTCTGAGCCTTCCTCCCTGTGCCATTGCCACGTTGCTACACACCACGCTGGGGTGGTCTGGGGGTGGGGGGTGGATGACAAGGTCTGTAGGGAAGCTGGGGTGTCAGGGAAGCCATGGGGGTTTAGCACCCAGCCCATGGGGAAATACCATGTACCAAAATATACTTGTGCACATGCTGGAACACACTGTCAACACAGGACATGCACACATCAGTAGACCTCCTGGACTTCCTGCAGCTCCAGCTGGTGTTAGGGGGAAGACCTGGACAGGCTATTGTGTTTAACTCAAAATTTAAAGGAAAGGGAGAGGGGAAAAAAAAGAGGAAGACTCTTGTGTTTTGTTCTTGGCTCTTTCCATCAATGTTGCGGTGTCACTCCTTGGGGTCCGAGACCCTTTAGGGTGAAGCAACTCCTCACCCTGGTGTTCCTGTCCTCTTCCATATTACTTTTAAGCAAAAATTGCAAAAGCATACTTGCCCCTGGATATCTTCCCTACTACCCCAGACTGATGGTTTTCTTCCATTCACAGCCCATGGGCATGCTTTCCCTTCCTGTGCTCCAGTTTTTTCCTCTCTCCTGTTACACCCTGGGGCCTCTCTTTGAACCATCTGCTCCCTTTTATCATTTGTGATCTTAATTTGTTGAGGCATGAAATGCTGATTTAGCACCATTCCCTCAAACATAGACTGACAGATTTTCATTTAAGCATTCCTTTCCTTTTCTTTATTCTATTTATTTTTCACCCCACTTTCCTCTTTTTTTTGCATTTCATTTTTCTCCTTCCTATGGCCCCTATCGTTTATCTATCCTTTTCTGTCCTTTCTCTCTTCTGCCTTTGTCCCCTTGTCTTTCAACCCATCACCACGTTTATACCTGCTCACTCCTCAGTGTTCCTTACCCATCTCTTTCTTCCAATTTCCTTCTAACTCTCCCCATCTCCCTCTTTCCACTGAAGAAGCGCAGCGTTTGCCGTACTATGCTACCTACTGCCCCATACGCCTCCTTATCCATTCGGTCTGCACCAGCCACTATCTGGACATCTTCATCACTTTCATCATCTGCCTCAACGTGGTCACCATGTCCTTGGAGCACTACAACCAACCTGTGGTGAGTGAGATCATGGAGATAAGCCCTGTTTCTAGTAATTAATACTATTTTACTATGGCTCTCTGTCTACCAGAAGAGGTAGAAAATGTGTGTCTCTAAAAATACAGTTAAAGTGTGGCAAGAGTTAACGTAGGAAGCAGGGATATGTGAGGAGTTTGGTATGTACCCAGAAAGGCAGCCCCTGCACAGACATATGTTATTGCCTGAACTCAGTAGAGATAATGCATATAAGCAAGAGTTTGTCCACTAGAATGCTTTGTGTAATTAGGTCTCTCTGCTTTTTATTATTAAGGGTTTATATGGGTCACCCATATTTAGCTGCCTAGCCTGCTTTGTGTGTTCCCCTGGATCTTAACAAGAAGAATGGTGGAAGCTGCAGTGTCCAGGGAGCTTCAGGCTTTGCATCATATTTCCAAATGTCAGACCAATTCTCCTGTCATATGGCCTGAGCCGTGGGGACTGGACTGGCTGGCTGTGTGTCACAGGAGAGGATCTCTTCACTCAGCCACCTGTTTTCTGTAAGAGAAGCTGAAGGGGCAAAGCAATGAGCAAAGGGCCTCTCTCAGCTGCAGGGAGTGATTCCCAGCAAAGGGCTCTGAAGGCCAAAGAAGTTTTATACTTAGGCTGCAGAAGACCAGGTACCACTCTCAGTTCCTGGCAAAGCTCTAGATGTCTCTGATAGGAAAAATATATATATGTATATATGCTGCATATATCAGAGGAACTTTCTGCCTCTGTATGCGGACAAAGCATTCATTATGATATTTGCCCAGTGGCATTTCAGTTTATTTTTGAGGAGATTGTTGGTTTAGATAACAGTTGTGGCGCCTGAGCAGATGCTGTTCAAGGTATCTCAGGCTTTGATCAGGAGCTGAGTCTGCCTCTTATCATTCAAATCTGCTGCCATGGTCCTCTGTTTGTCACCCATCTTGCCCAGCTTCCCACCTTTTATCTTGCTCCTGGTGGTACCCAGTTTTACTCTGCAGGAACTCGCAGTCCTTACTTGTTGTCAGCCTTGTGTCAGGCCTTTGCTCATATCAGAACAAGTCACTCTTCTTTCTTACTCCTCAGTTCCTTCCCTTGTAACACTCTGGTACAGCCATGCTGTCAGGCTCTGATAATAAAGCCTGCCAAAGTGCTTTGAACACTTCCGCTATGAGGTGCCACCAAATGCTGCCCACTGATCCCATTGATCCTTGGTGGTGGAGAAGGGGCAGCACAATGAGCAACCAGAAATCCACATCCACAGCTGACACATGCCTGTCCCAGAGGCCAAGGCACAGAGGGATTTCCTCCCAGCAGAGATGGTTTTTATCCACAACTGAAGTAAACTTACTGCCTCACTCTTGGTCCGTAGCTATGCCAGTGTCATTAACGTGATGGCATGGGCTATTGGCAGAGGAGAAGGCTGATAGTACTTACTGGATTCTCCTTGCAGTAGCCTCCTCCTCCCTCTTATACCGAGAAGTACAAGAGAAAGGAGCAATAACTGATCCCCAGAACAACATGGCGTAGAGGGGCCAGCTGATGGTTGCTCTTAGAAGGTGGCCTCTATGTTCAAGTAGGTAGGAGGCAAGGGGCAGCTTCCCCATCTACTCTCAAATTCCTGGTGCTCAGGAGAGTCTCCCACAGGTTACGTACTTGATACTGCTTATGCCTCAATTATTTCACCCTTTCTTTCTGCTGGCAGTCCCTGGAGACGGCTCTTAAGTACTGCAACTACCTGTTCACCACTGTCTTTGTGCTGGAGGCAGTTCTCAAGCTGGTGGCATTTGGTCTGCGGCGATTCTTCAAAGACAGGTGAGCAGAGCGTTCTGTCAAATGTGGCTGTGGGACAGCTGGGCTTCAGGTGGAGGTTGGTTTTGAGGATGGATCCCTATCTGGAGCAAAATGTCCCAACTGCCTTTCAGTTCTGCACAACAGAGCCGCAAAGCCAAGGCAATAATAAGAATTGTCTAAGAACTGCTTTTTGGCTGGCATCTACTAGTTAGGCTAGAAAGCAAAGGAGGTGGGCTCAGAAAGAGCCATTTTTTTTTTTCCTGCCCTTGAGGCAAACTGGGAGCATGCTGAAGCAGAATGTATATAATGAAGCTGATCGAGGTAGTAAGGCCATAAAAAGCTGAGCCCATTAGTCAAAGCATAGCACCATAGTAACACAGCTCCATGCTTTCATATCAGGCTGGCTTGCCTCTGGCTGCTCGGGTTGTGTGCAAAGTGAATCTCTGTTTGTCTGCAAAAGCCCGTATAGGCTGACTCAGAGTGGGGCCTTGGATTCATAAGTAAAGGAATGTTTACATTAAAGTGGAAACAATTCACTTTCTTTTTTCAGGGAAGTGGAAAAATTCTGTCTTCCCTAACTCTCTTCATTTTATCTTCTTAAGGTGGAACCAGCTAGATCTGGCCATTGTGTTGCTGTCTGTCATGGGAATCACACTGGAAGAGATTGAAATCAATGCTGCTCTCCCAATTAACCCCACTATCATCCGGATCATGAGGGTGCTGCGCATTGCCCGGGGTGAGAAAGACACTGGCTGGAGGCAGGGGTTTAGGTGGCCAGTGCAGTGACTCATCAAGCAGTGGCTCTAGAGGCTGGAGGGAGACAGAATGGAAAGGACAGCCTAGAGGCTAAGGTTTTGGGGTATCTTCAAGCAAGGCATTTAGATACAGTGGCTTTAACAGGAGGTGAAGGACCAGGATGGTGAGCAGATCATGAAAAAGCTGATTTTTTCCTGTTATTCTTCTATGGCTCAAGGATGGCAGTGGTGTTTGGAGAAGGGGTCACTAAGCAGGTTGAAGTTTGCACAGGAAGAGGATTGAATCCTCCTGGTTGTCACCAAGATGTGCTAAGCTGCCTTAACAGATGGTGGCTGGAGAAAGGGAAAGTGGTGAAAAGCATGAAAATTTGGAGCAGAAGGAGAGTTGTGATACAGTTTGCATGGTATAAAGAGGGTTCTTGGCCAGACCATGTCTGGGTGAAGCAGAATAAGCATGGGTGGCCTATGGGAAAAAGGAAAATGGGGACACAAGGGACAGTCCATTTTTTCTAGGGCAAGGGGAAATCAGTATCTGTCTTGTGCTACTGACATTAGTAAGATACATAAAAGCTTCTGAGCTGAGTCTGAGTGACACTTTTATGCTTGTTATGGCAGTCCTGAAGCTACTGAAGATGGCCACAGGAATGCGAGCACTCTTGGATACAGTTGTTCAAGCCCTGCCACAGGTAAAACACACGAGCTTCCCCAAAGACTCTCCTTTTCTGCACCCATTTTCTAAAGGGTCACTTCTCTGTGTGTCTCAAAGCTGGTATTGACTGTGTTGTGCAGGCAACTGCCTGAAAATGCTGCCCAAGTTTTCATGTCAGTCACAGGGATACAGCTCACCTCGCATCTCTGTTCTCTAGTGGATGAATGAAATAAGCCTTGATTCTTGGGTAAGGGCAGGTTTCTTCCCATCATGTCTAGCTAGTATCTTCCACTTGTGGCTAGTCCCCAGCTCCTCTCTTTTCTCTCTGTAAGAAGGAGACAGTGACTGGCAGCCATTTCAAGAGGAAAGCAGGTCTTTGTATCTCCGTCCCTCTCACCCTTCTCTGCATGTTCCCCCTGTCCCGATCTCTCTCACTCATACTCCTGTCACTCATTTTCTTAGCCAGTGCCTCCCCCTTCCTACTTTCATTTCTTCCTTTCTCCTCCTGGATTCCTTCACGTTTCCGAGCCTCTCATACATGAGAAGCAGTGACGCGCTATGTTGTGGCTCACGCAGCCGGCAGTTAAGTGTCTACCACAAGACAGCTAGACAGAAGGATTTCATGAGCTGTGAGCGGCAGCTGTTCCCGAATGAGATGCTGACACGGTGCTTTACACAGGCACCAAGCCTACTGAGAGGATCCTCCATGATGGATGAGCAGCCTGGGAGACTGGTCCCCTTCCTTTTGGATCCTCAAGAGAGAATTGTTAAGCAAGGAGTAATGGCACCAAGTCGCTCTACTGATCATACATCAGTCGTTCCCCTGGCAGGCCCCGAGCAGGCTGATATCTTGGATGATATCAAAATGCATGGGCATTTGTCAGTTGATTTATCAGCTAATGTGCCAGTCTTGGTGAGTGATGCAGAGCTGAGAATCAATCTGAAAACAGCATGAGTAGTTACACAAGGAATTTACTTCCGATGGTAGTGACAATAATTGATGTCAATCTGAATTAGGGAAATCTCATTGCACAAAAGCCAGGGGGAAATTCTGTGATCTTTCCTGGATCCTGAGCTATGTCTGATCTCCCATTTTTGTATTAAACAATAATAATTTGTATTTTTATATAATAATAATGATATAACTCATATATAGGATACATAATAATATCTTTTGTCATTGAGGATACTTTGGGGCTGAGGTACATTAAACAATGTGAAGAATTGGAGATTAAGGGTGTTCTTGTAGCAGACAACTTTGGGCCACTGAAGTATATTAGTTCTGGTTCTGCTGCCCCAGGCTGGCTCAGTGCACCCCCTCTGCACCTGGCTCTTCTCCGTTCTAGCAGACACAAGTGATTTACTCAGGCAAGGATCTGAAATGGAGCAGGTCTCCAGATCCAACATCTGCATCTCTGTGACATTTTTATTCTGCAACCCAGATAAATGCACACAGATATTACAAGCTGGCTGAAGTAGTGTCCAGAAACCCTTGGTAAGAGGACTCTGTGGTATATTTGCACTTAAATGGTGAGACTGGACTTCTACCCCTAAAATATTGTGAATAAATAGGAGAAGGGGAAATGTTCAAATCTCTGCAATGCAGACGGAGAAACTGAGTCATTGGGCGGTGAAGTGTTCTGCTCAGGATGGCAAAGAATACAACCGGGACCTCAATTCAAGCCCAGCTCTCTGGTCTTAGCCACAAACCACAAGCATATTCTTCCATTCTTTACAAATTCTTTCTTTTCTCTCTCATACTCACCCACAGACCCTTTGCTAACCGAGATGATCTGTCATTTGGAGGTCATTAATATCTGCCACAATACCTTCACAAGCAGATGTCTAAAGGTCTGGCTTCTAGGTATTCCCTGGAAGGTAATAACAAGCAGTGCTTAATCCTTCCAACATCAAAGTCTATGATCAATCCACTTGCTATTGACTGGCTGTTGCTTCCCTCTATAATGGGTTGGCTTCACTTAATAGTTATATAACAGAGGGATCAAAAATCACTCCATAGTTAAAGTTGTGTCAAAATCTGCTCTCAAAGTGGGGCTAAAATCCCCCAGTTTCACTGTTAAAAATTGAATTTAGTCTCCATATTTTACACTTTGAGTCTTCAGGGGACAATTGAATTATCTGTAATACTATTCTCCAAGATTTATTGGCTTTGCCAAAAGAAGCAGTTTAAAATAAGCTGTCCTTTCCCTTGCGCTTTTCCTCCTCTTGACCTTTCTCTTTATGTTCCTAGAGCACAGATTCACATCAGGGATTTTGGCTTGCTAATGGCATATAAGGCGCCTCCAGTTGTCCTGTTTCAATTCTCTTCCTTTCTTTGTTATACAGCAACAATTCTAAATAGTGAATAGAGCTTTAATTTTCAGAGCCCCTTGGAAATTTAGCCCTTAGCTAAACTTTATTAGCTTCTCTTCTTTTAATGCCTGATAGACACAGGCACAGAGGTGTGTGTTCAGAGCATTAACTATGGTGTCCAATTTAGTCATCAGAAATAATTCCTTCCACTGCATATGTAGGGAGCCAGGTTCTGGCAGCCCAGTGGAGTGGGTGGGTTGAATCATTCATTTTTCTCCTGAATTTGGATGTCACAGCAGTTGCAATGACTAAATTAGGCTCCTGAAGTAGATGATCCTAACAAAGGCCCAGTGACCACATGCACTCACAAGCATTCGAATCAGACACTGTTCAGTTTTTCAAAAACACACAAAACACCAGGTCCTTAACTCATCCCTGCCTCCCCTTGCTCCACCAATGGTGTGGTAACCAGTACTGGCATTTTCTGCTGCTTTTCAGCCTTTATATTCCAAGCCCGCTCCTGTTTCCCATATATAATCCATATGCCCCACATGCTGGGATGCAGGAGATCAGAAGCAGAGCAGTGATTTGGGAGAGTGAGGACATGGGGGCAGAGGACTGGGGGGCAGTGCATACATTGCTGATGACACTGCTGCCTTTGTGCACCATGAAGCAGCAATCCTCCCATTGTGGGGTTTCTAAACAGCAACTGCTAGAAGCCCAGAAATCAGGCTTTGCCCTGTTATTCACAGGATGCAAAAGCCCCTCTTGGCTTATTCATAGTGTCATCCCCTCTCCTCCTCTCTTCGCATGTTAAAAGGGCCTCTTCACCCATCTTCCTTCCCACCTGCCTCCACAAGCCCTGCTCAGCCCTCCATTTATGGAGGGTTCATTGCAGGAGCTGGGGTACCTATGCCCCCATCCCTTTGGAGACCTGTTGTCATGCTTCAAAAAGCATAATTCAGGGGATTTCAGCAGCTTGGTGGGGCATGTAACACTGCAGGGCATGCCTGTATGCTGTAACACATAGTTTGGCCCTCACCTAGCCAAACTGGGTTCACTTCTCCGTGCCCCTGCTCCAACATGCCTGACTTCACTTGGCCCAGAAATTATACACTTTAGTCAGCCCTGGCCAGAGTTTGTGCTACAGCAGAGGCATCTAGGAACAGAGCATCCTTCAAGTCTGCTGGTGACTGTTGTAGCATGGTTGGTGCCATCACTAGTGATTTCCCGTGTGCTGTGTAACATTTTGGTTGCATTTTTACACGGGCAATTTGCTGCTCCTCTCTTCTGATTTTGAAAGACAGAAACCAGTCTGTGTATGATCCGCACTCGCCTGTTCAGATGAGGTAGGCTTTGGGATAGGCTGACCATGTGGTTTGCTTTCAGGTGGGGAACCTCGGACTGCTTTTCATGCTCCTCTTTTTCATCTACGCTGCTCTAGGAGTGGAGCTCTTTGGAAAACTAGGTAAGTCTCAATCAGCTTGTGCTCCAGAGTGAGCTACAGACCTGCTGGGACAATGAGGTTTCTCAAGCTCAGTACTCATTCAATAACAGGACTGAATTATTTGGTGTCTTTTATTCTCCTTTTTGCATACTTGATATAAGCGGAGTGTCCCCTCTAAAATTTTATTGTTCTAACAGCCTAAAAGAATAAAAGCAATTTCTGCTTTCTCTTTCATTCCTAAAATTTTATTTTTTCTGCACTGCCTTCCTTGATACTGCTTTAAGGTTACAAAAAAGAACTCAGAGAAAGCTTATTCATGTCTCCTGCCATGGAATATTGATCAAAAAGAAAGGCAACCCAGTGACATTGTTGGAAGGATACTCAAAGCAATATTTGAGTTACATTGCTTTCAGTGATTTTCCTGTATTGCTGGTCAACAGCCAACTGTTGGGCAACAGCCTGCTGCTGGACAGGGTGCTGAGGCCATTAACTGAGATATCCAGGTTGCAAGGAGCCTGAAGTGCCCTTGCCTAGTTCCTGCTGTTGATCTCAAGGCAGGCAGTGTGTCCTCCACTGAAAGCTGTGATCCCCTTCCTTTCAGTATGCAATGACGAGAACCCCTGTGAAGGCATGAGCCGTCACGCCACCTTTGAGAACTTCGGGATGGCCTTCCTCACGCTGTTCCAGGTGTCCACAGGTGACAATTGGAACGGGATCATGAAGGTAACTGGGCCTCAGTGGCGTGGCTGTCCCTGCTATGGGGAAGGAGAAATTCTGACCTGTGGTCAGTTCAGCAGTGCTTTGGTTGGAAAGGGGAGAGTAGCCCAGGATCTGAGTCACTAAATCAAGTCCCGGCTCTGGCCAGAATCTCCCTCCTCTCCATGGTAACTTAGAACCTGGGCTCATCTGGTCCTACAGCCACCTGACTGAGAGAAGTGCAGATTGTCCTTGGAAGGAGCAAGAAGGCCATCCCAGCTAAAAGAGAATATCTGCTGTCATAAGGCCCATTACTGAAGTTAAAAGTAATGAATTTTACATGGCACCCATCTACAGAGCTACCAGAGCAATCCAAATTAATCTTTCCTTCCTTCAAAGGATGGGAAGAGAGTGGAAGATGAGTTCTTTGAACATATATGGTGCCTTTGGGCCTGATGAGAGAAGGTAGTACCAGACAATATCAGTTCATGCACATGGGGCTACAGTGGCAGCAACATGCAGTGGTCTGTAAGGAGTTTGTTTTGTACACCTTTGAGCACGTTTGCTCTAAAGCAGAGAGCACAAGTTGTATCCCATGATCAGATAATATCCTTGATTCTTGGGGGACTTTGATCCTAGAGGGTGTGGGGTGATAGAAATGTTGGCTCTGTTCTTTCCAGTGGCATCAGTGTTTTTTGACGGAAAGAGCAGCCAAGCTTATATTCTTACTGTAGTCCTTCCTTCCTTCCATCATTCTCTCCCAAACCCAACTTGCCCTCAAGGATACCTTACGTGACTGCAGCCACGATGACCGGAGCTGCCTCAGCAACCTGCAGTTCATCTCCCCACTGTACTTTGTCAGCTTTGTGCTCACAGCCCAGTTTGTCCTCATCAATGTGGTGGTAGCAGTGCTCATGAAACACCTGGATGACAGCAACAAAGAAGCCCAGGAGGATGCGGAGATGGATGCTGAGATCGAGCTGGAATTTGCACATGGGCTGTGCTCCCGCAAGTCAGGCTCTCCGAATTCAGGGCAGGGAAAAGGAGCAGGAGCAGTAACAGGAGGTGCTGGTGGGAGAACAGATCCTGAAGGACGTCTGTGCATGAGATGCTACTCTCCGGCACAGGTGGGTACATCTTTGAGCTTACCAACCCGGCTGCAGCAAGCGGCTGTGGGGAGAAGCCAGGCAGCCTAGGCAACTGAAGGCTTAGCAGCATCAGGCAGACTCTTCCACCTCAGGGTGAGGGGTTTGCTTTCAGCAGTAGACATTTGAGTTGGTAGCATTGTGCAGGGAAAGGGAGATAATAGCAGTGGGTCCTGTAGCACTGCCGGGAAGTTTTGGCATCGTGGTGTAGGATCCTGAAGGCCAGCAGAAGAGGGATGGAGCAGATCAGCTGAAGATGTGTTAGGAATTCGAGAGGGAAGCTCAGGAGAAGAGAGCAGGGGAAATGGCAGATCCAGAGTGAGGCATGCCAGCAGAGCTGGAAGGGAGGCATGAGCAGTGCTATGGTGCACTGACAGTGACTGAAGACAGTCCATCCTTTTTTTTCTTTTGCATTGGACTTCAGCACCTTTACACACCCTAAGGAGCAAATGCTCCCCCAGTGATCCTGTGCAGGTACCTGCAGAACAAGGTCCTGCTCCAGATGAGTCAGGGTGGAGAACCCAGCCCCAAATTCACAAGAAACTTTGAAGCAAAAAACTCGGCATTCTTAAAATGATTTCTCCCATCCTCCCCCCTTTCTTGTCCCCTAGGAGAACTTATGGCTGGACAGTGTCTCTTTAATTATTAAGGACTCCTTCGACGGGGAGTTAATGATCATCGATAACCTATCGGGCTCCGTCTTCCATCATTACTCCTCGCCGGCCATGTGCGAGAAGTGTAACCATGACAAGCAAGAGGTAACCTGCGTACGAGGATGCGTGAGGGGACTGTCCCCCCAAGACCTGCACACCCACACACACATGCCCGCAGGTCATCCAACATGTGCTCTTAGCTGTAGATTGTGTAGACAGAGAACTTGGACTGTATTTTCCATCCGTCATGTTGCTAATACTGCCTCTGGTATGAACCTTCCCTCCTTAGTCATCGGGGGATGTCTGAGGTGGCAGAAAGCTGAGATGTGCCAGGATATAGGTCAGGAGGGATGGAATGAGATGTAGAGAAATGACTGTGAAGGCAGTGTTGTGTTCAGTTCTGCAAGAAGAGCAGAGGTTCAAGCTCATGTACAAAGGACTGGAAGGTTTGCACCCCAATAACAGCACTTGGGGACAATTAAATTTATGCACATGTTTTGCCTTCATTTGAAGCGTGTGCTTGCTTATTCCCTGTTAAGATTGGCAAGTTAAGCACATGTTTACATGCCTTGTTGAATTGAGTCACTGTCTGTGAGCAAGGATTGGTTTGTGATTAAAACTGGTTAATTAATTTGAGCAAAAACTAAATAAAGATGGGCTCACTGAGAAAATTTTAGCATCTTTTTTTTTTTCAGATGTAGAACCTGTTAGATGACAAATGGGTTGTTGCTAAGTGCAGGACATCAAATGGCTTAGACTTGTGCTCCTGAAGTTCATACACGCTTTGGAAAACCACTTTGTAAGCAATTAGTCTTTTAATGTTGTAAAGCTTCAGGAGCAAAGTAGCCTGGGAGAAGTTAGGTGAGAAGCAGAATTACTTTTCTTTCTGAAATCATTTTTTTATATGTAAGTACTGTGATCATGGTTAGACTTGTGTCAGTAGCTTGTCTCATCTGTCATCAGTGGCAATCTTCACCATCTCCTTCACCATCACTAGTTTGGTATGTTGTTATTGCCTTTAAAGAAACCAGGAAAGTTGGGAAGAGAGCTCTCATTGGCAGATTACTCTATCCATATTTGAAGACAACAATATTTCATTTAGCTTTAGACCCCTAGTTCTGATGCTTTAATTTTTTTCAGCCTTTCAGCTACCTACTTGTCCCAATAGCTTCCCTTTGAGAATACCAGAATGAGAAAATTGCTGCGGTTTCTCAGTGCTGCAACACTTCACCCATGGATACTGCATTAATACAGCCAAATAACTAGTTTTCAAGTCACTGTACTTCCCAATGCCTTACATAAGGCCTTATATTCAGCAGTCAGTGCTCAGCCTTCTCAGAAAAATCAGGTCTTCTTAAGCGTTCCGGAAGGATTACCCCCAAATCAAGTAATTTGCAGCTAGTTTGAAAACCTTCCAGATAGTGTTCAGTACCCTGCCTGGGAATAAAGACAACAGCAACAGATTTTCTCACCTTCCCAGCAAGGAAACTAGACAGCAAAATCTTCAAGTGCAACCCACAGCCACAGCAAAGAGTTTAACAGAATGATCACCACCAAATAATTATTCTTAGACCATATTTTCTAATGGCTATTATATAGCCATAAATTATTTTACTAAATTGATATTTCAGTACATTTAAAATGTGGAATTGGAAAGAAATTACCTATATCCACATGAATATCTTTAATAATGAAATGTAGTTCTTTTATTTCTCATCCTATGAATCAAAATTAAAGCTCAGGATTTTAAGTCACGGTTGATCATGACCTTCTCTTCATATTTCATAGCAGGAAAAACAATGAGGAAATTCCATCAGGAAATTACTGCACACTGTCACAGCTAGTTTTGAATCCAGCCCTAACACCAGCAATGCACACCACAATATACATAGTCATTAACTAACTAGAGTGTACTAAGGTGTACTAACATAACCAGAGTTGTACATTAGTACTAGCTGTACATTGCTAGAATGTACATTGTACACACAGATTCGTACTGTCTCAGAAACAACAGCAGTTTATACAAGCAGAGCAGTTTTTATGTAGTCCTTTTCAGCGCATGTGCCTTTGAACAAAACAGTCTGTTTGCTGCATGCCAAATCACCCTTAACTCTGCCCTTGTGAAAACAACCACATATCAGACAGAAATGTTTGATCCCATTTCATTTGTAGTTTAATCCAGGAAGACACTGAGCAAAGCAGATAAATACAACACTTAACATAGGCTCAAAGTTATTAATAAATGCTAAGCTTTCTACTGTGTTGAGTAGGAGTGCTCAGCATCATTACAAGTCAAACTCCTGGCATCTTATTTTCAAACCAATTCTTTGGACGATTAAGGATTTTCCTAATCATGGCTCTGTTTTATAGATAGCTTATATCTGCAACTAGTAATTTTCTAAGGGTTATAGGTGCATGGTTCAGTGCCTGTGGTTGATACCTCAAGCAGTTTTTATAGGTTGTACTCATCCCCTCGTCCCCACATTTATTTTACTTTTTTGTCCCTCCATCTTTAGTCAGGATATTTTAAAATATTCTCCAGTAATGGAAACTATAAGGACAAAACAGGAAAACATTTATTTTTTCTCATATCATTAACCTATATTCTCATTTCATCTCTATCCTTTCACTTTTGGGTTGGTTGACTGTTAGATGTCTGTGTATTGGTGGCTGATAGCATAGTTAGCCAGTGGCAGGGGTTTGTCAGTGAGCAGCCGTGAACAGTGGCTTTGCACATGCAGTTTCTCTACTTGTGACTTTGTTGATCATGCTTTTTGTGAGAATCCCAAGGTGATTAGAATTTGTGAGCAAGTGGTTCGGTGAAGAACAGATGATTCTGGCTTTTGCTGAAACCCTTTTTTTTTATGGTCGGAGAAGGTAGTCGCAGATGTTATCACATTTCACATTCACGTCTCTACGAGCACAGCTGTAAGGCTGTTCTGGTGTAACAAGCACTTAGGCGAGTAATGGATGAGTATGCACATTAAGTGGGACTAGATGAAGAGACGGTGTTTCTATATACAAGTGGTTGCTGACTGGTGGCTGTGTAGTATGCTTGACACAATGTCCTTGTGGGTTCTCTGGTGTGTCTGTACTCCAAGCAGCAGTTGTTGGTTTTGAGCTTTTTTCACGGTAGAATGGCACCAAGTTTGTATGTCAGAATAACAACCCAAATGTTGATGCTGTTGATGCCCTTTGTTTAAACCCAGCTCAGATTTTCCCTTCTGTAAATTCAAAGTGCCTTATCCAAGGATGGAGACTTCCAGTCTCTGGCATTGGCCCAGGCCACTAAACTCCCAGCTCGAAGGAGTCATCTCTCCAAATGTTCCACCTGCTCTTAGAGCACAAAAGCTGTACCTACTTCTTGCCAACACAGGGGAGGAGATAACTGCCCAGGAAGCAAGCTCTCCTGACTGAGACAACCCAGAATATAACTATTCAGTCAGGTGCTGGTGGTGGGAACTGATGGGACTGTAGAGACCACCAACAGAAAGTCGAGCACAGGAGGGACAGAGCAGCTGCTTAGGCTACTAGAAAAAGGAGGTACTTTTCAGGCATTGAAGGACGAGATGAAGTCAGGCAGAGGGGAATTAAAAGCTTGGAGGAAAGAGGATGGGAGAGGGGGGACGTATGGTTTGAAACAGGCTGAATGATGAAGCAAGCTCAGGCATGGGACAGGAGCAGAGCTGAGCCTCAAGGACGAGAAAGATGCAGTAGTCAGACTTGGTTTCAGAAAGCAAGAGAGCTGAGCATGGGAGGGCTGGAGGGGTGAGTTTAGGGATGGAGAACAGGAGGGAGGGTGGTGTTAGCTGAGGTCTTGGGTAGGCTAGAGGTGAGGGGAGATAGAAGATGCAGGAAAGATAGGAGGTGGGGTTTCAGTGATGAAGGTAAGAATATACGAAAAGCATGATACTGGCATGGACTGCAAGAGGCATGACTATCCCTGGAATGAAAGCACCTTTGTGTTTAAGCAGGGCTGTTGCTGGCACCTTCAGAGGGATGGGTCCAATCCTCATCCCTCAGCAGAGCAGGTTGCCTTATTATCAGTCTGAGGGAGCCCTTTTTCTGCCTGGCTTTACTTGCAGGGCCTTGTGCCAGCCGTATCGCTGGGATGGATTCAGGACTCCTTTCTGCAATGCTGGCACTTGGGGAGCATGGACTGGCGGTGGGCTGCTTGCAGATCTTACATTCAAGCTTCCTTAAAATTGGATTCTCCTGTCCAGCCCAGGTCTGGGTTAGGCAGTACCTGATGTATCCAAGGAATATAACATAATATTCATCTCGGGTCTACAGGCTCTTACTTATCCATCATAAATGGTGTGAGTGCTTGAAATGCGGGCTCCAGACATCCAGTGACAGCTCCTTTCCCTTCCTACAGGTCCAGCTGGCCGAGATGGAAGCATTATCTCTCAACTCAGATAAGTCCTCTTCCATCCTTCTAGGAGATGAGTCAGATAATCGCAGCACCTCTCAGCTGAGTCCTAAGGAGACCAAGGTTAGCCCCAGGTGGTCATAGGCATGTTGCACTCTGTATTTCTGTGCCTGCTTTTCTGAAGTGCTCAGTATTCATCCGAGTGTCCCTGCTGAGGACTATAAATGCTGGTCACTTTTCAAGAGCTTCTCCGTAGAAGAGAAAAAAAAAAAGGATGTATGTTTTTGAGTTTTCTTCACTGCTGTCAGTAACTGCCTCTGAATGAGGCTAAATTTAGGAGATTTGGGTGGGAAATCTGAGCATCTCTCAGCTAACTTGAAGATACCTTCAGAGTCAGGCCTTTCTGAGGCTTTGACAAGTCTACTCTGTTTTCTGCAGTAAAATTTTACCAGGCTTTGTCTTCACTTACTTTTATCCAACAGGATGGCAAGGACAGCCCTGACTCCACTGGGGTAGGAGATTTAGGGGAAAGCCTCCTACCAATATCCAGCGCGGATGGCTCTACAAACCCAGACAGTTACTTGTGTGAAATGGAGAAAACTCCTTTCAACTCAGTCCAGTCGTGGCTAAAGCATGAAGGTACCAAAGGTGAGGACACCTCTCATCATTCTCCAGGTTTGCTGAGAGTGTGGGTTGGTTCAGCTCATCTGCCTTTCTCCTGCCTTCCCCCTGCCAGGAATGGAGGTAATCTGATGTGGGGTTACACTAACCAAGAACTAGCTTTCAGTTTGCTGGTCCTCAGGAATGGGGTGAGGAGCATTTCCTTTTGCAGCTGGTATATCTTATACGCTCCCTCAGACTCGCCTGTGTGTCCCCTGAGACCAGGCTCCTCAGATACAGCCATAAGGAACACAGAGCAGGTCTGCCCTTTGTGGAATTGCCCCTGTCCTACTCCTGAGTGCTCTCTGGCTTCCTGTGGCCCCTGGGTTTCCTAAATCATCAGTTAATTTATCTCCCTTCATCCCCTGGTTTGCAGGACCTGGGATGAAAGTCCACTGGCAGTGATACTTAGTTGAATGAAGGCCTTATGGCTCAGCCTTTCCCTCCAAGAGCAGCAACAGGAGAGGCAAGCTGGGCTGTAGCTTTACAGTTCTGAGCTGTGTTAGATCTTCAGGGTCTGGTGTGGGTTTTTGTTGTTGTTGTTGTGCAGAAAAGAGGGACTCATGGTGTGAACAGTAGGCTGAGGCTTCCTGGCCAGGAGTGCATGTAACCGAATACACTCCCAGTGTAACACAAGAAAAAGCACTGAATCAAACAGGAGGACTCTTAAACATTTTTTTTTTTCCTGTTTGTTTTCTCTTCCCCATTTATTTTGGTGCTTTGTCAGTCCCTCCCAGCCCCTTTTCTCCAGGTACATCTTGCCCTCTGTTACCTGTACCAGCAGAATTTTTCCACCCAGCCATCTCTGCCACCCAGACAGGGCCTGAGAAGGTCTCGTGTCCACGCAACCTTCCTAAGATCTCTCTGCAAGGCTCATGGGCATCACTGAGATCTCCGAGTGTGAACTGTTCACTTCTTCACCAGGTGAGGAATCCTGTTCCTCTCTGAAGGAGAGAGGCCAGCTGTGGTCAGAGGCTGGGTGATCTGCATCTGACCTGCTGGAGGAACACAGGGGACCACAAGGTGCAGGATTGTTGGGGAGGAGAGAGATTTGTACACTAACGGAGGGTTGCATAGCTCTATCCCCTGAAATTATATGCTCTTCTGCTTTGGATCAAAAAGTAGTTTGACAGCTGCAGCTAGCCCCACGTGAGAATGAAATCACATCACATTTTAGCTTGCCCCTGAGCCACTGGACCAAGTGCAGTGCAGACACCTGCATGCACAGCAGCCACAGCGTGAGTCAGGGAGATGGCAACCTCGTAGCCACCATGGTCCCTCCAGGCGCTGTGACTCTGGATCACACACCTGCTTGGCTGGAGCAGGCATCTCCCCACCTACGTCCTCCACAGTCTGTCATGCCACATCCATACTCCACGTCCCAGAGCTCACAGTTTTCCCCTGCCCACTTAGATCTTGCATTCCAGAAAGGTGCTGTCTTTTTCTGAAAAGGCAGCTATTTCTCACTGAAGAGAAGAATAAAAGCATTGAGGAAAGATCAAGTGTCTCTGAAGAGCAGAGGAGACAGAGAGATGAAAGCACAACAGAGATCCCTGTTATTGTTCTTGGAAGATACTCCATGAACAATTCCTGTTTGAAGTGTACAGGGACAATCTATTCCAGATGAACTAAAATAAAATAAAATAAAATTATATGTTATCCAGTTCTATGTGATAGACACGGTTGGCACAATACAAACGTGTATAAATTCACCAGGGATAAATTTAGCCTTGAACTGAGGCCACTGAATTGTTGCAGCATTGGAACTTCTTGTAGAAGTTTAGACATGAAGAGAAAGAGCTCTGCATCTGGCATTATGCTGGGGCAAAAGTACTGAGCCATTGTAAAGGAGAAATTGGTAAACTTCTCATTATGTGAGGTAAACTGTATTGAATAGCTATGGTTCGGGAGACTGGACAACACCAAGCCGAGCAGTACAGTTGACATGCTGGAGGGAAGGGATGCCACCCACAGGGACCTCGATAGGTTTGAGAGGTGGGCCTGTGTGAACCTCTTGAATTTCAAGAGGGCCAAGCACAAGGTTCTGCAGCTGGGCTGGAGAAAGCCCAAACATGAACACAGATTTGGCAATGAGTGGATTGAGAGCAGCCCTGTAGAGAAGGACTTGGGAGTATTGGTGGATGAAAGGATTGGTGGTGATAGGACAAGGAGAAATGGCTTTGAACTAAATGAGGGTAGATTTAGACTTTTAGCATGGTTCAAGTGGATAGTAGTTGGCGTCCTCAACAGCAGGGAGAGAGAGAGGAATGAATTTATTTCTTCATACCCGAAATCACTAAAAAATAAAAATGAAAGAAGTGTCTTGTCCATCTTCTTGCCTGAGCACTGTGTATTTTCACCCCGCTGTTTCCTAGGCCCCTGAGAGTGACACCTCGCTGGACAGCCGGAGCAACAGCTCGGCGGGCAGCCTGCAGACCACGCTGGAGGACAGCCTCAACCTCAGCGACTCTCCCCAGTGCACCCTGGACCTCCCAGTGGCCCTGTGCCCCGTACCAGCCGCCGGGGACCAAAGACCCCTGGCGGCGCCCCTCTCCCCGGCCTCTCGTCGCCGCAGCTTGCGGGGCCGGGGGCTCTTCAGCCTGCGGAGCATGCGCCGGCACCAGCGGAGCCACAGCAGCGGTGGGAGCACCAGCCCCGGCTGCACCCACCACGACTCCATGGACCCCTCGGATGAGGAGGGGGCAGGCAGTAGCCTGCGGGGGGGCGGCAACAACAGCGAGCCCTCGGAGACCCTCAGCAGCCTCTCACTGACCTCCCTCTTCTCGCCCCCACCACCTGGGCTGACGCTGGGGAAGAAGTGCAGCAGCACCAGCAGCCTCCACGCCAGCCCCTCGCCCCGCCGCCCCGCTGCACACCACGCCAAGCCCTTCTACACCGTTGACCCCCGGGGCTTCCTCTCCATGCCCTCGTGGGTGACGGACTTCTGCAAGGACACCCCCTCGCCCGGGCAAGGAGAGGAGCCGGACGGCCCTGGCAGACTGGGGACAGGGGAGCGCGGCTCCCCGCTGCCGTCTGAGCTGGAGCTGGGTGACGGGGTCAGCAAGAGGAACAGATGAGGGTCCCTGGGGTGCGAGGGGGGGAGCGTTCGGCCGCCAGCATGGGGAGCGCGTTTCGCCAGCTGCTCCCCAGCAGCGATTCCAAAGGATTTGTGGGAAAAAGAACCAGGCAAACAAAAAATTATAAATATATATATATACATAAATATATATATATATATATATAGAATAAATAATCTGGTACCGTACCTCAGAGGCGTGGGAGAGTGCAAGCAATACGGGAACAGTCCTGCCTGAGGGCAAGACCTGGACCATCACCGCAGAGACTACAGTGACTAGAAAAGGCCATGGGGCTGGGAGGGACGGGACCCTCCGGCCAGGTGACTGCTGCCTGGCAGCCATTTAGTTATATACATATACATATATAGAGAGAGATCGATTTATTTATTTTTTTTACCGAGAGATTACGAATTTCAGAAAGTGCTAAGGAGGAAGGAGCAAATGGGGGCTGAAGGAGGTGCTATGCAGAATTAAGGAGGGTGGGCAAGCAGGGTGGGGTGAAGGGAAGTGGGGTGAGCAGCAAGGGAAGAGCGTCTGGGGCTTGCCTCGCCTGTTTCTGGGAACTTCCTTATTGTTCATGCTTCCATTTCAAACATTAAAAATTGTGGGCCAGGTCTTCAGGTCTAGCGTAAATTGGCCAAACAGCGATTGTGCGCTTCTGTTGGTGTAGTGCAGCGGAGCACTGGCTTGAAGGGGATTCACCGGTGAAAATCACAGGAAAATCTGGCCCTGGCGGCGGGGAAAATCAAACAGCTGTGGAGCATGGGAAATGTTTTGAGGTGAAAAGCCTGGCTTTGAAGGGAATGTGCAAGCACAGAGGGTGTGCTCACGGGTGGAGGGGATGGGGGCTCCGTGGTGTATTTTTGTAGCTGTTTTGTTGGGTTTGTCTTTTGCATTTTGTTCCAAAGAAAGAAAACTGCTAATGGGGAAAATTGTGCAAGGTACGCAAGGAAATTTGGAGTGGGATAGGCAGGGGAGGAGAGGGAGGGAGAGGGGAAACTGCACTTTTCCCCTTTCATTTGCAGTAATTGTGATATTTTCTTTTAGAAGCCCAAAGGTGCAAAAACCATCTCTAGAGAAACGTATCTGTTATTTTTGTATCTATAGCTATATATATATATATTAAAAGAAGACAAAAAATAGAATTTTAAAAAGGACAAATAAAAGCAAAGGGGGCTTCAACACAAAACGTAGTGGGCCCCCTGACTGGATACCAACCCTGCCCTGCATCCCAGCAGGAAGACCCTACAGGAGCATCCTTGGCTTGGTGATGGCTCTGCCTCTTCTCCAGTGTCACCTCCATCCTCTGGTGTTTTTCCAATTTCCATCAGTGTAGCTGGGATCAGGGGCCTGCTCAGCGTGCAACCGTGGATATGGGGAGCAGGAACAGCGTGTGTGTCTGTGTGTGTGTGCGTGCACAAATGTGAGGGTGCTCGTGTGCATTGTGTCCTGGCTGGCTCACCAGATGGTGAGAAGGGGAGAGGGAGAAGGAGGGAGCTGCATCCAGCTGTATCACAGGAGACCATCCATGTGCTGTGGGGTGGTGGGAGAGGGCAGACCAACTCCTCAAACTGAGCCTTGCCTCAGGACCCCAATCCAGAGATATGATCCTCTCCCACATGGCTGCAGTGAGGTCTCCAGGGGCTGTGTCCCCCATTCCTCTTCCAGCAATGTAGCCACATGCGTCTCCTTCCTTGCTGGGGCCAGCCCACATCTCCCCTGGTTTTGTGCCATGGCCAGGTTTGCAGGTGGGTAGGAAAGGGCATCAACCAGCCACCCAGGGGGGCACTAAGACTTCGGGATGTTTCCTCCTGACCCAGGCAAGACCCACCAAAGCATCTCAGAGGAAGCAGAGAAGGGCAGCAGAGTGAGAACAGCAGCCCTATGGAGATGGGGAGGCTCATGCACTATTCAGAGAAAGAGCAGGACTCACTGGTGGATTCCCATCCCATTTTTTTCCACCAGATCAAGAGGGCCACGGCAGCAGAGCTCTCCCTGTTGGTATCTGAGGCATCGCAGAGGGGGTGGCACACCACAGACTTCCTGGTTTTATCGTTACCTGTCTGAATTTTAAGCTGCTACTGCATTTTATGAACTGGAGTTGTAAACAGCAATCAAGTCAATTGGGACAAACAACAGAAAGGAAAAGGATAATTACTACACTGACTTGACTTATTTGCTGAACAGTGTTTGTTGTCTTGGCAGTGTGCACGCTGACTGCAGGGAGGTCAGACCTGTGGACAGAGGACAGAAGAGCCCAGGTCCTCCTTGCAGAAAGGTTTCCAGTCCAGGTTTATTAAAGCAATAATAAGGGTCTTTAAATGCCTTTTTTTGCACTCGTTGTTCTTTGGGTGAGTTGCCCCTGCCCGCTCTCCCACGGGCAGAGAGGAGAAATGAGAAATGTGGTTCCTTGATCTTGGGGAAGGAGGGCAGTCAGTCCCCAAATGGCCAAACATCAAACTCAGGCTACATAAGGCTTAGACTCAAATCCAGAAGCCAGAGGTAGGGCTTCCAAAACAAACAAATGGGGAAAAAAATATTAATCCAACCCCCTCACAGACTGATGCATAGGGCGTTTCCTGCAAAGTGGCCATAGGGAACTTGGAGGTGGGCTTCCACAGTGCTAGAAACCATATGGTCATGATAGGCACGTGGCCTGCGAGGGAAGAGGGGTCACACTCCAGGAGGAGCTCACCCAGGTCACCAGCAGGAGGATCGCTATTCCTCCCTCAGTAAAGGAAACACAGGACTGTTGAAGGTGCAGGTGGTTGTGGATCATATCACAAGTCTGTGGATGACTCTGCTCACCTGATTGCTTTCACTTCCCTAGTGGGAGCAAGGAGTAGGAAGTATGGGCAGATGGACAGGCTGGATTTCCCCCAAGGGCTGAGGAACAATTTTGTGAGGGATGAATGCTGCCTGAAGGCCCCAATTCCTCCTCTGAGGAGCCCAAATCACCTGCTGCCTCTGCAAAATCCTGCCCACTCCTTCTGTAGAGGGTATCTGCCCCCCTGTCGCTCACTATCCTGCAGACCCTGCTCCAGGGCTGTAGCTCTGGTGCCTCCATGCCACGGTGGGCAAGGCGGTGGTGGAGGCCTCGCAGGGTGACTAGCAGGCCCCAGGGTGAAGGTGCTCTCAGCTTGTTCTCAGTTCCCCCTGGAATTGGCTTGCAAGGGAAAAATCTTTGCTTTGATGGTTGGGGGTTTGTGACAGCCCTTGTGCTCCACATGAGGTCTCCCCTTCACCTCCTGATGGGGTCATGCCCCTGCTTCTGCCTCCCCACGAGAGGACTTTCACCCTGCGCCGTACGACTCCAGCGGAAGGCTTCTGGCTTTGGAAGGAGGTTGCCATGGAAACAGAAGAGTGGGTTATCTTTAGAGAATATTTTGTCTCTCTCTTTAAATTATTTACTAACTGTTTGAAGAGGAAGGAGGAAACATCCGTCCTTCCCGAGGAGGACGCAGGATGCTAACACCCCGCAAACACCTTGTGTACCTGCTAGGGCTCTGCAGCGGGGCAGGTTGCGCGGGTTCTCCTGGTGAGAGCTGCCTTTCCCAGCTATGCCCAGCTGTCAGCACCAGCAAAAACCTCCATCATCACCCGCCCACCTCCCCGACAACACCTGAGGGCAGCCCAGGATCTGCCTAGCCTCTCCTACTCCCCACTTCCCACGGGGGAACGCTTTGCAGCAGCTCCTGCTAGAAAGCTCTTTGCTGTTACCAGCCCAAGATCGCTGCACTGTGTCAAACTGCCTCACCACCTTCACATCCTGCTCTTCCCCACACTTGTCATCAAAATCATCTCTTCTCCCTGCTTGAAGCCAAGCTCCTCCACGTGCTCTCACACCACTGCTGCGTCCTGCTTTACCAAGCCGGATGCATTTAGCTCTTTCCACCTTGCCTTGCAAAACAGTTTCTCCACCACTTTCATCATTTTTTCTAAGTCCTACATGTACATTTTCTTCTCATCCCACATCCTCCAGTCCAGCTGCAGAGCAGCACCCAAACTTCTCACCTGCTCTAAAATGCCCATGGAAAACACACCAGTATTTAGTATTTCTTCTGCGCCCAGCACTGCCACACGAACGAGGCATACCACTGGATTTAATTCTCCTGGTTTCTCTATCTTCATCTTCCTCTTCCTTATGAAATTAGAAACACAGGAAGCAATGACCAGTGTGCAGGCTGTCACCTTTCTTAGGAAGTCAGTACTGCTTTGCATTTGGGTCCCCAGCCAGTGAGATGCCCACAAGACACCATGGGAGATGTCCCCTGCACCCGCACAATGAGAGCAAAAGGTGTCATAGCATTGGTGTGGAAGCAGGGAGTTATTTTGGCCGATGTGCTGCCAGTTGCCAACTGAAAACTCAAAATTTTATTGCAGAAGATGTGGAGATAGGCAGCTTCAATTTTCTTGTTCTCATCACCAGCACTTCACAGAGAGGAGGAAAATTAAACCCCACTGATTTTCTGGTGGGCTGAAATACAAAACGTGCAGCACACCTTGTAGGAGGTGCTCAGTGCTTTGCAAAGTCAGGCCCTGGGATGTATGCCATATGTAGTTCATGTAGTTCAGTTTATCTGCATGTGATCTGACTTTCCAAATATTCACTTCCCTGATCTTCATGAATACTTTATTTTATGAGCTCTGTCTTACTTCTCAGTTTTTCCATGTTATTTTTGTTCCTTGCTAGGCACTGGCTTCCAGTAGGAGCTCAGTTTGTCGGTATCTTTGAATTATCATTCATTTCTTCCCTCTCATTTAGATATATATATTTCTTCTCTAGCACTTTTCCCTTCTGCATATTTCCGAGCCCCGTGTTTATTTCTGCTAAGATCCTGACACACTTTGAACAAGAGCTGGCAATGTGATATTCAATATTTATGCCTCCCGGCCACTTCCAGAGCAGATGTGCTCAATTTACAAGCGAAGAGCTCTCACACCCACCAAAACCAGCAGGCCAGCCACTGCTTTGCAGCATGCCTCTTCTGCTCTGGCAGCCGTCACAGCAATAAGGGCTCTGCCCTTTCACTCGTGCCTGTGATGGGATCGCACAGATGGCAGGGTATGTCCCTGTTGTTGTTGTATTTCCAAGGATGTTTCCCTGGAGGCCAGCGCACATCAGACCCCACTGTTTCAGTCAGTGGTATTGTTTCTGAAAACTTCAGAAGATGCTGTGGCTTGTTGTTGTTGTTTTGTTTTGTTTCTGTTTGCATTGCACCATGCAAAACACCGGCAGCCCCTCCTGCAGCTCTTCCTCTCCCTTTCCTCCAGCACATCCACGCTGGTAGGAATCTTTGCGCTGTAAAAGAGGTTTCTGTGCTGACCGTGGTGCAGTGGGATTTGCCACCTGTCACTGCCCTGCTGCCTTCGCTTCCTTTCTCTTCCTTCTCATGAGTGATGCTAAGGGAGTGGTGCTGTCCCTTTGCAGAAGCAGGCAGAGCATTTCCGAAAGAGGGGCAAGCAACCACCAGCACGAGCAAGCAGGGCGGCTGCACCTCCTTTGGGCACAAACACCCATATGGGCGCAGATGTCACCTCAAAACAAACCGTCAGTGATGGATAGCAAGCCGGAGAGAAAATATTTTGCAGCAAAACAACTTTAATCCAAGCTTTTGTACTTAAATTATGAAGTGCCTTCTTAGGAGAAAGCTGCCAACCCACGCATGAGGGGAGACATCACGCAGGAACCCAAGGTACATGGTATATGCACAGGCAGGCATCTTTATTACCCTGCCAGTCCTTGGGAAAAGCCTTGCCCTTGAGCTATCATAGCTTTGGATATGAAGTACCAGGTGGGCTTTCCTCTAAAATAACTGCTGTCACCTTTAGCTGCTTCTAATCTTTGCTGGGATGATAGCAATGAAAGCAGATGACCCCATTTCTCCTCTCAATTAAGACGTCACAGTTAATTTATGTTCCCATTTACACACTTCTTCACCCACGTCCTTATCTGAGCCTTGTGAGGGTTTTGTTTCAAGATACAATCTGCGCACAGAAATGCTACGTAAATGCTGGATAATAATAGGTATTTCTAAGAAAGAGTCAAGAGCAATGTGAAGGGGTGGCCTGGATAAAAGTTCTGCATTAGGGTGCGTATTCCCTCTACTTACATATTCCCCACACACTCATGCATACAGGTACACTTATCTTTCTTGCCACAGTCTTTAAAAATGACCTTCTATCAAACAGAAAGTTAATAACGTGGGAAAGACTGTTAATCAGTTGGCCACTGATTAGTTTCTGATGTTATAGTAAGCCCAGGCGTAGGAAATAAATTGGAAAATTATATATATACATATATTAAAAGAAAAAGTAACAAACAACATTTAATTGAACTAGTGAGAGAGGGAGAGAGAGAGATGGAGGCTATTTTGAAAATACATTGGTGTATGTTTTTATTCCTTAGGGTCTCATAGCCACTGTTGCCTTGTGCACGTGTGTGCACACGTTTGTAGGCACCAGCACGTGCCTGTTGCATACTGGCTGTGGTTTATAAGCAGATCTACCACTGGTTCTTTTTTAAAAAGTGCATACTGAGGCAATAAAGAGCCCAAACTGTTACTTACTGCAATTACTTAGGATCTTAATCACAGATCTCACAGGTTCAGAGGGGCAGTTATCATCCACCTGATCACCCACAGGGCTCTGCATGCGAAATGGAGAATGGAGAAGCCAGCAGGAGCCTCTGTCCCAGACCCCAGCACCCTGGAGCCTACTCGTGGTCTGATCCGTAATGCGGCATTTTGCGTTCAGTCCCAGGCACTTCTGCCATGGGAAAGGCTGAACAGCCCCAAATCCCTCTGTGGCTCACCCACAGCCCCACTGCTCCTGATCAGTCTGCTGCCCCTGCAAAGCCCTCGCCTCCAGCCCTCAAGCCGCTGGGACCCCGGGGCTGCTGGCTCCATCCCAGCCTGGGCAGTAAACAGCCTTCCCTTTTGTGCTTGTGATGTTTGTTTGTGTCCAACCAGGCAAAAATACAGCCTGCGTAACAGAGAGGCAAAAAGGCCCCAGGGGAATTTGCAATAATGACGGAGAAAGCTAGTTAAGGGTCTGGAGGAGGTGAAGATCTGAATCCTGGCTTGAGATGGGGCTGATTCACCCTGAGGGACACCCTGCAGGTGCAGGTTTATTCCCTTCAGCCTCCTGCTAGCTGCCACTGCATTTTTATTGCTCTGAAAACCCTGCAGGAATCAATGCAGCGGCTAATGTGGCACTTCTGACATTTGAGGGAGGATTATAAAATGTGTATAAAATCTGATTCATCACAAGTCCAGAGGCGGAAAGTGGCCACTGGCCACTGGCTTGCCAAGTCCCTGATAGCAGCCCTGCAGAGGCAGCACCCATGGGTGCAGGAAGCTGTGGGGCCTTGGCAGCACCCAGCGGCTCCGAGCGTGCAGGTTGGGCAGCAAGGAGGCAGCCTGGCCAGCTGTGGTGTTTGCTTTGTGCTGGTGATGATGCAGCGGTATCATTTCACGCTAAATGCTAATTTTCTGCTTTGCTGGCCTCAGGATTGCCTACATCCGTACCCTTCACGGCAGCAGTTAAAGGGACAGGTGCTTGAGCTGAGGCTCTTTCGCTTAGCATATGCAGGTTGGGTATAGAGCACAGTTATGGAAGAGCTGTTTTTGCTCAGCATGGGCCACAAGATACACATACATGTGTTTTCAACCTGCTTCCCAGCCAGGGGCCAGCCTGCAGGAGGAGGATGTGGAAGCATTTAGAGAGGATGTGGTTTCTCCCATCCACCAAGCTCCCAGCTCCTGCCCAGTGGGACTCTCTGTCAGGCCCCAGAAATGAGGATGAGCAAGAACCTGGCCAGTGTGGACATGGGCTTGGACGCAGAGGTTTCCCTCTTCTTCCTCCAGGAACCCAGGTGAGAAGGGAGTGTTTCCCCACACTCTTTATACTCAGCCTCTCCTTCTTCCTCTGTGTGCTAATAACAGCAAGAGAAGATGAGGAGCTGGGGATTCGTGGCCACAAGGGATTTTGGCTGACATTTTGGACAAACCTCTCTCCATCTCTTGTCTTTCCATTCCTTGCTGCCAATTCCCCTTTTTTTCCTTCTCCCAACCATTTTTCAGCCCCAAATCCTGCCCTTGAGCCCATCTCTTATATCCCTTGTATTCTAGTCCTTGCCTTTTCTGTAAGCAAGGAATTAAACAAGCCTTTGTGGAAACAAATCCATGTAGTAGCTTCTCCCTTTACACCCTGGCTAGGATATCAGTACAATTAAAGAAGAAGCAGTGACCAAGGAAGTTGCATTTATTTTAAAATCAACTCTACCAAGTCAGGGCTTTGAGAGCATTGTGCGAGCTGTGTGCATGCTTGCAACATGAGAGCTTGCTGTCAAGTCCCAAATCCTCCAGGTACACAGGTCCCTGCCACTTCTGGTGGCAATAAGCCCCCTCCAGGCACGTAGGGATAGGGATGGTGAGATCTCGCCAGCACCAAGGCTTCCCCCTCCCGCAAACAAGGCCCACCTAGAAACTCAGTAATAAAGAGGGAAATTGGCAACCAGCCTAAGGTCATTTGCAATTTGTGTGTAATGAAGGAACCTGGAGGTAGTAGAAGCAGGTAAGAACTGAGAAGGAGAGAGGGAAAGGGTTTAGTTGCTCTCCAGGGCTTCCTTGACTGGGGCTGTTCCTTGGTACTGCTGCCTGGTCTCTGTGTGTTTCTATCAGAGTAAATAAACCTCCTCTTGTAAATGCTGACCTCCAGCAATGTAGTAAATGCTGGTGTCAGCCAAACCTGCACTCAGTCACTCTTGGGGACGTGTTGCTCCTCAGTGAGATGCTGTGGCATTGCTTTCCCTGCAGGCACCAAAAGGAGAGGCCACAAGACACCTTCCTCTGGGTCTCGGTTCCAGGTATGCTCTGGAGTCTGCTAACTTATTTATTTTTATTACTGCTCCCTTTCTGCCCTCATTTTGCAAAAGCAGCAAACTCCCCCGTTGTGTTTTATGTGATGTTTCTGCTTGAGAGCTGGCTTAATCTTTGCATTTTGCTCTCCCTGTTAATCTCAGGATTAAGAAACTGCCGTGCAAGTGTGATTGGAGCTTTTAGAAGTGATTTCTACTTTTTTAAAAGGGAAAAAAAAATCTGCGATGAGCAATGCTTTTTATTTAGAACTGAATTCATGAATTTTAACTGAAGATGGGCATGTTGGGCATTAATATATGTATAATTATGCAGAACCACTGTTATGTCTCTAATGAAAATTAGATTCTACCACTGAGGCTGTGTTTGGCGATAGCGTACATCTTCATTTGCGCTGCATATTTATTTATTTATTTTTTTCCTAGCTTGCATGACCTAGGATTACAGTTGCTATGGTGATGAGACAGTTAGTGAAGGAAGGAGTGAAAGGTAAGTTTGTTCATCTGCCTATGTGCTGGGAGGATGGGGGGGGGGGGCTGGCAGTCTCATTGCCTGATGCTGCGTCTTGGTTTCTCTGTACTGATGGTCTTAGGAGGGTTTAGGGTTGGGGATGCCTGGGCTACAGGCCCAGAGTGAAACATTATGACTATGCTCATGTGTTCATTGACTGATATTTGTGATCTTATGAGCCCTGGACTTGGAGGTGGTGGGGCTGAGCACCGTTAGCAGCTCTGTCCCCCCCATACCCAAAGTGATGCTGAGAGCCCTTCCTGCTTGCTGGGGTTGGCATCATGACAGGAAGGGAGGCAGCATGCCCCAGAACCCCTCCAGCAGCCTTTGCCACCATCTGATCAGAGCAGCTGGAGAGCAGGGTTTTTTCAACATGTAATTGATGGTAAAAGAAAACCTGTCCTTGGTGTGTCTTTACTGATGAGGTGTATATGCAAGATCCTACTCACCTAAATGTAGCTGCTCAGAAGTCTGTGCATCTCTCCTTGCCTGGGCTCTGCAGCCAAAGCTGTCTGAGCTTGCCCTGAGTTGTTGGTGGAGTGCTTTCCTGGCACCATGCCCATCTCCCCTGTGTTTCTGCTTGACTGTGCCACTCCTTCATCAAAACTGTCCTTTCCGTTTGCTTGGATCTCCTGGTGGAAGTGCTTTCCATGGAAACCCAGGCTGACCAGCCTTAATGGCTGCAAGACTTCAGGTAGTTTCTTGCAATTTTTATTTAAAACCACCTGCTCCTTCCTCCCCTCCCAAACGATGGGTGGCTGTAACCACAGCTGTTTTCACCTGATCCTCCTAGCAGTAATGCTTTTGTAACTCTGGAGTTTTGAGGTTATGTTCTTCTTTCAAGTACATCATGAATTAGCATACTGATGGCCAGTGAGTAAGTCTCAGGCTTTTACCAATTGGTCTCAGTCTAATTTTGAATCTCTCCTTGGAATTCTTGAACTTTTTATTAGGTATAATTTTTCCACCAGAGATCTTATTACTGTGATTATCAAAAGACAAACATGTTTAAAAAAGGTCTCTGCTGCCCTGCCGCGCTTTATGGTTTTTCCCCAAGTGAACTCTTTGCTGGGTTGCAGCTCGTCAGCAGTGCAGCCGCTTCAATGCAAGCAGACAGCTCTCTCCCACTCACTTGGATGGGGTACGGCAAATTAGCTGGCTGACAGGGACAATCCTGTGCTTGTACTGCTCTATCCCCTCAAGGAAAACTCTTCTAAGCTGCTGAGCCTCTGAGAGGGGGTCATCTTCCTGCTCAGACACCATCCCACCTGCAACCGTTGGTGTCTGCACAAAATGCCTGTGCCCCCTTCCTTCACAGCTGGGGGGAGAAGCTGTAAAAACATGATGGGTGATGCCCAGGGCTGACTAAAGAGCAGAGGGGGTTGATTGTTGGCCATATAGATGGGAGCTTGATGAAGCTGTACTTCTCTGAGTCTGTTGGAGAGTTGTTGACACCCTCTGATGGGATAGAATATAGCCTTGGAGCTAAGACTCTTCCAATCCAGAAGTTGGTGAAATACTGAAAAAGCAGTGTGCTGCTTCACCTGCTCCTCCAGCAGGACTCTGTCTTCTTCCCCAAACCCAAATATCATGGCAGGCACCAAGGACAGGGCAAACCTGCAGGTTGCTGCTGCAGTCCTCATGGGAATGCACAACAAAGTAAACTTGCCTGTGTTTTCTCCAAAAAAATAGTGCTCAGAAGTGCAGGCTGCCCAACCTTCCCCTTGAGGACTGTTTCAAAGGACTTGCAAGTGTGTACTGGAGAACAGGGTATGCTGTGTGCAAAACCTGAGCAAACAAGGAGGAATAAAGAGCTGTACAAGGGATGCACATATCAAAAGAGAAGAAAAATGAAATCCCATGTTTTTGACTACCTTGAGGTGCAGAAAACAACAAGGTGGGGAAATAAATGGCTTTCTCCTGAGAAACCCATCTGGTAAAGCCCTGATACAGCTGTGCTGCATCTTTTCAATGAGATGAGCCTGGCCAAGCTGTGGTCCTTCTTATAGCCAGTGCCTGGGGTGAGGGTGAGCATGAAGTAAAGGCAGATTTATTGCATAGCCTGTGGGGAGTTCAGTTAATGCAGTGGGTTGCCTGGTGGTGGTGAAGTGTCAGATAGCAGCTGTCTTCAGAGGGAAGACCCTGAGCCTCTGGGGCTCAGTTATACTGCGGGTCCAACCCAGGTCAGCAGCACGCTGAGTCATAAACACCAGCAGAGGTTTGGGAGCAGGCTGCCTAACAGCACTGGGCTTCGGGTTGGATCTGCCAGTGACAGGTCACCAAAATCAATGCAGCATTGAGCTGCATCTTCATCAGTCTTTGACTTCTCTGATCTCCCCCCTCAGCCTTCTGCAGGTCAGTGCTGAGGCAGATGAGAAGCGTGTGTGCACATACAAACTCGGTGCCTCTGGCAGCTGGGTACGGAGGGCTGGGAGGCACCCCGGGTGGCTGTCAGAATGGCCTCTTCTCTGGAAGAAAGCCTGCTTTAAAAAAAAAAAAAAAAAAAAAAAAAATCAGATAATTTCATGATTTCCCCCTCCCCTTCTGTAAATATTCATCATAAGCAGTTAAATGGAAGCAGCAGCTGTGGACGATGAATCCTGGCTTGTCATTGTCCTTCATCAGGAGGAGAGCCCAGTCAGCACTCAAATATCCTTCCCTTCTCCGTCCCCCTTACTGCCTCCGTGCGCTGCATCCTCATGATGCAAGGGCTTCGTAAGGAGCATATAGAGGCATGGATGCAGCAAGCATATGCTGTGACTGTAATCTCAAATGAGCTAGTGAGGTGCTTAAGGACAGAGCGTATTTCCAGGGGGGAGCAGTTAGTGGCAAGGTGGCCACAGGGAGTGATTGCTGTCATGGGTTTGGTGTCCCTGGGGGGAGTGAGCGATGGGGTCAGAAGAGGTCACAGCCTTGTTGTGTATCTTCAGATGCTGATGCAGCAATGTGTCTCCATCAACCCCTTGTGTCCTGTCCATAAGAGTGCCATCAGATGCAGGCATGTTGTGTCCAGGGCCAACAGGTAGCCAGAAGCAATGCAGGTGGAGCAGTGGGGTTCCTGCATGCTTTGCGGGGAAAACAGGGAGGCTTCACATTCTCCTGGCTGCAGAACAGAAGGAAATGGTGGCGTATGGGAGGGATGCAGGTGGGGAATTCATCTCTGACTGCTTTGGGATGCTTTGTAATTGCAGGGGTTACCAGGTAGATTATCAGCCACAGCAATAGCTTGAGGGGGAAACATTTTAGCATTTTTGTCTTTTTTAACAAGACCCACAGGATGCTGTAATGTCTCTACATTGTTTGCCTGTGCTCTCAGGTTGATTCAGGTCACTAAGCTTGCTCCTGTACCAGCTCAGGACCAGAAGAGATGTGTCACATCCTCACCCTGGTGGGACAGTGAGATCCTGATGGGAGGAGGACAGGAGTTGGTTGAGAGCTGAGGTGGGTCCTCACTGAGGATGGGCAGACACTGCTGGGTCTTCCGAAGATCTTTCTCACCCAAAGGTTTTCCTCTCTCACAAAGAATAGCGTTAAGAAGGATGAGTGATGAGTTGTCTGGTTTGTCTCTTAGGTTGGGGGTAATTTATTTTATTTATTTTATTTATTTTATTTTATTTAATTTTATTTTTTTTTTTTGGATGGAGGTCTGATGCTGGGGTTTTCATCTGCAGTGGCTGGGCTCCTGCTGTGACTGGGTGCTAGTGACCTCTAATGGACAGCGACGAAAAGCCTCACTGAGGGTTGGAGGCTTTTAGTATGGGGTTTTATTGTTACAGTCGCTGTTATATGTAGGTATAGTGGATGTGGCTTTAGAGATCTCATGCATCTTTAAGGCAATCCTGTTGCTTATGACTTGTGTGCTCTTGCATTTTTATTCCTCCTTTGCCAGTGGAAAAGAAGCAGCTGAAGCACCCCAACCTGTAGACCTTCATAGTGCAACTGTTTTCCTTGGCATCCCGACAGTGGGGAGGATGAAAGGGATCCAAGAGGGACAGACTAAAAATGAGGACTGCAGTCAGTTTCTTAATCTTTAAATAGTAATTCCACAGTCAGGGAGACTGCTGTGGCTCTACTGTATTCCATTAATCTGCATGTAATTTGGAGTACAGATCTCTAAGTGCTTTGTCTTAAGAATTGGAGTATAGAAGTTAAATTCACATAGAATGAGGAGCCTTTCGTGTCCCCTAAATCAAAGGGGAGAGCTCATGGATGTTTGGCAGCCTGCACAGTCAAGTCCTCCGCAACCCTTCTGCTTATTGCTGGCAAAAGTGCTCTTTGACATCTGAGACACCTGCTGAAAGCAAATAATCTGTGCTTACAAGCTGGCTCTTGGGAGCATTTGATATTTCTATTCCTATATCCTCTTAAGGCCCCTGTATTCTTCTCCCTTTGACTCGTGTGGCAAACTCAGTGGTGGGCCATAGGGGTGTGTTTCCAAGGTGGGGGAAAAAGAGTACTTCAGCTTTCCCTATACCAGCCTCTTTGAGATGCCTAAAATTCAGCATCTTATTCAGAGACAACAGATGAAATTAAAAGACGGCAAGTTTTGGAACTAAGCTCCAAATCATTACTAAATGGGAGCACTCTCTAAAACTAATTCCCTGTCCCAGATCAGCACCAAAAGCAGGATCTCTGCAAGATTCATTTGGGTTGGGATGTGAGGGGTGACAGAATATCCAGAGGGCTCAGAATAAATATGTATTGGTAGTAAGCTAAACCTTATGCTTCAGTTCCTTAGTGAATTTCTATTAATTTATAAGAATGAATAATTTCTTCATGACTAATGCAGAAGATCAGTGCTGCTGCATCTTTCACCTTCTCTGAGGCCTGGAGGTGGCCACAGGGAGACCAGGCTGGGGAGAAGCCTGGCCTGGGCCTGAAGCCCTGTGCTCTGTCAGGGATCTGCAGGTCTCCTTCCCTTGTTTCATCCCTACCTGCAGCTGTCAGCAGCGCTTACGGGAAAATTAAGTGAACCAGCGGGTCGGACAGTCATGGCATGACTTACAGCTTCCCGTTCAGCATGATTGAGCTGCTGGCAGGGCAAATGGAGGCTGTCATGTTGTTACCAGGACCTCCCATCAGCTCGTTTGTACGTATCCCCTCCTGGGGCCCGTCTGGGCACCCAGGGAAGGGGGGAAACCTGCTGCTGGGGCACCAGGAGATTTTTAGACTCTAACTCAAAAATCTAGAGAAATAGTCTGTGCTTAGGGATAGCAACAATTCAGGAAGCAAGGCTGAAATAACCAAAAATAAACAGATGAGGAGAAGCCTAAAAGGCAGCTACAATCTCACACCAGTGAGGAGGGTGCGAGGGAGCAGGGAAGGAAAGGAGATTGAGGGTGGTGAGAGCTGTTATAGCCAGGAGCAATGATGTGGGGCCGAGCGGGGGAAACGGAGCCTGCGGATCAGCAGGGGATTACTGCTTTATTAGCCTCTGGATTAGTGTCCAAGGGCCAGAGACTGCAGAATAGGCTGTATTGAATTATTCCTTATCAGCTGGTGCTGACTGACTGCCTAGGGTCTGTCCCAGTAAGCTCCAGGGTAGGGAGGTATTTTCTGTGTTCAGGCTGGTATGCCACAGTAAAAAGCCTGGAAGGAGATGGCTTTTAGGAACACAAAAGCCACATGGAGATGAGAAATTAGGGGGAATGGGAGGTTAGAGTTACACAGTAGTTGCCTAATACTGTCCTTTTTCTTTCCTTAAATTGGAAGGGCTCTCTTATCTCCAGATCAAGTATCTCAAGACATAGCTGGAGATTTCTAGTCTTTGACTGCAGTACCTTTGATTCCAACACCTTTCCATGTTCCTATTTATTCTTCAAAAGTGAATTCAGACTAGTTCAATCTTCTTTGGCTACAGGTCTAAAATATCTGGGGATATCATTTTAACCACAGAAAACAGTCACACTATTGATATATGTGAACGAGGAAGAGAAACAGACTGTGAATGAGAGGGCAAGTCTGTCTGCAGCCTTCTTGTAACTGCTGTGGGGTTGAAGGAGATAAAGGTAGGGCCAAAGGTGACAGAAGATGATACTGTTTCAGCAGGGGATTCAGCTCGCCCCAAGCTAGCAGCAGCTCCTTATCAGCTATGAGCATGGTGATCCTGGTCTGGATTTAATACCAGCACAGGTATCCCATTTGCTTCTCACCATTACAGGCTTTTATGCTGCTTTCTCTGGGAAGAGGACGCTGTTGTGCCTGGTCATCCTCTGGCTGGGAGGAAAGGTGGATTATGCTTTGCATTCTTACAGTCCTTCAAAAAACGGTAGTGGAAGATTTACCTTCCCTCTTTTATTCCAGTGCCAGACCACAGACCTTCCCTTTGGAGGCTAGGCAGCCTTCTAATCCATGGCTGGCCATAGCAGAGAGAGGCAACTCTCTTACCATATTAGATGATTAAAGTTGGTAAGAGGCTATCTGAGATTACTACTTATCTGAGATGTCTTCTGCATCAGTACCTCTTCTCCTCCCCCAAAAAAAAGCTGTTGCCAAGTAAAGCAGTGGGTAGTAGCTGGTCAGAGCATCTGATACTGGGCAGAGGAGGGTTTGATTTAGTGGCTTTACTTCTGCCACCTTCCAGTCCTTCTGGAGGTGTAAAGAAGCATAGGGCTACCTATGAGAGAAGCTCTGGCAGTTCCAATGCTGTGAAGAACTATTGAAGTGTTGTGTATTATAAGGCTAACACAGGAAATTCCTGTTGCTGGGGTATTGCCCTCAGGTTTGGGGATAGTTCTACTCTCTGCGGTATCCAGGATGGTGTTTATACTAATGTTTCTAGCCTTTGTTTGCAAAGGAAAGCTTCCAAGCATGAACCAATTACAACTTCATGCACTTCAAGGCTTGAAACAGCAAACATCTGGAACTAAGGCTTTTGAGCGGAGCTGACTTCCCCTAGTAATCCATTACCAGAAGCTTCTGAATAAAATGCTGGCCACTTGAATGTATGAAGCTTGTTGTGATGCAAACAAATGAGAGCTGGGTAGTTACAGGCAATAAGCCAAATGAAGGTACTCCTAGCAGCAAGCCTCCTGTCTCCTGCATCCATTTTGAAGTGCAGGAAGAAGCTGTAGGTGAATATACAACAAACAGGTAACTAAAACTGTAGTCCTGGATGCAAATGGTGGCCTGCCAGCTGCCTCTCGAAGTTTCCTAGCTTTGATAGCTGGTGGGGATTACGTGCCTCAACTAAGTAGTGTGGTTCAAAACACCATCCCTCCCTCCTCCAAGCAATCCCACTGGCATATGAGGGACTTCACTTCTATCAGTTCTTAGAACAAGCAAGAGAACATCCTGTGGCCTAACTGACCTCTCTCAGAAACTAACCTGAGCATTCGTGGCCTAACAAAAATGTGAGTTTTGTGCCTGGTCTATGGTCATGCTGGCTCCTGAGGAATTTTAAACTTCCCTGATTGATACTCAGCTGAGGGGGACCTTTAAGCACAGGCAACTCAAAAATTAATGTTGATGACTCACTAGGTAATACTTGGGCCCTCTCTTACACTGGCAGAAGCATTTACTGGATTTTCATTTAGTGGTAAACCCCAAGGCTTAATCGTTAGTGAGTCTGTAACATCTTCCACGTGAGTTTGAATGCAATGTTCAAGGTTCCACTAAATTTCACCTAGAGAAAGTGGTATTCCACTGACTTAGCGTTTGCTCTGTAATTCAACTAGAACAGTTACTCTTCATTTTCCTCTCTGACTCTGCTATATAGTTTTATTATGTGTCGTTATATAACTTAGTTCTGATGTGAAGGCAGCTATATCTCTGAGTTAGATGAACGATCCCTATATAATATGCATATGTCTGCAAAGTGCTTAGGATGAAAGATCCTAAGAAATGCAGGTTATTATTTTGTCTTTCTGCGGGTCTTGCTTTGTGGCATGCTATTTAGCAGCTCTGCTGTTGTTCTGTCTCAATGCTTTGTTGAATGAAGTGTTCTGAACAGTTTTGGGAGTGCTGGCATATTTTATTAATTGCCTTTTATAGGTTGTTTTTCTCTTTTGAAACTCCACATTTTACAGACATAATGATAAAGAAACATTTCAAGCTAGAGTTCTAGCAATCAGGTTAGAAGAGAGGAGGGGGAAAAAAAGCTCAGCAAAATATTTGGCCTATAATAAGATAAGCTTTGGGGATGACATGATATCAGACTTCTTTTAAGGGTTTTAGGGTACAGGAAAAATAACTGGGAAGGGGGAGAGGGTGGTGCGCCGTGTTCCAGGCAGGATAAAATCAGCAGCCCATCTGGGTCTCTGATGACTTCTCAAAGTAGGGTTTTGTACTCTGAGATCTATTCTGACAGCACAGTGTTTAGAAAATGTTTAGGACTCCTGCCATCATATTTCTTTTAAAGTCTGATTACCTTATGTGACATATCCTCAGCTGTTGTAAATTGATAGCGCTTCATCAACTTCAGCAGCATCTTGTCAGTTTTTGTCGGCAGAAGATTAGCCCTCTGCATCCAGACACGTTGCCTTGAGCTGGGTTGGGATCTCATCATAAGTCATTATGAGCCTGATGAAAGAGTGCTGAAGGGAAGACATGGGTTATGATAGGTCGTGGTGAGGACTGACCCCATAAGTGGAACTCATTTCTTTTTGATTTATTACTAATTCTAGTTTCTCAGTCTGGTTTTGGCTCCAGGACACATCTTCTGAGATAAAAACAAAAAACAACAACAACAAAAAAAACACTTGTAACTGTTAAGACCTCCACGCCAATCTTTGTAAGAATGGGGAAGATGCTGGCTCTTGTGTTCCAGACAGAGCCAAAGTGAGAAATTGGATTCACCCCACCAAAAGTCCCCTTACAACTGCCTTTGATACTCATCTTTGTTTCTTGTCATAAGGCTACTGTGTGATACTTAATGTGCTGCAGTGTTTTATCACAACCCAGGTATAAGAATTTCTCTGCAAAGGACGGTTTGAAGTGTCCTTTGGCATCCATTAGTGTGAAATGTGCCATGGAAATGTAAATCATGTCACTGGTTGTCAGGGAGCACCTGGCCTTCAGAGAGTGCCCTGCTGCCTTAGGGAGGGAGGGGGTGAGTAGGCCAGCAGGGCAAAGCAAAGGAAATGCTGATTTTTTCCTTTTGCTTAAAGGACTAGTATTTGATTCCACCCCACTCTGGGACTAGAGCTCCCAAATGTGAGGGCCATGGTGCTGTCTATCTGTTGCACATGGAGGGTTATGCACTGTTGTGCTTGCTCCTGCCCTACTGCACAGGCAGTTCTGTCACTTGGTGAGTAGATTACTTCTCCTGTGAGTAAACCTTCCCATAATAGAGAAATATTTAACTTTCTGGTCTCCGACAGGCAGCATCTTCTCCTGTGGCTGGGAGTCTGAGGAGGCTGGCTTCCCCACCTGGGTAGCACCAGGCAGCGCAGCACTAGGACTCCTGGTCTGGTTTGGTGGGGCTGGTTTCAGATGCATGACACCATCATGGTGGGGGTCTTCTGCCTTGTTTCAGCCCCAAGTAAGCTCAGCTGACTGCGTATGATAGTATCAGTGTCTTCCTATGTGTGAAGTGGTATTTCCAAGGACTTGATGCTCTACGTAAAGGCACTGGATGACTTGACCAAGTAGGGATTATATAAATCTCTGGTGTACCATGAGGTACTGCAGTTCAAGCCAACAATAGGCCAATGTATCTACTGTAATGGTCCAAGGGCAGCTCACTGTCAGATGACTGGGGCTGCAGGATAGTCGCTGAGCTTCCATTTGAAAATATTATGACTCATTATTGATGCAGTTTAGTCAATTGGCAGGTTGTGAAGGTCAGACCAGGGCATATCTTAACCCTTGGCAGTGTTCTCAGTGTTTCCAGTAATGTCTTGAATCAAAAATAAAAAGTATTCCAAATGTATTATCTTCATCCCATCCGAACCCCAACCCCTGACACTCACCCACAAGAAGTATTATCAAGAAGTGAGCTTTTTTGTTGAAAAGCTGTATTTTTCACTGGATCTCAATGATGTCCTGTTACCTTTCTTAATTTGCGGCTAGCTACAGATCAGGTGCTTAGTGATTCTTCAAGGCTCCCAGTGCAGACATCAGTTTTGTCAATGTGGAGTGAAGTAGTCTACAGTAAGTCTGGTTGTCACTGGGGAGACTATGAACTGAGGATATTTGGTTTGCTGTCCCAGGAAATAACACTTAATCTTGTCTTCTACAGTAGATGCAGCCTTCAAGCTGTCCTTAGGCTAAAGAAATAATTTCAAGCCCTGCTAAATGAAGTGTTTCCTAGTAATCTTAGAAAGGAGAAGACTATCATGCTTCTGTTTCACATATGTATTGAAACTACCAAGGCATATATGTCAGACAGGTAATGTGCAGGTCTTCAGGCCAGAGCCCTGATTCACGGAGCCTTGAGGATGGCTCCCTAATGGACTTTGCTTGAAGCCACATGACCTTGCAAGAGGGAGCTCTCTAAACCCTACTGCTTAACTTCTGTGTAACGGTTACACTTGTTATGCGTGAGAACTGCTCACCCTGTTAAAAGCAAAACTAACAGGAAAAGCAGTCTCTTCCCTCAGCTACAGGGTTTTTCCCCCAGCATTAGGCAGGTCTATCTTACAAGGAGATTACATAGCTGAGAGAGAGGGTTTGGGAAACTTCTTCATGCTCCCATGTGAAGCATGCTGTAAAAAGATTTTGCTGCTGAGCACTGCGTTGTTTGCTCATTGGTGAAGCTACACAGATTATTTAGCAAAGACTGTCAAATTCTTGCTAATACTGTGTGTGCTACTGATATGACGAGCTACTAAATAACTATGGTGTTGTCAGAGACCAATTTCTATAAGAACTACAATATCTGGATTTTGGTATAATGAGGCTCCTAATCATGTATAGAATCTCCCCTTGTCAGGATAACATATTGTGCCTCTGAAGTAAACATTTCTGCTAAACTGGGATATTTTCTTAGCCCCTGTGACTACCCAACTTCTATACATGTGCACATAGCATGGAGAATTGGCAATGTCTATGCAGTAATGATTTTAGCTAGTTTTGTATCCAATTTTGAAGCCTTCTAAATCCCCTCAGTAACAAAGTCCATTCTCTTGATCGTTTGTGTGATGTGGGGCCAATAAACCATATTTCTGGCAATTTAAAGCTATTTTGTTGAAATGAAATTCCAATATCAACTGTACTGTTTGCTTTTCTGCAAATGTTTCTTTCTCATGTTCTATCTCAAAAGTGACTTGGCCTAGACACTCGGTTTCTGTAAGAATCCTTGATGATATGCTGAAATAGCGTGACTTTGGATCAAACTGGGAAATATTTTTAAGCAGTTGGCAACGTCTTTTTGAATTCTTGCAATATTTGCTGGCTGTGGATTGTAAAGGCAGACTTTTCCAGAGCATTTTGTGCTTACTTAACTCTTCTAATACAGGCCTCCTTGGATTTCCACAGAGTGAAGCCTCCTTCAAGATTCTATCCAAAGAGCCTAAATTAGGCTGGTGATGCCGGGCTATGGAGAAGGGTCGGAAGTTCCCAGTCTGCACAAGCAACTTTGGACTGTCTTGTTGCAGATGGTTGTGTTAAATTCTGCTAGTTGAACTGCTTGGGTCCAGATTAGATATGTACACAACCTATGAATTTTGGAAGATCTGTCTGAGCCCTTCTCTTTTGATGGGGGTATGGTAGCTTCTGCCCAAGAAGCCAGTGGATTTTGTAAACTCCATTAGCTCAGCTATTTCAAAAAATAGTCTCTTGGTCCGGTCTGCACTCTTGCTGATTGCAGTGTGCCAAAACAGTCCTGGCAAGATTGAGGTACACATTTAAGAAGTTTTTGCTGTGGAATTTCTTTAACTTCTGATGCATTTTAGATTAATTTTGTAGTATTCACCTATCACCTAGCAGAGATGAGGATTACTCACTCAGGCAACAGCTGGGGCTTTTTTTTTTTTTTTTTGATTCCTGCAAAACCAAGGAGTCTACTCTATTGTTAGCCTATTTGGATTAATTATTCTGATAGGAATGGAGGGTGGTGTAAAGTTATTTTTGTGATCTGAGGTATCAGTAATTCCAGGAACAAACTCATCTTGCCATTTCTGCAGAATGAAGCTGGTTACAAACAACTTTTTTTTGAAGGAAAGGGATGCAGAGGAAGAGTATGAGGAAGACATGAGGTCCTGCCAGGGATGTTGTTGAGAACTTAGCTGGCTTGATGGAGCCACCTTGCACCTGTGGCATACCTAATACAGAAGATCTGAGTCAAGGACATCTGAAGTCCTCAGTGTGTTGTCTGTCCCCATGAACTATGGATCAGAGACCCTGTGGCTGGAGTACTCTGACCCCTTTTTATTCTGCTCTGTCTATCTTTGTCACCTGATGTGATATATGTCAACATGAAAACCTCATAGTACAATTAAACCCAAACAAAGCACACAGCTAAACAAATGCAATTAAGCATTTTTTTTTATTTTTTTTTAAACAAAATCACTCCAAGCTTCAGAAAGATGGGAACTAATCTTCTAAAAGCAAGATCAGTTACCCATTGTAATGTTGGATCTGGGGTTTTGACTACAAAACAGCCAAGGGCTTGCTCTCTCCTCTGCCCCAAGGTTGTTATTGTAATCACACTGGTGGTTCCACTGGGAATGGTATCTGGCCTATTCCAATTGCAACTTACATCCCCAAATAAGGTTCAGTTTTAATTAATATAATTGATACTCTAAAAAGAAAAATGAAACACTAAATCAGTCCTTTTTTAGATTTCTAAAGTAATGTTCTGTATATAACTTTCCAGTGAAATGGGTTCAGGAAAGCATTCCTTGGGCTTTAACAGGCTCAGACAATAACTTAAATTCATCTTGCAGTTCAGGGGCCAGCACAAGCGGGGCATGTGATCTGCAATGGCATGAAAACATTTTTCCTAAGTAATACTGATAGTCGTATCTTGTTGAAGTAAAAAAAAAAAACCACCACAAAATTTTATTTTTAAAAAAGGAAGCCATACTGTGGGAAGACCCTCTTCCTTTTTTCCTATCTGTCAGCTGATAGACAGAAATATATTGGCTAAGCTGGAGGTAGGTGTCAGGGGAAAGCAGAGGAAGGGAAAGTATGAGGGTGTGCAGAAAGTATTCTGTATCTCCTGTGCCTCAGATGTTGCCCTTCACAGCATTGCATCCCCTGCAGCCTTTCTGGGCTACTCTGAACTGATCCTGAAGCTGTGTGAAAGCTGTCAGGAGTATTCTCTTTTAAGGAGAGCTGGAGCATATCTAGCTTGCTCTTTCCTCTTTTCTCTTCTGCTGGAAGGGGAGATAGGGAAAACATATCAAGACACTGCTTCCTGGGATGTAGCTGAACATTGTTCTTTGATGGGAAGTGGTAATTTCTTTTTTCTCTCTGTGCTTCCTTTGCTTTTTTTTTTTCCCATTTTCCTTTTTCCCTTTAATTAAATTATCCTTATCTGAACCTGTGAGTTGTTTTTTTCTTTTCTGGAATACTTTTTTTCCCCCATTTTCCAGCATAATTTCTTCTTCCCCTCTTCTTCTGAGGATGGGGAGTGAGAAGCGGTTGTGGTGGAGTCCGGCTGCCCAGCAAGGTAAAGCCACCACACGCTGCTACCTAACGCACGCAGTTTGCTCACTGTAATGTAACTGATTTTTCTGTGGGGTGTGAGGAAGTGAAGCTGTAGGCCATGCAGACGTACCCTAGGTAGATTAAACCACAGATAGGAAGCATCTGTGTTGAGAACACTAAGGCAGTCATCTCCGGGGGCATCACACCATCAGCTGGCCACATGCACTGCTGCTTCTGCAGCCCGATGCGATGGTTATCTCCACCAGTGAGGCTGAGGCTTGCCTGCATGTGGCTGTGCAGGTTGTGGTCATGTCTGCTGCTGCACGGCAGGGACCTGGAGGAGCAGGAAGGCGAACTGCCCTGCACCACGTTTGCAGGAGATGCTGTGCTCTTGCTGCCGTGGTGGTGTAGGTGAAAGGAGCTTTGACTGGACTAAAGGCAGCATGGCTTTGCTCTCCTTCTCTGTGCTACTGCCCTTTCTGGGATGGCAATGAAACCACAGGCTGGCTGATCACTGGTCACTCAGAGAGGGTGACATGCGGTGTAATGCTGTCCTTTGAGCATCAGGAAATAGGACTCTGACAGAAGGGTCTCGTTGCTGGCATTCCTAAAACAGAATAAAAGTGAGGGGTAGCACTGGCCAAAACAGGGGAAAAAAGAGAAATTGCCCTTCAGGGCTTTGGCAGGAAATGATGTAGTTCTCCAAGCGCGGGTTGCCCTTCAAGGGATGGTGATGTCAGGGACTTGGGAGATCTGGGCTTTGTTCTTGACTTTGCTGAGCCACCCCCCCGCCCCCTGCAGTTCTTGCACTTACCTCTTCAGCTCTTCTCACCTCTGTCTACAATGAGAAGTACTTCTCATAGGGGAGTGTTTTGTCAGACTAAATTCAATAATGCCGAAGAGGCACTCGGACACAGCAGTGAGAGAGGACATTAAAAGTATCCAGGTAAAATTCATCAAAATTTGTGTAGAGCTGTAAGAGAATGCACTGGAAAAATCACCCTGTCATGCTTCTCTCACTAGTCTGAATTGCATTGAGGGGTATTTGGCTGTTGTGCAAATATGTAAATATGTGTACACATACACATCTGTAGAGATAATTAATGTATATATGAATAAACACAAAAATCAATAACCCCAGAGTGGAAAAGATGTAGTTTGTCTAGTATCCGTATAGACTACTGTATCCTTTGCCAAGTGAAGCCATTTGATTTCTTTTGTTCTCCAGAATGTAGCTGGTAGTAGTCTTCCTCTTGTCATGTAATCACAAATAAATCTTGTGTTTTGTTTAGTAATTGAAATTGGCATTTTTTAGTCTGGTGCTTCAAGGCACTGCACTGCAGGAATCAATATCATATGTGACAGTCGCAATTGATTTGTGAGCAGTGGCACCTACACCGAGGATTCCAGGCCTCGGGGATCAAATACCTGAAGAGAGCATTAAAATCATTTTAAATCAGGAGAGATTATTAGAAAAGGGAGATGATCCCCAAGCTCGACCATGAAGCCTGGTACAATGAAGAAATCAATTCCTTGCTTTGTCGGAGACTTTGTGTGTGATCATATACAAGCACTAAAAATTATCACAAGTGTAACTTATTTACACTGTACATTTTGCACTGTCCAAAGCAGTACCTTGACTGCTCCATGCTTATTGCTTGCACTGGTACTGACTGCTGAGGATTGATACAAAGGCAGTGTGAACAAGTTAAAACATAAGCAATGGCTTTTTGGAGGTGAACCTGAGCTTGGTGCTGGGCTGCTCCTTTCTCAGGGCATCATACCTTGGGCAGGTGGCAGGGACAGGGCAGCCCATCCTCTGAAGAGACAGAGGGTTTGAGTAGAAACTTGTTTGCTTGTCCCCTTTCACTGGTGAAAGTGTCCACACTTTCACCATGTGTGGAGGCTGGTCAGCAAGGTGCGTGCTGATTATTATCAATGAATTAACGTCAGTGGTAAGGTTATCAGATTTGCAGATGCTTTAGTTTCTTCCTCTTTCTTCCAGGTGGCAGCAGCTTTCTTTGACAAAATGTGCCATACGTGTCTGTTTCTTTGTTTTTGAATCCTAGTACCAGTGGAAGTGCTACAGATCATGATGTTTAGTGGTAACTGTGGGCTTCTTTAAAGAGGAGGGAGTAAATGAAAGGTGGAGAGAACTCAGAATGCTGCAGTAGATGTCTAGATAAAATTCTGGCAATTTTTCTGCTTTTTTTTTCAGCCCTTCCAGCCTGAGATATTCCTAGCATATTGTTCCTTTGCGTACATTGGTCCTATGAAGCATGGCCTCTTCAGATGAAGAGACAGGGATTAATGAACCACATGGAAACACTAATTTGTCTGAGTTAGAGGAGATTAGCTTACTTAGGCCATTAACATAATTAATCTGAGGCTAGAAATGCGCATTCAGTATTGCAGACTTGCTTGATTTTTAAGAAGGTGTAGTCCAATACTACTTTAAAAAAAAACTTCCTAATGCATATTCAAAAAACTCGATCTCTGTTCTTTGAAGGCATGTGGAAGAAAGATGTCTCATTGCTTTAATGATTGATCTCTACAGTGTCTTGAGGGATCCCAAAGTTCCTCTGGGAGCTTCACATCAAGGCCTACAAGGTACATAGGTTCAAAGGAACAAGCAGTCAAGGAATACAAGGCTCCTGTTGGGGAAAACAGTTTTCCTTGCATTTTGTGGAGCAGTGAGAGGCTTATGGAGATGCTTCCTAAAGCTGAGAGGAGAAACTAGAAAAAGAAAAGGGGGCTGATGAGAGAGTTCATCTCTGCCCTATCAGATCCCTAAGAATATGTATGAAGTTGCACCTGTTTCAGCAGCTGTGCACCCCCAACTACTAAATCATTTTCTTTCCCAGTCTTGAGGTTTGATATCGATGCAGTACAGTTCAGACTGCAACCAGCTTGCCTTTAGAAATTCTGTTTTAAGACTTCTACAGTTACAAATCTATCTGAAAAAGTATGAAATATTAAGGGGCTGGTGCTAAAATGAATGTGCAGGCTGAAGCTGTTACAGGAAAAGCATTTGGGGAAGAAAAAAAAAAAAAAGGCAACGATTTGGGGATATAGCTTGTGTTGTTCCTTGATTTGGTTTGAGGGAATTCAGTAACTCTTCTGGAAACATTTTTAATGCAGAGCTACTAAGTGAACTTGTTCTAGCAATGTTCCAAAGTGGAGCCCTGAGCTTTATAACCTTAGACATGGGGTTTTATTTCCAGCTCTGTGAGAGTAATGGGAGGAGCAGCTTTCCTTTTTGACATTTACTTTAATTCATAAAAATTACAGGTATCTGCCAAAATATCCTAAATTGTGGGGGAGGTGGAAATTGGGTCACGGAGAAAGATTAACATTGAACAAAAATATTTGCCAGCAGTTTAAAATGAGAAAGTGAAAACTGTGCGCTGTAGAAGAATAGGCTGCCTGTGCTTTTACACAACCACTACTGGTTCATTACCTTAACTGAGAACGAAGAGGGCTGGAGTCAGGCTAATTTCTTGTGTACTTGTTTGCTCTTCAGCTTTTATACCTCGTCATATCCCCACGTCCTGCTCTTTTGATGGGGGATACTTGGACTGATTTCAGATATCTTTGTGGTTAGGGGATGCAAACCAGATTCTCAGCAGACAAGCCTTCCACAGGGTCACATCTTATAAATGCAAAAAGCTGCAGAAAACTTGCTGGCAGCAGCCGCAGTGGAAACCTAGCTGCTTCTCTGGGTGGACAGAGGCAGGAAGGCAATGTGCCCACAGTGGATTTTAATATATTCATCAGTGCCAGACAGATTCTGATTAACAGCAATTGTCTCTTTCACCAAAGCATGACGATCAGGGACCATCCATCCTCTTTCTCTCTGCGTGCTGCCTTCCAAACAAACCTCGCCAGTCACTTATTCTCCTATTAGTCCTTTATCAGACAGTGTTTAAACCACCACTTGAAATCAGCCACATTGAGTCTATTATTGGCATATCCACTTCTATTTCCAGTTCTCAGCTTCTCCAGTCGATGAACTTCATTTACTATGAACTATCATTATGTAGTCTTCAGTGCCTTCAAAGCCTTCTGCTTATTCTTTCCTTATTGGCACCTAAATCTATTAACCTCTTGTTTTCTCTTCCTGGCATATTGAACACCCTTTGCAAGGAATATCAGGCATTCAGTATGAAATAAGGTATAATAGGTCCACTGATAATAGAAAATGACATGATACGTTGTTTTCTATTAAGTGTAGCCGGCACCTTTAATATTAAAACTTTATCTGAAAAGGACACTTTGGGGTTGAAATTGCTACCAAGTTTTGAAGGGATGGGAGGCAGAGTCTTCTCTGTGAAGGTTCTGTGTTTCTGTAGTGTTTTGTTATGCACAGAGATCTCTTCTAATAGATTCTAAACTGCTTAAACAGCTATACACATTATGCTCGAGCTACAGCTCAAAGTTAGCTATTTCTAAGGTTAAATTTAGTTAGCTCTTAGCAATATTGTGTGACAGTTCATGACAGGGAATAAAATATACTTTCAGTAGAACTGCAAGGAGGACACTTATGCGAAGTGAAATGTACTGGAGCTGTGGTTAAAATGCGGGAGGAATTCTTACTTGTAAAGACTTGCTACAAACAAGGGTACACAAGAAGTCAAGCCTCCAGAATCTCTTGTGCTGTCTCTGGTAGGCAGTGTACAGAAGCCCTTGGTTCCTCTGTGTTTTCTTGATCAGCTAAATATTAGCTTAAAAGGAAGGGTGTCATGTATGAATTGTAGCCTGTTTTCTTCAGTACGTGAGTATTTTTAGAGGTCTGTGTCAACCGTCCAGCTTGACAGATTCATACTGTTTACACCCTTTGCTGGAAGGATTCAATTCCTTTCCTCGCTGCTTCCTACTCAACTCAGTTTTACAAACGCCCTGTAATGGGAAAGAGAAGGGTTTGGGTGGTCTGACATGCATGGATGCATTCTGCTTTACTGAAGGTCAGGTTGCTTGTATTTAGGAACCTGCCTGGGGAGAAGTTTTAAACTGTGAAATATATACGTGTGAACATACATCTGGGCTTTGCTAGCAGTGTTAAACCACATTTTAGTTACCATTGAGTTCTAGTTCATTGTTGTGATAGGGTATCAATATAGGGTTGGGTGAGTTGCAGGGTTCTCTGGGTACTGTACAGTTCCTAAGAGTGCGTGTCAATCGTTCTTGCATCCATGCTTTGTCCACACAATGGGCCAATTCTGAGGATAATGGAAAACTTGTCTAGTCTGTTTTGGTCTTGTAGCCAGGGAAGAAGCTGCCAGCCATTTTATAGAGGTATGAAGAACACATACTGGCATGCTGCCAAGAGGAAAACTTCTAATTGCTGGAGAAGGATGGTGAGGCTGTGGATTGTAAAACACTGCTTCAGAGTCTGTTTAGCCTGTGGTATGAGAAACAAACGGTAAGATAACATTTTAAGAAGTCCATTACCTAGAGAATTAGGGACTTGTTTAGCTTGTTTAGGGTTGTTATAAATCAGGTTTTGTATTGCATGGAATACTTCCTAGTTTAGGGCAGTGTTTTCCCTCTTGATGAAATAAATTACTTGATACATTTCACTTAGTTCATTTTTAGGTTTTGATCCTAAATCATCTTCTTCTAACCTGATATTTCCTATAGCTGCCTACGGACATCCTTCATAGCATCTCTTCACGTATTTCCCCACAATTACCCTATTACATCTTTATTTTTCTAATTACAGGCAGATCAGAAGATTGGGAAATGCAGGGAAAACCTGCAGATACAAATACAGATGAACGTGCTGATAGCTAAGAAATACACGGGCAGATAGTACTGCATAGATGTTTTATCTTTTATACACAGTCAGTTCTTAAGGATTAAACTCCTGAACAATGGGGGCATGCTAATAGTTTAAGTAGTAACAAAACGAAGGATAAAATGCAAAATTGTATCTCCAGGAAAAGAACCAAACAACTTGGTGTTCAGTTACAATTATTTGAACATCTTAAATGAAATGTGATGGCCTGTGACATAGATTGAGAGAATAATGGCACAAACTTTTAAGCAAGGCTGGTGTAGTCATCCAGCATCCTGAGACCTACAAGTGACTAGACATTCTTGATGTTTGAATGGCATTGTCCAGAATCTGATCAGATACTGAATGATTTTAACCATGATTGTAGCCTCCATCCTAATAATTTACAGCTCCTGGACCATAATACTTATGTATTGCCTTGAAACCCCCAAATTTCACTTTTCATCTCCAAGACCACTGTGTTCAGTAATGCAATGGCATTCAGCAGCAGCAGAATTAAAGGTTATCACCCTGACTTTTGAGTTCTTTGAATGATATGGAAGATGAGAACCCCTGAGGTGAACACAAAAGATCTTGTGGCAACAGTAAGGGAGGGATGATTTGTCTGCTGGAGTAACTGAATTAGGAGATGAGACAGATGTAAAGAGAAGACGATGCCATGGGAATGGCTGAAACTAAAATATGCATGAGAGAAATACAAATCAACGTTATACCAGATTTTCATAAAATGCAAGTTTAATTTGTGAGTCCTCATTAGCAGTGACAGTAGAACAAAGTAGCCACAATAAAATTGCTCAAGTCCCTATTCTTGAATGCAGCTGTATTTTGCAGAAGAACAGGTAGCTGGAAAAACATTCTGAACCCTTTCCGTACGGGTGTGATCAAAGAATTAATAAATAAGTGGTAGAAAATGGCACAAAAATAAATATAAAAAATCTTTATTCAAAAGTATATGTCTAAAACTGCACATGTTTTTACCACCAAAAACTCTGCCAGAAATAGTCACTCTGAAATGAGAAAGCAATTATTTACGGCAGGTATTTGCTAATGGGTATGCTAACAGGTATCTGATGCAAATACTTGTTGACCTGATTCCTACTTTAAACCGGTCAAACTTTTTAAATTCACTTATTTTAATAGGCAATAGCAGGGAGAGGGGATATGGGAACAAAATAAATGAAATAATGAGGCTGCATGATGCTTTTCTGGGAGGTCTTTGTATACTCGAGCAAAGGTAAGTGTAAAAACTTAAAATGAGCAAGGAATCGTACCCCACTGTATGCTGGGGTGGGTACCAAGCCTTAAATTTCTAGGTAGTGCTATTATATGAAGTTGTGTTGTGTTCTGGTCAGTATGGGATTGATCATCACTAGTTAATTTAGATTCAGATCTTTTAAACACCATAAGCTTTCTTCTGCAAGTGCTGCTCACTTATCTGTAGCTTTGTTGTGGGGTCATTCAATTCTATGAGCAAAGATATAAAAATGCACTCACTCCCTCATCCAACTTTATCAAAGCATATGGAGGGAAGCTGTGGCAAGTCTCAGCCCATCAAATGAGAATTCAAAAGGGAGAGGATAATATTTAGTTCTGCAAGAGAAAATATTAAGGAACATTGCTTCACAAGAATATTTAAAAATAAATTGAAGCTTTAAAATATTACAACTATGGAAAGACATTGTTTTAATTCAGTTTATGTTGCTTCTGCTTTTGTAGCTGTTGATGTCTGTTTGTAAGCTTTCCCCTTCTCCAAGGGGAAAATGTGTTTAAATTAAACTGTATGCTAGAAGCTTGTCTAAACTAACGCTGAGGTTTTGACATGAAGAATAAATTTAAGGAGTTGGCCTTTTGCTTAAAATCAATCACTTCATACAGCAAAAACTGTTACCAGCAGCTAAAACTTCTGCACCACTCAGGCCAGAGCCCAAGGATGGGGGAAGTGGGAAAATGATGGTCTGCAGCAAGAGCAACCAGCAATGAGGCACCTCTGCTGGAAAGACAAAGCCTGACCTAGTTCTGCACTTCACAGGCTCCTGTGAAAAGTTTAAAGATCCAAACTGATTGTAGCAACCTGATAGTATGTGTGTAGGGAGGAGTGTGTGATTTGAGAGAGGTAGAGCTGCTCCCTAGCTGGCGATAGCTGTGGGGCTGAGCGGCTGTCACTGGAGAGCAGTGAAACCTGCATCCTTGAGGAGGGAAGCTGGGGGTATCAGAGCAGGGAAGGAGGGATGAGATGTCAGCAGAGTTCCCTACAGATTTACCAAGGATTTGGGTTCTGTTTTGTGAAACAAACCAATTGTGTGCAGATAAAAGCATCCCCAGAAAGCTTAAGAGCAACGCAGCCTTACTTGTCACACAATGCCACGCTGCTCTTGGCACAGTCCCAGGCTTGATGTTGGCCTGATCTATGTACCGGAAAGCACTCACCCAACAACAGCAAGCTAAACAGTGACTTATCTAGGTACAGATTTACAAGCAGAGCAGCTACCAGCTTCAAAATTCAGGTGTGCTTTTTGCTCCCTTCAAACCTGTGAGTTTTGTCTTCTACACCACTCCTGTGAGCGGTGCCTTGTGACTCAATGACAAGATCACACCGAGGACTACCTACACAAGTGGGAATGCCACCTCTATATTCTTCCTCTGCTTCCTAGGGCCAGGTGGGGATTGTTCAGCCTCCGAGCTAATTCATTATGCTGGTTTGAAATAACCCTGCAGCTATTTATTACAGTTCAATATATTCCTTCTTTGGAATGCAGGAGTGTGCCTGGAACTGGCATAATTCCCTGTCTGTGGAGGAATGAGCTGATGTCTTCTTCAGAGAAGCTTTATGGCTCCTCTTTGCTAGCAGACACGAGAGTCCTTGTGAGCAATGATCTGCTGTGTACGTGTCACATGGTGATGTGCTGATGTGAGATAGCAGTGTATAGCAGGCGCTGTTCCAGCTCCTATGAAAATGCAGTAAAGATGTAATTTTTGTTATATTAAGTATTTTTATATTCTCACAATAACACAAGTTTAACTAGTAGTTTCTTAATTTAAAAAGATATTTTTCAGATATGCAAATTTGGACTGTTTTTTTCAACAAGCAGTATTGGTTTTCTGACTGTCTACTTCCAAACGCCACTGACCACGCAGGATGTGCTTTTTAATTTAATAGTTTGTCTGATACAATGGTTTCTGTTTTGTACTTCCATGGTAGTGCCTTTTTGTTTATTCTGAAATGCTTTGTATTTCCTTTTTGGCAGTAGTAGGCTCTGTTAAAATAAAGTGCATCTTCAGAGTACTCACACACTCCAGGATGCTCTGAAACAGTTTTCTAGGCTCTGTAGAAAAGCAATGAGCAGAAAGCAAAAATCTGTCTGGCAGTGAGTTGTCTTTCAGTGGACTGAGTGCCACAACCATTCCTTCATAGTGAATGATGCGATGATGTGGCAAGGTGGAAGCAAGAGTTGCTGCTTTAGCTCATCTACCAAAACAAATGCTTTTTTTTTTTTTTTTTTTTTAATCTAGGTCTACGTACTTTTCTCTGACTGAACCTACCTAAAACCCAAAAGTTGCAAATGACAACGTAGCTCTAGACTTATTAAATGTCTAGAAATGGGTTTAGGTTTGAATTCAGAGGGCTAACAGAGGGGACTGTGTCAAGGGAAAGCTTGCTGTGTCCCTGATGAAATCGTTCTTGTTTTACAGGTAACTGGAGAGATTTTGGTTTTGTAATTGGTAAGCCAGAGTCCCTGCCCAGGTCTAAAAACTGTTTAAGTGGATACATGCAAATATGTTAACAGTTACTGGCTTTCATTCTTAGATATTTTTTTTTTAGCCTTTGTTGTCAACATGTACTGTTGAATATGATGACTTCAATTATAACAGTTAAACTCTGGACAATTTGAACACTGAAGCATCTGGGCATATTCACATTGTACTCATCTGGGGCTGACAGTAAGAATTGTCAGCAGCACAAAGGTGATGCTGATAACACACTTTAACAGGAGGACTGATGTGCCTACCTGAGCTACCACAAAACTCAGTCAGCAAACACTAGGAAGCCCACTGGTAGTGAGAGAATGAAGAAATATGGGAACACATTACACTGATTATGAGTTCACTTGACCTCAGAGTAGGATACAGACCTGCTAGCTGCCTGCACACTATCACAAGTTGAAGAGCTTCAAAATTCCTTCAAAATTTCATTGCTTAGGTGCCTTTCCCAAAGGCTGAAAGGCACTGAATGTAGTAGCAAGTTGTTTGGTCTGCGCAGAAGCTTTGTGACTGGGTGGAAAAAGGTCTGACTCTGAAGTTTCATGGCTACTGGTGACATCAGCTCGTGGGGCTGGTAACCAAGGATCAAGCAAGGCGACTTGTGGGTTTTGAAGTGCTTGCACCTGGTGCTTTCATGGAAGGAAGCTTCAGGGTTATGCAGGAAGCAAGGTTTGAGGCATCATCATCCCCCTTCCTGTTGAAAGCCCTCCGTGAAGTAGTCTGGTTTGTCTCTGAAAGGCAGGAAGCAGCACCTGCAAGGCAGCAAATAAAGATGTCTTAGAAAAGGGATGCCTCACAGATGGGGTTGGGGAAGTATGTTGTAATCATGCTAGTTGGTGCGTAAATTGCTTAGCATAAATGTGATCATGCATTTCAGTGTACTTTACCAAGTGGGAATGTGCCACAAGGACATCTGAACTGACAAACCTGACTGGCCAGCCTGACTCCTGCTCAGAGGCTTCCTCAGATGGAGGTGATGCTTTTACATATGATGATGCTATATATATTCTTTTCTAGGTCAGTTGCTTTTTGCACCTGGGTAAACCTCTGGTGTTCATAACATCCTCTGTCAAGGAGCTCCACAGTTTAACTATTAATTTGTGTAACTAACTTATTTTATCTGCAAGTCCACCTCTTTCTTTGCTCTTGTATTGAAGTCATTCCATATCTATTCTTACCACTGTGTCTGACTTTTGGGGAGGTCTGCTTCCCCTCTAGCTTATGTTATATGGTTCTGGGAATGGGTGAGGGGCATACATGTACCAGGACATGATGTGGTATTTGAAGTGTTATCACACCATAAATGTATGCTGTTGCATAATGATCTGCTTTGGTCTCTGTTCCTTCTTATAGTTAGAATGTCATTCCACTTGCTTTTTGACCAGTGATGAGCACCAAGCTGACACTTTCACAGGTCTTTTACAATGCTGTATTCCGAAGTAGTGATTGCCATCTCAAAGCTAATAATTTGTGTAAAGCTGCTGTTTTTCCCCATGGGTGTTGCTTTACCTACACTGTACTGCCTCATTATAATACTTTTCCAGTTTTTCAGCAAGACTGTGTGGTCATTCTTTATCTTATCAATCTGATTAATTTAGGTACCTCAGCAAAGTTTGTCATCACAGAGTGTAATCTTTTTCTAAACCTTTTCTGAATGCGTTGAACAGACCTGTCCCAACACAGATTCCTAAGGGATGTTTTTGGTGACCTTCTAACAAAGCCCTTCTATTCCTGTCTTTCACCTGTTACATAATCACTTTTATCCCATGGCAGGTTAGTTTCTTTAAGAATCTCAGGTAATGATCTTGTTAAATTCCTTTCTCTTTATAGAGAAGGAAGGGTTGAGATTCTCGGAGTGACTGCTCCAGCTGTGCTACGCCACAACTGGGGTGAACTGACTGCTATCAAATAGTTCTCCAGAGCAATTTAAAGGAAACTGTGATGAATAGCAAATTGCAATCACTATAGCAAATTGCACATAAGCATAAGTTGCTAAATCTAAGTTTCTTTTCTATTAATAGAACATCAACAATAAGAAAGTTACAGTCTTGTTCTTTGGTACTGGATCAGCCAAGGAAAATGATCTTAAATGTATAGGGCAGTCATTCTGATCTACATAAATGGGAAAAGGGGCTGCTTGTCTGTAAACATTAACTGTTGAGCTACTTTAATCAGAAATATAATCATGGCTATAATCTTAATGAGTTTGTTTTATGCATTCAGAATGGGCTCTGCCTTCTAAGATCTTAAATTTGGAGGAGTCTCGTCTCCTTGTTAATAAGGCCACTTGGTAACCTAAGATGTGGAATTATGAACAACACCAGAGCATGAAGCTTGACCTGCTGATAAACCATATGGTGCTATTATATTATAATGATGTCACTCCCTGCCCCCTATGCACACAGGAGCTGTTAAGCATTCATTTCTTAAAACTAAGCGAACCCAGGTGGCACTGTGAGTGACCCAAGCCTCCTCCTTGGGATTCTCCGCTGAAGCGTGGTGAGAACAGTTAGGTGTTTATGTGGTGTGAAACAGGTGACTGGAATGAAACTGCAAAACAGGATTCCAGCCCCAGACACTGACCCCATGGTGGAATCAGTGAACAAGATGAAAACAAAAAATTATCCCCCTGTACACTGCTGCTTTAATCCTGATTCGTGCCAATGTTATGAGTAGAAAATTGTATGCAATTTTGTCAAAAATAAGCAGGTGAATGGGTATTATTGTCTGACATTAGAACAGGGCATTGTAATAAACTTCCGTGCATTTAGTAATTTAGGTCATTGCATCTTCTGGCTTGCCTAGATAAATTACTTGAAGGTCATCTCCTTGCCTAATGAAGTGAAATCATCTAAGTCTCATTAGTTGTGGAACAATTCAGCAAAGTTAGGAAGGCTTGAAATGTATTCATGCGTGGTCTAAAGAAGAGCTCTGTTTCCAGAAAGTTACCTACAGGTAGTAATATTGATGAAAGAGTAAACTAAAAAATAGGAAATAGTGCAGTGGGGAGCACACCGCTTTCAAACCTGCCATAGCAATCCATAACAACATGGGAAACATTGTGTTCAGGTAATTGTTACAGTTTCTCAAGATAAATCAATGTGGCAAAATTAAGTGCTGGTGACACGAACACAATAGGAGCAGTTTATCATGCCAGCCCGCTCGGTTCAATCTGAAACAAGGCACTAGAGCAAAAGAGAGTATTTTCAGTGAATTCTGATGAAGTTGAGAATGACTTAGCACTCTGAGGTTGTTTTTATTATTACTGGATAAAAGAAATATTTAAGATAATGAAGTTCTTGTTGATTAGAATGTCTTATTCTACTGCTAAATAGACTATTTATAGAGAATGGAGACTTTTCTGGTAGCTGAGTTACACAGAGAAAGACCCTAAAAAGGCTTCATTACATCTATTACATCTGAGACAGGATAGCACCATGCAAAGCTTATGTCCAGGATGACAATGAGGGTTGGTGTCATGACCAAGTTGTAAATACAGCCTAGAAGAAGAGATTGCTAAGGGATGCCTGTCTAACTCTCAGTAGCTCAGTAAGAACAGTAATAAATCAATCAAACAACTATAAAATATGAGTGGCAGAACACTTCTGAAAAACAAGTTTTATATTTTGACTGCTGTTTTTTAATACTTCATAAATATTGAAGTCGATCTTTATAAACCAGTGCCACTGTCGATACAAGGAAAACTCTTTACCCATTTATGATGGATTAAGGTGCTCTCAGGCAATCTTTTTGATAGAATCTGTAAATGGCCTTATGACAAAAGTTGCTAAACAATAAAACAATGGAAAAAGTTTACTTACAGTGGTAGCTGGCAAAAACAAAGCTTCTAACCCAATTCAGCAGGAGGATAGATGCTTTCTGTAGGACTAACAATCAAGTATCTGTACAATAAAAGCCTTTTATGAATCATGTTGCCTTATTTTTCATTATCTGTTAAGCTAATTCTGTCATTACAGTATTCTAATATAGTGCCTGATTTTCTGGAAGAGGATTTCCTTACGCATCTCCAAAGGAGGTCTAATCAGCAAAGGCCTGCATGATGTTGGTTTGGGATTTTTGAGCAATGTCTCAGGGAGTGAGCCCGAGTGACAAAATGATTGGAAATTAATCTGCAGTTTCTATGCACAGGCCTCATATCTCATTGTGAGTCATCATCCTGTGATCTTGTGAAACAAATGAGTGAGTCCTGGTCAGGCAACAGAAGACAGACAATTCAATTCTATTTTGTATCAGGAAAAAAGGGCAATGAACCTGCCCAGGGACTTTAGGAAATGTAAGTTTGTGTTAAATCTTAGGGGGGATCTATGGTATCTCTTGGTACCTGGCTTAATGAGAGTAGGTAATCAGAATTCCATGAGGTCAGCCACTGAGAGCTGCTTTTTCCCCTGATTATGCTCATATTAATTGTTGTGCCCATGGGATAATAGAATAAGCTTTATATTATTCCTAGTAGAAAATATTTCCTCTGCCCATTTAGACAATAGCCTTGAAACTTTTTTGTGATGAAAATATTTCAATGGCATGACATGAGAGGAAGATTTCATACTTCTCATGTTTTTGTCCTTTGAGAAGACAATTGCAAGGCCCTCACAGACAGTACTGTGAAAAAGGCACGCTTCTTTATCTATCCACAGTTAGCCCTGAGTACTGGAAGCACAACATCCAAAATTAACATGAAATCTTTCACTATTTAATATTACTAAAAAATTGTATGTGGGGGACCACCACAAGCTTTGTGCTGATTAATGGCACTGTGGAGTAACGTGGAAACTTTGTTGGTTATCTGTCTGCTTTTACCACTAGCTATCAAATTAAAATGCTTTAATGCATCATAATAATGCATCATAATACAGGTGATTTACCGAAGCATTTGGCACGAAAACAAATGCCTATCTTAGTTTGAAAATAATGAACTAAAATCAACCAGTAAAATTGATTTTACACAGCCTCTTGCAAAGAAGTAATTCTGATGATGATATTGTGGGTCTTAATGGAGCAACTCTAATCAACACACTAGGTCCCAGTAAAAGTATTGACGATTATGCATTAGCAATGAGGTGAAATGTCAAGATTCAAGATCCTGTTTGTTTATAAACTGAACCACAACCATCAAAGCTTGAAGTCAAAGAGAGGGAGTGTGTGTGTGTGTGTATATCTAATCCTAAACTGTTGACAGTACCACAGATGCACAGAATGTAGTTGAAGCGCGTATGCTATGAAATCTAATGAGCAGTCTTGCTGTTGCTGATGAAGATCTTGTCAAGACTGAACAATTTATTCTTTATCACTGTGGCCATACCCATGACAGCACAACTGTTAATACCACCAGATTAGTTCTATTTTCTCATAAAAAAGTAAAACAGTAGAAAACATTCCACCCACTCATCCCGCATTGATACAGCATATTCACTGAGCAGCTCTAAAAGTTAGCTGCTGGCACCAAATGGTCTTAAACATGATCATTAGCAAATCCAGAGCCATGTGGAGAAGGAAAGGTAGAGGGGGGGGGGGTTCCAGCCTGCATGGAAAACTTCTGAAATAGTTGTTGGAAACAACTTGCATAAAGAGTTGTGCATATCTCCAGAAGCTGTCCCACGGCATCCTGCTCTCTGGATGGTAGTGTGTGAAACCCAATGTGCAGCAGGTAGATATGCAGAGGAAGTATGGTAAAATAAAAATAGTAAGCATGCCTGCTTAGCTTACAAGGGAAGTGTGCAAATTTGTAGGACACGTAAGAATTGAGTAAAATCCATTTCCCTCAACTACATAACAGAAGGTAAGTACCATCTGCAGAAATGCAAGAACTGTATAGCATATGGTAATATTTTTTCTTCTTTTATTTAAGTCATAGTGAAAGTCTGTTAATGTGGCTCCCCTCCCTTTCCAGTTTCCCTCTTGGTCACTTTTCCATGGCAGAATCCTGACAATGCAGCTATGCAAACACAGGTTGCCAGTCGTGGCTGATGTGCGGAAGACCCTATTGTGTGGAGCGTCTTGGACCTTTCACTGGCAGCTCCAAGCCTGGGATGTACTGTGTCAATGTGCATAACTGCAACAGCAAACAGCATCTTCTGTAGCACAACTTGGTTGCTTGCATGGGGCACTCGTGTTGCTGAAGCACAACATGCATATTTGCACGTGACTTATGGCTACATTTAAATTAAGGGTGTTTTGGTAGTACAAGAAGCAGCTCTGTATGGGGATATAGCCTTGTTTTTCATGTGAGAGATCCCTTCGGGTGATCCAGAAGTGCAGTTTCTTCTAATAGCTGTAATACCGCTAATACTACTGTCACAGGCTGGTACCATGTGAGTCCCTGCAACTGTGGTTTATATAGATCTGTACTGCCATTTCCCTTTTGATTGCTGATTTTCTTTAGCTTCTCATTGTAGGCATACACTGTGTTGCTCTCCGTGCACTGCTAACTGGAGCTTTCTTAGAGAAAGCTAGTTTTTTTCTGAAATTGTCTGTATAAGCAATTTCTTTGGTAGGCTGATACGCCATATCCCATTAAAGATTACAAAGCAGAGTCAGTGAGCATGACAAGGGATTTAAAAAAAAAAAAAAAAAAAAGTTAAATTTATCTCTTGATTTGAGAATGTGCAAATGAAAAAAATTTTCCCTTCAGTAATTATGTTGCTCAAAGAAATAGAGCTTGGAGATAATAGAAAGTCCAGTGTAGTAATTGCTTGTAGTACTAAACAGTTGATACAGTGGGGAGATTTGAATTGCTTAATGAACTGATGTAAAGGCAGATACACTGTGTCCTTTGACAATGACTGTGTATGTTCTTCCACATACCCCGTTTGAGAGAGAGATTTTTAATTCTTCTCTCTTCGTCTTTCTTCTACCTCCTATACAATGAAGAGGCAATAATATCCTACCAGTAATGGAAAGATGAAATGTCTGTACAAATCTGCAGATTATCAAAAACCTTTAAGCATCTTAAGCATGGGGAAGCATTTTCCCTCAGGACCTTCACGCTACAGCTTTGGCAGAAAACCTGTCATCCTATTAGGTAAAGGTCATCAAATTAGATAGCTATGGATAATCTAGGTGGTATCCTCTGGCATTCTCACATTGGAACCCATTGTGAAGCTGCTGAGTGTGGCTCCTGTACAGCTGAGCTCCCTCTGACAAATGTCACAGGTGCAGATCCCCTTCCCCTTCTTGTGGTTTGGGTGGCTCTCATTCTTCACTCAATTCTAGGCCTTATAGCCTGTGAAAAAATACTAGCTACTCATCCAAAACTCTCCCACAGATGTGATACCAAGAAATGTTGCTCTTATCGTTCACTTTCACTTAACTCATCTCCTTCCTCTCTCTACCTCCATCTTCCTCCTCCCTCCCCCAAACGCTCGTTTCTTTTGATATCAGAGAACACAAGAAACAAGCAGGCAAGTATGATATCAGCCAAACTGCTGTCATTCCAAGAAGCTCTATAAACCTCCTGAAAGCAAAACTGTGTATGAAGGGTTGACTGTAGTTTCCCTACAGGACCTCCACTACCCTCATAACTTTGGTGCCTAGAAGGGTGGGGGGTTTGTCACCATACTTCCTACACCCAGGCAAGCAAATCTGCTATGAGGGAGCCAGAGTGGGCTCTGATCTTGATATCTGAAGCCCCACACTGCGCAGGGCATTACAGACCACACCAGCATCACCCCTGGGACATGGCCCGACCTGGTCTCTGAGACCTGCACTTGCAGAGATCTCCATGGCATGCACACTTGCCAGGGTGAGCAGCTGGGCACAGACCACTCTGGAAAAATTAGGGGCTATTTCTGCCTGGTTTTATAGAAATACACATCTGGTTTTAGGATCCCAGGTTCTGGGGAAGGAGGATTTTAACTACTTGCTTTGTTTTCCTGCGAGTCTTTGCAGAAAGACCAAACTGTGTTCTAATCAGTGCATGAAGCTGGAGGTACTAGGGCTTGATGCGTTTGACTCAGGTGATTTAATTTGGGGGTGAGAGCTGGAGGGGATGGCAAGGTACTCTGTCACTCTTTCTCATGCGTTTTGACCATAATTGTGTAGCAAGTTAAGAAGCTCTGACCTAACCACCGGAAACAATTAGATTGCTTTTCTTGTGCTGCAGCTCAGCGTATGCAGCTCTAATCAGAGACCGAATGAAGCAGACCTGTATCAGACAAGTAGCCTCTAAGTGACTGCTGAGTGACAATAGTACTAGAGTCAGATTACATTTTAAAATAGCCCCCGGGGGGGGGGGGTATAAAAGCCTCTTGAGAGCTGCTTTTTTTCTGGAATTATGGAAGAGGGAAGAGTTGGAAAAGATTTAAACAGAACTTTATTGCTGCAAGGAATGGATGCCAGAAAAAGGAAGGCAATTGGAATAGACCTTTATTTTTCAACAGTGGCTGGGTATGAAGCACTAGATGTGTTGAATAGTTTTCAGTTAACTCAAACAGTAAAACTCAGTTAGGAAACCATGTAAGAGAGATTTGAAAGGTATTACATTATACAAAGATGGGATGTCTGAGAGACCCTTGAATAGATTGCAAATGGTTTGAAGAGGCAAATGTGTTTTTACTTCCTGCTGTCTCCTTATGTCCCTAATGAAAAATCAGGCAGTAACAAAGCTTCAAGACCAAGAGAAAGATGGCCATTAGAGAAGCCAAAACTGATGGTTAGAAAGAAAAGAATTTGCCAAGCAGAAGATTTGCAGTCCATAGAACAGCTTATGGCAATATTGTAAAGTTGTGATTTTTATGTGGTTTGAGAGAGCAGCCTAGACAGGCTTAGATATACATCTATGGAGCAGCAACTGCTGTTACACTCTTTATATATGCAATAGGTAGTCATGAAGTTAACATCTCTTTGCTAGGAAAAGGTTGGGCATTCCTCTTCTAGAAAATTCAATTCTAAGAAAAGATATCAAACGGAAAAACGTAAAAGGCAGAATCTGCACAAAGTAGTTACTTATGCTGAGAAAAAAAAAAAAAAAACTGAGGCTATCCTTTGCACTTAAAATAAATCTTACAAATTCCATGGTTTTGTAAAGGTTTAATATTAGCAAGGTATACTCAGCATAAACATAAAAATGAAAGACGTATCATCTACTTGGGACTCACTGGACAGTGCTGCAGTGATTAGTAGACTGTCAAATTAGAGTGTATTTGATTTCAGTTAGATGTAGCTGCAGAAGCCGGCAACACAGAACACTTAAAAACAACCATAGTAAAAGGAGAAAAACATAGCGGTGAGCATACCCTTTGTAACAGAATGTGGGGTGTATAGAACTTGTGTTTTTTGTAGAAGAGGTGTGTGGGGTTTTTTTGTTTGTTTGTTTGTTTTGTAGTTTCAGGCTAAAATATCTAACAATATCTAACAATCTGAAGATATTCAGGTCCTCTAAGCAGTATTCCTTCCCAGACACAAGAAGAAGAAAACTGAGGGAGAATGTGAAGTTGTTCTGAAGGGCTGCAAGAGCTCTCATTAAGCCCAGAGCAGGGTATCTTCTGCCACTCCCTTAGGAAAGGTCTTCTCTCAAGCTGAGGAGGAACGAGGTAAGCTTGCTGCTCTGAGTTGTGCAGCATGCAGGAGTGCAAGCAGGGCGGCTGCTGCTGGAGCCTTTCCAAGTGCTGGCAGTGGGCTGCATGTGGCACGGTCGCCATAGCTCCCAGATGCATGTGAAGCCTCACACAGTATTTTCAAGTATGTTCATGTGTGCCCCACTTGTGAGAAACATTCATTTGTTTATTGCAAGCCGGGAGTGTGAAAGTGCTTTTGTAAAATCAGTCTGCTCTCTCACCCACACGGGGCCCTCCCCTCCCTGGGCAAGGACCTCAGCAGTGTTGCCTCCTTCCCTCCAGTGGTGAGTGACACTGCTGTCACCTCCTCTAGAGGTACTCCCAGCACAGTCTCGATGGCTGGCACCATGCTCAGCCCCTGTGCTTGCTGCAGGTACCAAACACTGACAGGGCTCCAGCAAAGATCCTTAGCAACTCCTGAAGCATCCAGAGCTGACTGCCTTGGCATCAACAAGCAAAAATGTGAATTCTGTGTTGGAATACAGCTCAAGAAGTTCTTCAGCAATAAATATCACTGGCAATTTTTCTTTATTGATGAACAGGGAGGGAACGCAAAGCTCCCTGTAGTGCAACCTAAGAAGCTTCCTCCCTGAATTACCTGATTCAGCACCCTGATTGTGCAAAGCTGTCTAATGGGCACAGGGATGGAAACCACTGCAAAGAGGCTCTTGCTCTCAGGTACCACATCAATAGGTACGAAATGAGTTTGACTGCACTTCTTCAAGCCAAAGGGGGGGGGAACAAAACAGGTTCTTTAACAATACGGTTGATGGTTGGGGCCAATGACATGTACATCAGATGCTAACAGAACTTAAACGTCAAAACATTCAAATAATCACGGAATCGTCTAGGTTGGAAGAGACCTCCAAGATCACAGAGTCCAGCCTCTGACCTAATACTAACAAGTCCTCCACTAAACTGTATCCCTAAGCTCTACATCTAAACTTTTAAAGACCTCCAGGGATGGTGACTCGACTACTTCCCTGGGCAGCCTATTCCAGTGACTAACAACCCTTTGAGTAAAGAAGTTCTTCCTAATATCCAACCTAAACCTCCCCTGGTGCAACTTTAGCCCATTCCCCCTCATCCTGTCACCAGGCATGTGGGAGAATAGACCAACCGCCACCTCGCTACAGCCTCCTCTAGAGTGCGATAAGGTCACCTCTGAGCCTCCTCTGGGCAGAATCCATTGGCCATAATACATGGGAATAAGGATGGTAGGGTTTTTTATTATTATTATTATTAGTTTTTGTTGTTGTTGTTTTTGTTTTCTGAGATCTGCACTAGCTGAAGCCAATCAGAAACTGGGACTGGTATTGTGACAGCCAAAAGAGGCCTGGTGCTGCTTACCTGTCCAAAACCAGGAATAGTAATACTCATTATATAAATTCAAAACTGACTGTCTGCTGACATAAATTATTGGCTTTGTTCTGGTGGGTAAATTAAGTGAATCTTACCAATGGCATACACTACAGATGTTAGTTCCTGGATAGTTTTGCTCTTTGGTGATTTCTCTTGGTGTCCATTTGTCACAGAGAGAAAAGTTGGGTGAATTCTTCAATAATTTATGTAGTCTTTCCTACACAACTTGAGAATTAACACCAGAGCTGCTGGAGAAGAAATCTGAAGGAATTGGTTTCAGGACCATTCAAGATTTGAAAAATCCCTTTTCCACCTGGGAAAACCTAAATCTACTTTGCCTAACTACAAGGCCCATAAGGAAATTCTAGGGACAAGGGAGAGGTACTATGAGGTTGGTGCGCTGACATGTTTCCAAACTTCCTGTTTTAGCTTTTCTGCTTTGGCATGGGAGAATTAAAATATTAATTGAGCCAAAGATGGGGACTAATGGCTTGGCACTTATCTGGGAAGTAGGATATCTGTATTGTGGTGAACACTTAAGCATTTAATTCAAAGTGTTAATATTGATACAGTCACGTACTAATTTTCTCTAAGCTCATTGTTCGAGCATTCTCTTAAGAAGTAGGCATCTTCAGATGACAAAAAACTACTCCATCCCACATTTTTGGCCAGCCACCGCTTCATTTGCATTTGGTAAGATTCATAGTCTTTCACTTCCCTCATTTTACTTCTGGTAAAGGATTCCTGAAACAAGGGGGGGGGGGGGGAAATACATTAAACTGAATGCACATGTTTTAAATTGAAAAAATTTGGTTTGGATCAGACAAAGGAAAGTGCTTTTGTTATGCTTACTGAAACAACCAGGGGAAATTGTTCACACAACCCTGATGCCAACCCCTATTGGGAGAAGAAAGGAGTTGAGAATGGGATTTAGCCACATTGAATAGCTTGAAGCATATGTGACCATAAGTTCCTTAGCTAGTGGTGACTTGGCCTGATCCATGGTGTCAAACATATTTTTAGGAGCTGGGCCTGTTCTGATGGCCTGTTGTTGGTGTAGCAAAAATTCACTGAAACGGGGACAGAGATTAGAAGCAACTCTCACTGGTACCTACGTTTGGGTTTTGTTTGTTGCTCCGATTGCTTCCGCATACAGATCCCCAAGAAGTAGAGCCGTGCATAGGACATTGTGCCAAAAAGGCTGGGCTGTAGCCCTGGGGCAGCTTTCTGTGGATGCAGTGGTGCTGCTCTTGGATGCCGAGCATCCTGCCTGTGTGAAGCAGTGTTACACCCTGTGCCCTTGCCCCGACCCAACACCAGCTTGGGGCTCCCCATGTCGCGCCCTGCTGCAGCCACCCAAATGTTCACAGGAAGTCAGCAGGCCAAATGCATGTTTTCTGCAGACCAGATCTGTGTGCTCAACAGAGCTGGTAAGCCTGTTAATGCTAAATGAAGGCTTGGCTCCGTCTTCTGTGAAGTATTTCCCAGCACTTGTTTTCTGTGGTTCAGCCTTTTTAAAAAGTAAAAACTAAAAAAAAAAGTCAAAGGGGTCACCAAAAGTGTATCTGAGGACAATCTTTCATGGAGAAGCACCATACCATGGATGTGATCTGAAAATGTATCTTTGGCCCCAGCTGTGAGGATGGGATGCTTGGCTGTTTAGACAAGCCTCTCTCAGTGCTGTCTCTCAGAAGGCATCTGGAAATTGCTCTAAATGCTTCATAGTGCAAGTTGCAGAGCAGCAGAGCAGCTGATTGTGCTTATGCTGTCAGGCAGTTAATGTTTTAAAAAACACTTATTTTCTGTTTTCATTGCTGTACCTCAGAAGAAATGCATTCTGTTTTATCTAAACAGAAATACATTTGACTACTTTGCTTGCAAAAACTGCCTGTAATGTAGCTGAAGGTTTTGTTACTTCCTTTTTTTTTTTTTCTTTTTTTTTTTCCCAAATGAAGTAAAAAAAAGAATTAATTGCTAAGATGCAGCTCTGACATCAAGGAAAAGTAACACGAAGTTGTTCTGATATAGCTTAGAAATGGGCTGGATGCCTGTAAGAGAATATAGGAAAGCTAAAAGCAATATAATCTCGCTTTATGCAACTCTTGTTTTTGCTGTGCTACTGCAGTACAGTATGCTAGCTACATCCTGAGTATCGCAGACTTTTTTCTTGCTGCTAAAGCTATGAGCAACTTTGGTACATCTTAGACGGGGGCAATGAACTTGATACCATCTTAAGAGATTTCATGATCCTTAATGTCTGATGAGTGAGGAAAAAGAATTTAAAATCTATGGGTGGTGTACTCAGATCTCACAGATTGTCCTGATAAAGTCAAGATTTCTACAAATTCCTAGAGCCACCTTTTAAAATAAATAAAAATAAAAAAGAACATAACCAGGTCAAAGAACGTGGTTGTACAACACGTGCATTTAGACTACTAGGTTCTGTGGCCAAATATAGAGGAGAAGGTAGCAGAATGGCTTGAACCAGAGAGAAGTCAGGTTGCACTAGATGTGTAACACAGAAATGAAAAAAATCATGTTGTTCAGGACAGTGTTTTGTAGGATTTATAATCCTACAAAAATAGCTTTGTTTCAGCTTAGCGAACTCCTAAGGGAGCATGTAGCAATGCCACAAACCTCCAAGCCCTGTGTTTATCATGTACAGCTACTGACATATGTATTTGTTTGATTTATGTATGTTGGTGTGCAGTCTCTCAGGCATGTCACTGCCTACCTTGAACACGAGGGCACTTAAGCGTCAAACTTTGCTGCTGGAGAAAGTTTGGACGACCATACAAGTGGTCTGACTACTGTAATTCATCCATGCTAGCCTGAGTATTGCAGGAAAGGCTGCAGGTGAGATTTGCTCCCACTTGCAATGGCTAGAAATACAATGCTCAAACACAGAATTTCTTATTTGATATACCAGTGCATGAAGAAAAACAGATGTGTAAATGCAGCTGAGAGAACGACTTCCCACTGCAGCTCTGTACCTCTCTGTTCCAAGGCCCATGCTTTAAGGCCATTCATCCCTTCAGAGATGCTACTGGCAAACTTGGGGCTATTTTTACAGAGCAGTCACTGAAGAGGCTGAAAATAAATAAATCAAGGCAGAGAAATCTCCTCTTTAACCATAACCAATCAAAAAATACCATCCCTGTACCTGTGGGCTGACTCCAGTGCCCACAGCCCTTTTCTAGTAGCAGGGCAATTTAAAAGGCAGTAATGTTCAAGTGCTCTGCTATGGCTCTTCTGGTGTTAAGGCAGGGGAAAATGCATGCTGGAACACTTTTTGGCTGCAGCTGATGCCAGAGAAAGGCAGGAGTAAGTTGCTTCCGCTGTTTCAAAAGTTATCACGGGGAAATACGATGGCCTCTGTTAAAAGCCATCTTCAGTTCAGTACAAGAGGCTGCCCTTGAATTTTACTGCAAGGCACTGCAGGTAGCCAAGTCTTTAGCATGGAGAATATGAACAACAGAATTAGCTGTGTTTTCAAAGAAAGGGAAGAGCGAGGAAACGAGGTGAAAATTTCTTAAGTTTCATATGATTGTAGTCATACCTCGCTTACAGTACATCACCAGAGTCAATTAAATGCTGCAGGTTTTTTGGATGCACTCCTAATTCTCAGTCATTCTCTCTTTGGGGTTTTAACTGTGGTTTAACTGCCGTTGCTTTATCTAGAGCTAAGCAGCTTGCACCAATTTCAGGTTGCTGCTGCTTATTAAAAATTGAAGTGTACCTTTTCTCTGTTCTTAGGGGATATAGGTGAGGTGCTGAGCAGCTCTGAAATCGAGTTTGTAAGTAGGAAACACATGGCATTTGCTAGACTGCACAAATAAGTCTGGGGTGGGAAGTGCTGCTTTTGCAAAGCTAGGACGACTAACTGAAAGCACTGCTAGTGTTCCACCATGTTGTCAGCAGGAAAAACCTGACTGAAAAAGAAGAGTCTTGTTGGTAGTGTTCTTGCTACTAAAACTGAAATGAAGTACTTGCTGGTAAGCTGCAATTTAGGCAAGTGCAGCTCAGGCAGCCGCAGACAATTTTGCTGCTTATTAAGCTAATCAGAGTTGTATCACTTGCTCCCTTCCCCCATGTATGATTTACCTGTTGTTTTCTCACAAAACAAAAAGCTCTTCAAAGGACTGCTTTTAAGTCACAGCTCATAGCTAAACGAAGACCTCATAGGAGGCTCTAAGTGCTACCACAGTACAACTAATTATTTTTAAAAATACATTTCCTGCTCACTGGCCCTTTTCCTACAGTTCTTGCTCTCCTAATGTAATGGTAAACACAAAAAACATATGTAAAAAAAGATTTACAGAAGCTCAGGATAGATAATGAAGAACAATAACCCAGTTTTATAACAATATTTTAAAATACAGTATTTTACATTAAGGAATGCTTCCTTCTTGACAGGAACTCAAAGATACCATTTTACATTCCACTTCTACATTTATAAGTTTGCATACCGATACCACTTTTATATTTACATTACAAGTAGGGACATTTATATGTCAACCAAGTTGCCTCAAAACACTTTCATCATCTACTTAAGCTAATGAGCTGGCTTCACACTGAGGCACACGAAGAGCATCCATATATTTTACTTTACAAGTTTCAAATATACAGGTCCTCATCTCTACCTAAAAGGCAGTAGTAAGCATTTAAGAGACAGTAACATCTCAAATGATTCCAGATTATTGTCAAGTGAATGTTACTTAGCAGCTAGATACAGAGCTGTTTGCTCTCCAGATGCTGATAACATGACTGGTAATATACGAGGCTGATAATATGTTGTTCATTTAATACCAAGTGATGACAATGTAGAGAATTTGGGATATGGGAGGTATGAACAGAAGTGTAATAAATTCAGATCCTCTGTTACTGCTTTTTTAATTAATATTTTGTTAGATTGTTTATGTTGAATTCCTTCCTCTGGCTAGATTTTATTCTATGCTCATTGTATGTGTTGTGAGAGCAAGAATGTGCATGTGATACAGCCAATTTGACAATAACTGAGGCAACAATCTAGAAAACAGAGTAACAATTTACTGTATTAAATTCACTGCATTTTAAGATAGGTTTTTGCTAAGGGCATGTTAGAAGATTTGTGTTACCCCAAGGTTCGTGGGACAGACCCTGTAATCACAGGCATGCAAGTCTCAAACTTATCTGAGGCTTTTGAATATGATATAATGATTATTTCTCTCTTCAGGGTAAATGCAAGGGAACTGCAGTCTTAAGTATGGTTAAGCCTTTTCATTCTTTTGGCTCTCTAATTGACTTTTACTGCAGCCAGTTTTGTGGTGGCCTATTGCATTAACAGGAGTAAAAATGAACTCTTGCCATTGCATTACTGCCACCACACCCAGTTCTTTTAGAGGCATTTAGAAAGAAATTTATGGCCTGTTTTATATACACAATTAATAGTAACACATTCTTCTCCCATGTTTTCACAGTCAAAGGCCAGGAATAAAATTCAACAGGATTTTTCTGCTGCATGTATTTCTTGTGTGCATACCTAAATACAATTTTACAGCTAGACTGTCTTCTATTTCATGTCTTTATTATGAATGTAAGGAGTTGCTGAAATCTCACTGAATGCATGAGGGGAAAAAAAAAAAAAAAAAAAAAAGAAAACCAATTCACTTTTTAATCACTGAGATTTCCTTAATCTGACTCCTCTTCCTTTTTCATCTCTAAGGAGACGAGCAGTGTCAGGAAAACAGCCTCCTGGTTTCTTGGTAGTTCAGTTGTCCCTACCATTAATTCTTCTGTCACCTTGTGCCTTTTATTTACAGTCTTAGCCCTCTGCTAGTGACATCAACAGTGACGTTATAGAAGACTCTCACTGGAGGTGTAGGAGACAAGGCAGCAGGAGGAAGAGGTGGACTGTCCTCGATGAAGCTGATTTTAGTCCCAATGAAATAGAAGGAAGGAAAGCACAGAACATATTGGGGGGAAGCTGAACTGCTCCTACATAAAAAGATATTTTAAGCTCATGTCAGCTGTTAAAAATTAACATATAGAAAGTTCAGTTTCAAGGACTGCTTCCACTGCACTAGTATTATGCAAAATGTATCTGAAAAATATGAAGAGTTTTCTATTTAGGCTTCCTGGCCCGAATTCCCCTCTCCTGTTGCTTAGATCTGATCCTCATTTCTGTTTTTTTCTGCCCCATCTTCCTCCCTTCCTACTCTTGTCTGCTTCCCAAAATGTTTCCCTGCTACATACCCTTCCCAATTCATTCTCTGTATTTTATGAAAATGTGCTTCTCTCCCTGTAGTACTGAATGTCTCTAGAGGCTGAGTTTGGTAATCCACTGTATTTTCTGTATTTTTATAAGCAATTATATGTTAAGATAAAGGATGTCTGTGAATGACGATGAAAAGAGGATAATCTGTATGCAAGAGGGCTGTTGTAGGACTTTAGTACCACCATAAGGTAGAAGAAAAAGGGGGTTCAAGAAAGAGGATTTAACATCTACAGATGCATATTGCATCTGTATTTGTGCATAGTTGCCTGAATCAAACCAAACCTCTTCCGAAATCCCTGTTTACGCTATTTCTTCCTGGTGGACTGGACTTCACTTTTAAATGTATGTCATAATATATGGGGTAGAGCCTGTTTTGCTTTCTGTACTAATACTTCATTATGCAATACCTTTCAAAATAGATTTATTTTGATAAACTTCAGGAAGATGAAGGTCCTGTGTTAACCAGGATATAAGCTCTGATCAAGCTGTGAACATTTTAAACATCATACTTCAACTCCAGGCACTGCTGACAGCATTCTTAGCCAAAGGTGCCATTCATCATGTGCTGTTCTGGCAAAACAGGATGATGGTAAAGTAGTGGTGGAGGGGATCAACTCATCTTCACTGAACACTGTCAAGTCCTGATATAAAAGAAAAAGAGAAATGATAAATGGAGGGCTGAATATTCATATGTGAGATGCACTGATCTTTATGACTATTTTTTTCTATTCAATTTAAGTTGGAGGAGGAAGAAGAGCCAGGTGGTTACAAATACAAACTATTTGATTGGTATTGGTGCATAATGAATCTGTTTGCCCAAGCACCAGTATTTTTTTTTAAATGCTTAAGATTGCAAGTAATTGTATGTGTAACCATGAGAAATTGAGGTGATTAGAAGCAGGTATTTAACAACAAAAATAATTGAATGTTTGTTTCCCTCCTCTGTAAAAGGGTTTAAGGGAGATTAAAATATTTCCCCTGCTGCAAGCAGTAATACCACTAATTCCACTGCAGGTAGAGGTGCTGCTGCTCTGTGTTGTTACAACAAGAACATAGAACCCTGTAATGAGCTCTCACAGGCTTCTCTGATCACAGTTAAAATAATGGACCTATTTGGTAGACCTGGTCTACTAAAGAACATCTTTCATACTTAGACCAAACATTGTGCTTAAAAAAAAAATCCTTGCATTGCATTTCCATAGCTGTTACTGAAAGCGTGTTCTAAGAAGGGCTGTCTTTTATCCAGTTAACAGTTTAATTCTGTTGATAGTGTTTCTAATGCTTCTAATGCTTCTAATGTTTCTAATTTTATCATATCTTTTGTATTAAAGTACTTAAATATAAAATTAAATGAACTACCTGGTACTCTTGTGAAAAAAATGGTTGGGCATGTCTTGACTGGAGGGGAGGCACTGAAACCACACAGAAGAGTGGTTCCAAGAGCCTAAGGAGGGGAGAGTACAGCCTGTTTGTGTACAGCCCGTATTGGGAAATTCATACTAAATGTGCCTTTGCAGGCATGGCAACTCCTTGTATCTCTTGACTCTGAAATGGTAGTCAGGTCTTTGCATGAAATGAGTTGTTATTGCCCCAGCACCATCAGTCACCGTGTATTGGTTTTCATAAGGTGAAATTGTAGCCAACTTCCCCTTGAAGTTGGTTTGATTTTCCAGGGGAGACCAGAAACTGATTAATGGCTTCTCTGCTTGTGTACTGGTTGATGACACACAAAGCTAGAATCCAACCATGTGGTATTTGAGATTCTTATCTTCCTTTGCAGAAAAGTCCTAAAAATTACAGCAGGATGCCAGTCGTTTAAATAGTTTATCACTGCACTGCTAAAAGCAGTTGAACAGGGAGCTACGGCTTTTTTTTCTATACTAGAATAAAAGTAATTTTCTTGAAGGAGGATGATGAGAAGAAAAATACAGTTGAAACAATGCTGAATAATATTCAAGCATGTCAGGACAAGTTTAACTGCATCTACTGTTAACACCAGTTATTAGCAAAGGATATTTCTGTGCTACAGTCATGATGAAAGGCATAAATTCTTAGAACAGGTTAAAGTGATTCTGCCCTGATAACAGATTGACAGCAACCCAGGGCAGACAGGGAGGAACTGTGATTGACATATGACTGGTAGCAGTAACTGTGAGTGACATAAATGTGTATGATCTTATAGGATTGCAATGTGGGTGGTTTAACAGAAACAGCCATGCAGAAGTTGAAAGCAGTTACTTGATGATGAACAGGATAAAAGTTTGAACACGGATCTTCAGGAAATGCCCCAAAATTCATATTTCTCTTGTCTAAGTTTATATTTCTTCAAGACAATTATGACAACAATAAGAAAACTAGACACACACATGCACACACACACTCAAAAAAGAACAACCCACATCTATGTTCCTTTTTCTCACAAAAAAGAAAGAGTACCGCAGAAGTCCAATTCCTTTTAGGCTGCTCAACATTAAAGTCGTGGTAGTTTAATTCACTTAAGCATCCAAAAGTTTGGCTGATGTTTGTTTTCCCTCTTCCTCTCAAATTTGAAAACCTAGCCCAGAATTACCAGGGTGGGAGGGAATCCTTTCAGCATTTCTCTGTTTTGTTTCACATGGTAAAGAAAATACAAAGCTTTGAAATGAAAAATGACTGGAAAAACTGACAGGCCATTCTCAAGTCTCTATTTGTTTAGCTTCAACTCCAAATTGAGAGAGTGGCTTGCTTTTTTGTTTTGTTCCTAAATGAGAATCAGGCTGATATACGTGTTATTCTAATAACCGTGCCATGTTATGTCAGGATTAGCTGGAAGAAGAAAAGCTGAAGGAGAGTGCAGCTTTTATGAAAGACTAAACAAGGTAAATTAATGTTTGGGATCTAAATAGCATTGTATTTAAGGTCTGTCTTAGTGCAAAACTGTTGTATGTAGCCAATCAAAAGAACCAGTGTAGTAACAAAACAATGAACAGTTGAAATTTTTAATTGCTATTTTGCCCAATGTCTACATTTTTCCTCTGCCGCATGCTTGGAGTTGCTTGGCACTCTAGATTTTAAATCCAAAACTTCTTACTATTCCCTTTGATTTCTTAGGGGCCAGCAAAAGCATTCTCAGAGCTTTTTAAGGATGCAGAAATAAAGCTGCAAAGCCAGCAGCAAGAGTAAACAATGAAGATCAATAGCAAAGCTATCTCCCACGTTCAGGACATCTTGCTGCAATTTCAGTTCTCCTTTCCAAGATCTTGTCAAGGAGTGGAATGGTTGTCAATTGCTGTGGAGTACACTGCAGTCCATTAAGTAGCATTGCCTTCATTTAGACTGATGCATTTGGCAGCAGTTGAACTGTTAGAGCTTAATATTGTATTTTATTTTGCTTAAAATTGTATGTGTCTACTGAAAGTCACTTTTCAGAACTGTCTGGTCAGTGTTTGTGTTTCTCTCTTGTTCCAAAACTTTCCTTGCGTTACTTCTGATCTCCTTCCTGAAGCTTTCCTGTTTGTCCTCTATGGCTTGTCTCATCCTTTTCAGGTTTGAGGAGACAAACTAAGTACAAGTTTGTGATTCTGCACATAGCTGTGTTCCCCTTATCTTCCTTTTCTTTGACTACTAAGTTGTCACTCCATCATTTTAAATCTAGGAGGCAAGTGTCTGTTTTGAGAAGTCGTCAATCAATAATAAAATAATAAAATACTTTTACCCTGTAGTTAATTATAATGATGTCTCATCTATCGCTGATATTTATTTTTTTCTCTGGTGACCGGTGATAGGGCCTGAGGAAACAGCATGGAGCTGCAATAGGAGGTTCAGGCTGTACGTTAGGAAGAAGTGTTTGGGCACTGGAACAGGCTGCCCAAGGAAGGGGTCAGGGCAGAAATCCTGCCAGAGTTCAAGAATCATTTAGACAGTGCCTTCAGATAGATGGTTTGTCTTTGGGGTGGTCCTGTGAGGAACGGGGAGTTGGACTTGATCATTGTGCGTGCCTTCCAACGCAGAATATCCTATGGTTCCATGATTTCACCATAGGAGGCACAATAACCTTCTCTTCTAGTCCAGTATTCTAGCTCAGCGTGGAGGATATCTTCAGTCAGAGTTACTAGGGAGATATATTAAAACTTACACAAAACCGTAAGGGTGAATGAGGATACTAGGTTCACCAAAAAAAAAAAAAGAAAAAAAGTTGAGGGCTAGCTCTGATCAATGGAGCAGTTCCCAAAACATTTTGAAGGTTCCAGCAAGAGCAAATGAATTTTCAAGACAGTAAGAAAAAGGGCTCATCTGCTTCAAAGTACAGCATCCACAGGGGTGATATTGGAGGTCCAGCACTGAGTGGATGAAATGTATTGTTTCAAAGTTTAATGTTTAAGCTGAAAGAATTGTTCTATGTAAGCTATGGTTTTTTTTTTTTTCTTTCTTTCCCCTCCAAAGCTGTCTTCTGAGACCTGCATTGTGTGGGGTGAAGTGAGGGATTATATGCTAAATCAACAAGCATCTCCAACATAGTTAAAAATATGTATTTCATAGCTTGCTGTTGGCAGTTTAGGCAGCATTATGATTTTGCTCACTCATGCTCTGCATTGTTTGTACATCACTTTTCCACTAAAATATGCTCCAGACTTCTGTTCATGTATTAAACACCAAGAAAAATTTAAACCCAGTTATAGAAGTAAGAAGAACTAACTAGGCACCCTACCTGTGCATATAGTTAAAAATACAATGTCATATTAACAATTTGTCCAACAGGTCCTCAATGTCATGTCCTGCCATAATAATCTCATCTTCTGAAAACCCTTCCACCATGATTTCTGTTTCTTCTCTAATCTGTCACCTCTTCCTTTGTTCATCATTTTCAGTCTAATCACAAATAGTCTGGAATGTCAGCATCTGATGGCTCGTGTTACAATACAAAACTGTATATTTACCAGTAAAAAGGGTTGTTTACACCCACATTTGTAAGTCCTTTGCTTTAAAAACTGACAAGACTGTGGTTTCCCTCTCTAACCCTAGACCCTGCATTCAGAGAGACATAATCAAAATGACTTAGCCAGATCCACATTTGCCTACTCCACCTGATTCTGATCCAGTGCTCACCTATCCCCTTACCACTGTATCACAACACAGGAAATCTCCATGTTACTCATAGCAACTAAGGCTACGTAGAAGGGTGTCTTACTTGAAATTAATCCAGTTTACTGGGAAAGACGTACATTGCTATTGTGAATTAACCTACTAGCATTTCACAGTCCTCCTTCTTTCAGACCTTAAGTATCTTCATCTTCTCAGTGTTCTTTGGCATTTTGTGATGGGTTTTAAATTAGTTATTAGTGCTTGCAAAAGACACCTTATGTTTGTCTCATATGTATCTATGAAAATATCTGTTCATTGCTGCACAGAGGTGAAAAAGAGAACGTTAAGAGTTACTGAAAATAGAATAAATCAGAAAACACCATTGTATTACTGTATGAATTCCTGGTGCATTTTCACCTTGACTGTCGCAAAGAACTAGAAAGGTTACAGAGAAGAACAGCAAGTGTGATTTAAGGTAAAGAGTGGCTCATACAGGGGGAAGTACTAAATGGTTTCATTAGCTTGGAAAAAAAACAGGAGATATTATGCAGATCTATAAAAGACATGCGGAGCACAGAAAGTGAATAGGAAATGACTACTTGTTATTTCTCACAACACAAAAACTAAAGGGCACCCAGTGAATTTATAAGCTGTAATAAATTAGCTTTAATACAAACTGAAAACAACACATTTCCCCACTGCATGTAATTGTAGAACTCAGTGCCACAGAATTTTGAGGAGGCCAAGAACAGAAAGGGGTTCAAAATCAGACTGATCAATTTCAGAGGATAAATACGTGTGTGGATGCTGAATGTGGTCTACCTACATCCTTTATGTCAGGTTCTGGAAACTATTACATGTGTTGAAGCTAGAAGTTTGCTTCAATAAAAGATTGCCTAGAATTTATCTCAGTTCTTGCAGGTTTTGCCAAGGTAGTACTTAGGTTCTTCTATTACTGAACAGAAGATACTGAACTAGGACCTTTAGCCCAGTTTTGTAGAATTACTCTTATATTCTCTGAATGATGTAATTTTGACAGTAAACTCAGACACCTGTTTGTATATTGAAATGTAGTGAATGATTTATCTCATGTAGACTGGGATTTCATCTCCCTTGATGCACCAGACCAGACATGTTGGTCTTGAGCAAGGTTGAGCGTGTTCCTATGGTGATATTATTTTATATGTCAGAGAGAATCAGAATGAAAATGTGGAATATGTTGTAAGATAACGTTCAGTTAACCCCACAGTTAGTGTCATGATTCTTGTACTACTGATTGCCAAGGGAGCTTCCTATCAAAAATTGTATTCCTGTGCAAAAATCCTCAGTAATGTGAGGATCTGCTATGATGCAAGTGGTGAGGCAACCGGATTAGCTTTTGGTTGTTCCGGCAGTTCTGGGTGTGGAAAGCTACTGCCAGCGATTATGCTGGCTCCTGCTGCTATAGGGATGCTTCTGTGGACACAAGCTCAAATGAAGAAAGGTGCCCAAAGAGCTTCTATTTCTCCACCTCCTGTTTCTGGTCTTCTTCCTGGATCTTATCCAGGTATCTCAGCTAACATCACATAGTAAGAGATGATAACTGAGGATGAGACTGGAGAAAAGTTTTAGTGGCCAGGGATGGCCCAAGTTATTTGGTAAACATAACCCTGTGAAAGATGATAGGGTCCTAGGGCTGACCCTGGTGATCTGTGCCTCCTCACAAGTCTGTTGTGGAAAATGTTGGAGCAGGTATTGCAAACAAGCCTGAAGTCCCTTCCTAGAAGAGTCTCACACCTCCCTATCTACACTGAACTGCTCAACTTTTGTCTCAGTATTTGGGGTTTGCCAAGTGTGTGGGAGTAAGCAGCGTGCTTTCTCACTCCGACGACACAAAGGATGGGTGAACATGCTTCCTCTGCTGTAGCACAACTATGCAATGAGTCTGCCAAGGTCCAAAAGTCTGTGGTCTGGGGAGCTCCAGGATGTGGCTAGGCCGTGGAGGAGGTATTTCGAGAACTATACAACAGGGGAGATAGGCATTAGTAAAAAAAAAAGTGGCTTGAATAGGACAAGGTGAAAAGAAGAGTGAATGAATGGAGAGGTATCAAGGCCACCGTTTCACCATAAGGATGTCACGGAAGCGCAAACATCTCATATCCTTTCATCTGTAGTTGCTATCATTAAGAACAAAGTTGGGAGGAAGCTTGCTCTCTGAAATGTTTGGCACTATTTTTAAGTAAGGCCATGCCATATTTTCTGAGTCGTGGAGGAGATGTCTGTGTGTCATGGGGGCATCCCAGTGCCAGTCAGAATCAGTTTTGTGTGAAGGTGCTCATATACCGGCATTTGCTTGTGAATCGAGCTGTGAGGTGCTTGGTTATTACACAGCAGTTCGCATTTTTAACAAAGCTAGATGGCCATATACTATTAAGGCCAATATTCAGTTTGCCAGAGTTGTGCTTTTATATTTTGTTGCTGCAAGTACTTCATATGTGCTCTGGGCCATACCATGAATGAACATCAGGACACATTAGAATAGGTTGCTCTAGGCATGGTCTGCAACAACATTTGAAGTGTGTTCAGGTTTCCTGAGCAGTTTTTAAGTGTTTCCTACAAGGGGTCTTGTGGGTTTGATTCCAGCTAGAGCACAGATTGGACAACAAGGCAACAAAGGACAGGATGCAAACTGGGAATGAAACAACCTGCTAGTGTTCAAACTCTTAAAAAACCTTTTTATGTTGCCTTAAAATAGTGCTATAACCAATAAGAATCCGGTCCCTAACTTCAGGAAGAGTACTGCCTAATGTTATTACCACTAAGACCATTAAAAAGTCAGTGTTCCCCTGCTGCTATCATATTGTGAGAAAGCACAGCAGTTCCCTATTTTTAGAACAGAAGTACAAAATATCAGATAACATTGTGCAGTACTGCGTCTGAGTATCTAATGCCTTTTTAGAGGAGTTAGTATCTTACAGTGATATTTAATTAGACAGTGAGTTGAAACAGTGAAGTGTTTTCTAAATGCTAAATATTAATATTATAAAGCATGAAAAGTAGGAAGGCATAGCTATGAGTAGAAAAGCCCTGCTTTCATATATTTCTGTGGGCTATGCATGGAAATCAGAATAGAATGAAGCAGATTTTATCTCAAACCATCTAAAAAAAAAAAAAAAAAAAAAAAAAAAAAGATGTGCAAGCTTTGCCTGTGCTGACTTAGCAACCATAGAGATGAATTCTTTACAAAATCCACTTTTGTAATCAGATTGCATGTCTTCCTTCAGTGCCATAGATCACGTACAAGCCCTCGCACAGCACGTGTGGGCATCGCTAATAAGATTTCTGTTTATCCATGCCAAGTTTCGTCATCCACTGAGAGAGCAGCTTGCTGAGCAGAGGGAAGAGTTGGGTCGTAGTGGATGCTGCTGATACTAATAAGAGAAAAAAATTGGCAAGAATGTGGTGGAATATTGCCATCATTTAATAATGTTTTTAAAACAAAAATATGTATGTCACTTCCAAACCTCTGAAACGCAGGGGCACAATTTATAGGGGATTATATGGATTCAAGAAGGAGGCAAACCAGTTATAGCAGATCTTCACTGAGCCAGCTGAAATAATTGTCACAGGCAGGTAGGCATAAGAGATGAGACTGCCCTCCATTTCCTACTAAGATGTCATAAAAGATCTGGGGGCATATACCTCCCCTCCTGGGTGCACAAAGAATTAGTAGCCTTGGCTGAAGAATATGTCCTCAGAATCATACAGTGTGGAGTTATAACTGATTACAATTTGTTTACAAAGTGCTTCTCTGAGGACAGAAAATATCCTAAAATATTGCATCTTTCTTATTCCTCTCCTGCTGCTCTGCAGTTCAGTTGCTGAAGACCTCATTTACCCAACGACTGAATTCAGATCTTAATTTTTTGTTTGCCAGTTTCAGTATAGGTCACACCAGTACCCTTCCCTGTGTCCTAACATTAAGGGAAGAGCATAGATATGTTCATGTAACTTTAAAGGGAACTGCCTCTTCCGTGCTCTGGAATCTTTCAGCACACAGTCATTAAAAACATACTTTGAGAAGTATGGATGGTATTTTTATTCATAAAGCAGCTTCCAAATTAAACATTTTAACTAGCTAGGTGAAATATTTCATACACTTGACAGATGTAAAACATTGATGATTCATGTACTAATTAACTAGTTTTAAAATACTGTATTTTGTGCAGAGCCAGGCATCCAATGTAACTTTAATGAACTAAGGAGTTATACCCTCGAATACCCACACAATTTTCTAGATATATTATGCCTTTATTCACTATTGATATACACAATTCTGCAAATTACACTGCATTTTACAAAAGATCTTCCAAAACACATTTCAGGGGCTTCATTTCTGCTGACTGGTAGTCATATGCCAGAACCGATTTAGCCAAGTAGCCTAAGCCTCTGTCTAAATTGCTGAGTCAAATAGCGATACTTTTTACTCCTGATAGGTAGCACCTGATTGATTTAAATGGGATTACTGATGATCTAAGAGAGTATTTAATGTGAGTACATGGCAAAATTCAGAAAGGGTGTCTTGCTGGGATCAGTAAAGTTTTACAACATGAGATAAAACAAACTCCATCCTAAGATATCACAATGTCCCAGTAAAAACTATTCTGAAGTAGTCTGAGCTGCGTACTCTTTCAAGATCTCTCAGAGGACCTAGAGAAAGCTTTATAATGTTCAAACTGTGCAGTTTTCTCTCTAATGTAGTTTTAATTGCAGTTTGTGCATTCGTTTTGATAGAATTTTGATTCCTGTCAGTGCATGCCAGATAAAAAACCTTCATGGACCCCTTCCTTGTATTTGGGAATGTGATAGAGACTTGGCAAAGCATAGTTAAGTCCACACTCTTACAGCATTTATACCAGAAGGAAAAGATGGCAGACAAAATTGCTACATTCATTTCAGTTATTGGGGTCCAAAAATCTGCCCCTGAGAGCACACCCTCATTTGGAGTATTTCTCTGCTAACACCTGCTGCTAGCTATTTTTTAGTTACTATGAAGGTGGGGGAATAGAATGATGATAAAAATAAATCTGTTAGGTATCCATCAACTTTTCCTATAAATGCAGTGCTGTTACCCATAAAATTTGACTCTGATAATTTCATAGCAGTGATGTCCAGAAATTGTCTTGAGCCATAGCTGCTCGCCTGGGTGTTGGGAAAAGCTGGTTTCGATGTGGGAAGGATGCTGCCTTGGAAAATAATTTTCAGCTGAGATTTTTTTTTTAATTATTTGGGGTGGTGTCTTTTTACACAGGTGCTAAATTTCCTGGAGTTAATCGGGTAGAAAAATGCCTCTGAGGCGTCATTCAGTCCATTAACTGCAATGCCAACTGCCAATGGCTGGAGTTGAATACTAACAGAGTTTATAACTCTTTATGATAATTGACAAAACCAGACAGATTCACGCTTCAGCCTAGCCCTCCTGTTCTTACCTGCTGCCTTCTGTGTTCGTATCCCTGGTGTCTGAAACATGCTCCTTTTTTTTTTTTTTTTTTTTTTTTTTTTTTTAACAGGGGAGACATGAATATAAGAAGCAGGGTTGTTTTGCTCATTTATGTGAAAATTATACAGATGAGTGAACACCTTGCAAACCAGGATCAGCATCCCTTCCCCCTCATCTACTTATTACTTTAAAAGGAACATTACTGCTGCATTATGTCTGACATGCGCTCCATAACACATGGAGCACAACAGGAGAGTAGGGAACAGCTGAAAAACTAATGACAAATTTTTAAGATTGCAATTTCCTGAGATAAATCTATGTACTTAAGATAAATGTATTAAAAAAAAAAAAAAAAAAAAAAAAAAGGAAAATGAAAAGATATTGTCATTATTTGGTGCATATGTGTTCTTTTGTTGGCTGTTTCACACTGTGTTGTATGAAAGCATTTAAATTTTTTCTGTATTAATGACCAGTGTCCTGAATCATAAGGTCTTTCCTATAGAAAGCACCAGTCCCTCATAGAATTCTTCACTGAAGAATCCAGTTCAGCAGAAAGGTGTAGAGCATTCCTAAAACGTACATGGGTTATGTGGCCATGCACTTTGGATTCTTACCTCCATATTTCACCTGGGCTATGAAGCTCATGCATTTTAGTTCTCAGCCAGGAGTCTTCAAGCAAAACTTTGCTGGAATGGGGGCCACAACAATTTAGTCTGCAGAACACTCCTCTGAGTTTGTATTACACCAACACCCATAAAACATGCTGACTTTGCAGTCAGCTACGGATGAGACAAAAAATCCAACGTCCTTATTAGCTGGAGTGGTTAATTATCCCAAATTACACTTAAAAGATTAGGAGGTTAATTTTAGCATCCTGATGATTTACATTATATACAATTAAAAGCTCCTCTCAGCAGTTTCTATAGAATATGTGGTATTTCTGTTATAACTCCCATTGTGGGTGTTCCGATATGATTCAATGAAGGGACAACATAGCTAACAATTTAATAGCATTTTTATCTATCTGCCATGTGGTGTCCCTGCAGAAGTCTTATTTCTTTGTTATTTGAAGGTTTCTGTACACATGCATTTATAAGGTACTTCAGAATGTGAGGATAAAAAGCAAAAAATAAATGTTTGGAAAGGATGTGTTGTACTAAATCTGCAAAGGGTAAAGAGCTCCAAAAGAAGGCAAGAAAATTGGCTCCACCTTAGAAAACTAATGTGAGAGCTGCTGAGTAAAAAAGAACAGTCATCCAGCTGCGATTTATTAAGTGGAAAGCTTTTTTTAAAAAAAGCTGTGGAAGACCAGAAATCAAAGATCGCTGTATATTTACTGGCTTTTTTGAAGCATCTGTCCTCTAATATCAGAGTCTCTCACAAAGACTAATCAACTGATCTTCAGAATATCCTTATAAGTTTGAGATGCATTAGCCTCATTTTACCATCAGAGGCATAAAGAGATTATTTGTCCAAGACTACACAGGAAATCAGCAACAGAAATAATAATGTAGGCCTGTATCAAGTACAGTGACTCAAACATAAAACTGTTTTGTTAGGGTAGGAAGGCAATAATGGAGGGGTCTTGGTAAAACCATAGGTAGCCACAGGAGAAATGCTGATGAGACACCCACAACAGTTGGAGGGTGCTATATTGTTCTGGTTATGGTGGAGAAAATTTACTTTTGGTCTTGGCATTTGGTAAAAGGCAGAATGATGTAAATGTATTTTCAGATTAAAAACAAAACAAAACAAAACAAAAAAACTTTCGAGGGGCATCTTTGATAATCGGTCAAAAATGTTGAAAAGAGACAGGCTCCTTTAGGTGTAATACAGCAAAGACTGTATTTTGAGCTTTGTCCACACAATGCCTATTTTTATGAAAAGTAAGAAGATTTGTTTGCCACTGAAGATAGTAACACCTGTGTTAGTGTAAGTTACATCATTTTCAATTGATAAAAGGCAAGTATATCTGGCATATAAAAGGAAAAAAATCTCCTCTTTATTGCTCCAAGGGTGGTTTAAACTGGAATTTCCAATATAGAAGAAAAAAGAAAAGAGAAAAATCATGTTAAATAAATTTTTTTACACTTTGTGTTTTCCTTCAGCTTTTGACCGTTCATATCTAGGATTGTATAACTAAAAGAATTACGTCTGTTAAAACTTTTACTCATTGTGATTGCTGAGTGAACTGGCCATATTTTTTCATAGCTCCTAAAGGGACAGTCATGCAGTATTAGCTAAGCTTATTTCATTATTTATGTTACTGCAAGTAAGGATGTCTTTGAAACCATATTCAGTCTGGTTAAGTGAGCTTTTTTTCTGTATGTGTGTGTTAGGACTTGCACATCTATATTGTAATTGCTATAGAATATTTAAGAAAGCTGATGCAACTTTTACTAGCTATATTACCTTATTTGTAATAAAGGATTCTCAGGCTTTCATCCAAATTTTCAAGGTATATTTCCATGATGGGCTTCTAAGGGATCTGAGAGCTCAGAAAAATAAGACTACCATCATTATGCCTACTTTCTCTGTTTAGAAGTCTACAACTTAACTGTACAATCTTTAGGGCTCCACTGATCAAAAAGGTTGAAATTCACTGCCTTCTAGGACTTCCCAGTAAATAGAATAAAATTGCCTCATCCAGTACATTTTCCACAGAGACAGATGATCAAAAGGGAGCTACCAATAACTGAATTCAACAGTGCATATATTTGATCTACTTTTTATTTGCACTAGAGTTTTCCACATGGTTCTGGCAATGTGTAAAATGTTCTCAGAGTGGATGCAAATGCAGTACTATTTACATGCACTTTAAAGTTTCTCTTCGTTGCCAGAGTTGTGTAAAAGGGTGTGATTTTGAAATACAGCTAAATCCAACCAGTGGTTGGCAGTCATTGAGGTGGGCAGCCTCACACCTCCCCTTCTCCTCCTCTCTTGCCCAGCCCACTTTCTGCCAGAACTTCAACCATGAGATTAAGGCAGTACACTGAAAAAAAAATAATCTCTCAAAAAGTTATTAGGTTCTCTACTAGGGTTAGATGGGTACAGCTTTCTGCACAAGTGCATACCTGGAGCTAGAACTGAGAGGAAGAAATAGGATGATATCCTTTGGAATTTGGACATTGCTTTAGAATTCAATATTCCTTTGGAAATTTGAATATGGTCTTGCACATAGTCATAAAAATCATAATGAAAAAATAAATCTCTGTGGTGTTGTGAAGGGCTTACATAGGTGTGCTTTTCAGCAATGTTTTGATTTTAAAAGGAAAAGTTATGGTGCTATGACTGAGTGATACATATTCTTCAAGGTACTGCAAAGCACACACTGGAGACACCTTGATTTTTCAGTTTCTTAGTTTTGATATGAGTATTATTTCTCCCCAGTTAACTGTAAACATAATTTAGTGTGGAAAAAAAAAATCATTTCAAGGATTCTGATGATTGCCGTGCAAGCCTGTTTGTAGCTAACATTGCATTATGGAACTGGTGAAATGCAAAGAAAAGGTACCTAAGCTGTTAGGAATTCAAACCAAGGATGATTTAACGACCTTTAGAAAATTTGTTTCTGAAGTTTCTTCTATTAGGAGCTACACAGTGTTCCAAAGATTTGATAAATATATGAGGTGAAACTATTTGCCTGAAAAAGTTTGACTTTTCTGGAAGATGGAGAAGGCTAAGGCTCCTGTCTAGTGAGAAGGAGAAAGAAAGCTTGGGAGATGGAAAGGGGAAAAGTTGCAGATTATAGTGGTTTTCTCTGCCCTGATTACAATAAATATTAAATAAATAGATAAATAAATAGGGTGACTAGAAAAGGACAGCATTTCAAGTGTAAGTTGATTTGTTATCAGCCAACAAATAAACTGAGCTGAAACTCTAGACTCTACTCCCATGGTGATCAGATACTACAGTACATATGGTATAGAAACATTAAGCTGTGTTTGACGACCTCACAACGCCTAAACACAGCATGCCAGCCAACTGGTGACCATACGCTACAGCTGCCATAAACATGCAGTTGCCTCCTGCTATGCTGCACCTGAATTGCTATGCATATAAATCATAGACGTTATTGGAGAGGAAGGCCTTGCAAAGGATTTCATATACTTTCTCTCCACCGTAGCTGCAGCAAATAGACCGTACATCCCAAACAATAAAAACAGATTCTGTCTGTTTGAAATGACTTTGTCATATCAGACATTTGTTGCCACCGTGTCCAAAAATTGCAGCACTTCTGTTTTTCTCTTGGTGAAACTAGACAATATGATATCCTGTATCTTATACTGACTGCATCTAAACTGCAGAAATATTTAAGAATGATGGGTCAGGGTGAAAGGTGCAGCAACAGACTAAATGCTGTACAAAGTGACTTTGGTTGGTTTGGACTATATGTCAACTTGAATAGTCATGTCCTGTAACTTTGCATTGAATATCTGGCATTCAAGTCTTTGAAAAACAAGCCAAAAATTCTGAGTAGATTCTTTCTGATATTAAACATTGGCTTCTTTAGTTAAGCTTCGTAGTGCAACTTCAACTCAAATAAAATTTACAGCATTTTAGATTATCTGAACAAAATTAACTCCTGGCAATATTAATTATTCACTAGTCTCCTCTACTTCTATTTTATAGTTTAAATGTTATGTAGAATTATTTACTCATGAATAAATAGCCTTGCTGTTTTCTAGACCTCAGCAATAAGTGATATATGTAAAAGCTGTACAAAAATAACTGAAAATAATGCTAGCAGAGGGCAATTTTTCTTTGTTTTGTGGCATAGAGCCATACTGATTTAGTTAGCACTAGGGTACAGTCATCTTATTCCCATGTTATTTCACAGTGAATATCATCTGACAATTTATTCTGAAAGTAGTGATCTGACTGGAAATTGGAGGACTTTTTCTTGAACACCACATAAAAAAGAATTAATTTCCCTCTGTTACCTATATATCCTATATGGTTTGTGTGAATAGCAGTGGTCTCTAAATTATGCAAGACATCTGTAGTGAGATGAAGCATGAAGTTACAAAAATACTGTAAACACTCTGTTGATCTCTACCCATCTCTTCGGAGCATTTCATCTCCTACAGCATCACTGTTCTTCTAGTGTTGGTCTCTGCACTTCTCAGTCCCAAAGTTATTGCACAGTTCTAACAAGACTCCATTAAACTGATCACTTGTTGTTCCCCTGCTGATACTTTCTTCCTAGTTCTGCTCAGAAACCTCTGTCTTGACCCAAAGCAATTCTTCATTTTCCCAGTTATGGAACCCCAACATGTTTTTTGTCACACTATTTTAAGACTAACCATTTTTAAGACTATTTAAGACTAACCATTAATACACCCTGCTGTTCCAGTCCTGAGTGAATTTTTTGGTCAAACCAAATTATACCAAACAGTGAACAGATTGAGAGAAATGTTTGCCCAATTTAAACACCCACAATATGACTCTATCTGAGACTACATAAGGGAGTGTAGTCTATAAAAAGATCTGTTATTTATTACTAAATGCTTCATTTCCCCCTTTTTCTAAAACCATTGACCTATAGATTTATTTACTTATTTAATGGATAACACTTTTGTTTGGAATAGAAAGCTTTTTCTTTTTGTTTCACTTGGAGTTTTGGCATAACTATTCTTACAATTTAAGGTAGAGATGTCTAGGCTGAAGTTTGTCTGAACCAGGAAATTCTGTTAGGAGTTGAAGGGGATATGATATTGGTGCGCAGCCTTTGATAGTAGCCTTCTTAGGAGACAGCATCACATAGGAAGAACAATATCTAGATTTGTTTTAGCTACCTTGCTGCCTGTTTGTCATATAGCTACTTCTGATGCTGTCAGGAGCCACAAGAAAGGGAAGTTAAGGCAGATTTTTCCTGGTTTTAGCATGCTGAACAGCGTCTTTAGCATATGTTACATAATTTCTCAAGAGACAGACTGCAGACAGTGAAAGACCTCTGGCTTCCTCCTCTCTTAGATTTATAAACCTGAAAATTCAGTACTGTATAGTGTGTTACCTTTTCTCTTTATTTCCTTCTTTCCTTTTTTCAAGCACCGAATGCAATAATGCACTTGATCTCACTGTAGTGTCATGTTGAAGAATTTTGGCCTTGCCTGGCCCGATGGACAAATTAATTGGATGGGCAGCTGGTAGTTCAAGTGGTTACTTCTACTTATTGAGGAGTGTTGGGCTTCCAGATTGCTTTCCCAAGAGCTTTTTAGGTTAAGACATTTCACTTCATAAACAGGGTGGAGTAAGATTGTGCATAATGTCAGTTCCCAAAACTTTGATGAAAGGGAATAGCTAATTAAGACAGTGAAACACCTCTTAGAACTGAGTGACCAAGTCTGAGTTGTTTTCCCTGGCTTGTACTAGAACTAGCATTAAACCACGTACTCCTTTCAAGTTAAGCAGTGAGATGGTGGAAGCGCATGCCATCTTTTGCTGAAGTAGGAAAAAAGGGCATTGAAATGCAAATTCTCATGATACAGTTCCAGTTTTACTTAGTCTAATCTCATAGCCTCCAGATTTTTGTACAATCATTAAACAGACTTGAATTTATCTCATCTATCAGTATAAAATCAAGCAAAATCATTATGCACAGCTGTACTATAGCCGTGTCACGATGCAATTATTTTGTTGCAGAGAACAGATGCATGCTGTTGGCATCTCAGAGCCAGGAGGAGCTGTATGGAGCTTGTATCAGCTGGAATTTGCTTTCACATAGATCACTCGGGGACATGAATGCACAACGTGACAGGCCCATCACTACCAATAATTCATCTAATTTACTATGGCAAGGTGGATACATGGTTGTGTCTGAAAGCCAGCAGGTCAGTGGCTTCATCTAACAGCTCATGCTGTTCCCAGCAGTGCTACATTCCTAGTAATAATTTAATCTTGTATTTGAAGTTCGGTTCCTAACAGTTTGCCTCCTTTTTCTCATTTTCTTTCACTTCTACTTAAAAATATAATGGTCCATTTCAGCAAAATTAACTGCAATTTCATGGTTCAGTACAGCAGGAATAAGTTTTATACATAATACTGTAATCCATCTATTTGTTCCCCAGAACGTAAATTGACTTGATGAGCAATTCTGTGTCCTGTGTAAATAACTGACAAAGGGGGAGTGAAAGGAAGATTTTTTTCTCTGGCTTTGACTTTCTGATAATTTTGCCAGGATCTTTAACTTAAATAACAATGAGAAAAGTCTATCATATAGAAAATACAGGTAGCAGTTACCGTAATTTATTTATGAATAAAAACTCTGGTGCTCAGATTGTATTTCTTTCATTTTTTCTTTTCCCTAGAAAATATAGTTTGCAGAATTTGGATTCTCATATAATATGTCAGATGACAATATGTACAATACAGAAGTCATTTATCTAGTAGATACCAGTTATTGTGAGAGCAAGGATAGAACATGCTCTCATTCTTCCATAAGCTTGTCAGTAATGTGCAAGAATAAATGCTCTACAGTAGGCTGGACAATAGGAAGTTCATTTTCCACAGCCACTCTGACATTCAGATTCTCCGTAGGGATTGCTGGCAGGTGGAATAATTGATATGAACTGGATAATTGTCTTTGTAGCATGGATACTTTTCTACTGTGAATTGATTGACATTTCTTTTTCTTTTCACTGTCAAGATGTTAGTAATTATCAAGAACTTCTTGTAGGTTAAGAACTAAAACCAATGTCTAGAGATGATATTGAAAATAAAGGTAACAGCTTTCACATGCTGTTACAGCTTTCCTAAGTTACAAAGTTTCTTAACTGATCTGATTGATTTTGAAATAGAAAACATTACTTACATTTCAGTGGTAAAGATGCTTGAGTGGTCAATGTTGTGCCTTTACTTTAAATGTAAACTTCTGAACTACAGATTTGAAGTCGATTAAGTTAGTATGGTCTACTTTCTCCAAGAGTAGCAAGCTTACATTACTGAAATTACTAGACAGTAGGTTTTGAACAAAAAGAAGGAAGTATTTTTCCATACTGTGCATTAAGTAAGCCATGAATTTTATTGCCAGAGTGTAATGAAAGGCAAAAATATAAACAAATGGATTTACAGGGAAAAAAGTACAACTTCACTATAATTTATTATATATAAACTCTGTTTCAACAAAACTCTAGATTGTTGGAGCTAACAGTCTCATCAAGAATGTCAATAGAAGGCTCACTATTTCTTTTTTTCCTGCCCACTTTCAGTAAATAGACCTTACTGGCACTATTAGCTAGAGGACACTAGGCCAGATGGGCTTTTTGCCCGACCCTGTACCCTTACTATGATTTCTCAACAAAATCACATTTGTTTCAAAACCAACTTGTTTTGACGAGTGGTATTTGTCAGAATTGCAAACTGAGGAAACCTACCGGGTGAAATAGCTTCAGCGCTTGCTTCCTAAATGACATACACCTGGGATGCTCTTTAGTAACTTAAGTTGTCCAGGCTATTATAGCACCAAGCACCCCCATCACTTACCCTATTCTCATATTATTGCTTGTATAACAAAGAATTTTTTACACAGATTCTCTCTTACTGTCTTCTCCAGTGCAATTCCCTTCATTAATCTAGGAAAATACATCTATGAAAGCTCAATATAAATCCCAATCTATTTTAGTATGTATTTTATAGCTAGGAAATATTAGTTCTTCTTGTTTATTTTCAAGCCAGTAATTTTCAGAAATGCCAACTGGATGCTAATTTCTTTTCAGTTTTCAGCATTTCAGCTCATCTGTCTTTATAATCAAAAACATTTCCACTGATATGTAAGCCTAAAGTCACTGGCGATGTATTTTTTCCTAAGTTATTATCTGTAAATGTGACAGTATTTTTGTGTTTTCTCCCAAAATAATATGGAAATATTTGTTTCCCTACTCTCTTTCTGATGTCTTTGTGCAGCTATAAATACTTGCTATTTTTCCTTGAGCAATTAGTTTAAATACCCCCCCATACACTTCCTAATTTTAATTGCCTTCTCAAGTCATCCTTCCTTCAATCCCTTCCAGTGTTATCCATAAAATTAAAATTCTAATTCTTCAATGTCTCAGTGTTGAAGAAGCCCCCTCAGCAATGATGTGTGACTTGTTCTGATCCACTATTGATAAAACAATCCAACAGCATGAGGTACTTAAAGAAGTGCCTCCAGTTCTTTCCACAGTCATTCATCCTATGATATATCACGTCCATAATCTCTGAAAAAGAAATGTTACTATGCGTTAGTTCACTGATGCCTCACACTGGTGAACTTGGAGGCCCCAGGGATTATTAGAGGTTGCTTCCCTGACTTTCACTCTGGCCTCAGAATAATTTTTCATATAGCTCTTCAAGTACCTGCTGAGTGCCATAGGTAAAAAGTTGTTTTGCATCTATGGTCACTAAGTGATGCCAAACATATCTTGTGGTGCTTATTTTCTCCTTATCTGTTAACCAACGCAGTTCTGCAAATATAACTGTTCAAAGATTATATCATTCACTTAACATTGTGCAGAAAGACAGACAGAAATAGGTTCATTCTCTATTTCTCTTATGTATAGGACAGCAAACACTAGGATTCCACTGCAGGAAAATTAAAGAGGAAGGTAGAAAAGATATTACTTTCTGCAGTAACACATTCATCTGTCCTTAAGCAAAAATACAGCAACCATGACTGTCCTGAGGAGAAAATACAGAGAATACGCCTACCCCCCTCTTGTTTTGGAGAGAATATAGTTTGACACCAAGCTAGGTGGAAAGGGGCATGGTCCTTCTCAATAAAGTATTCTATAACAATGAACTGCTTTGACATTTATAGGTTGAAAACACCATATTCAGGTGCTTTACTATTAAAAGTCTACCAAGAATGCAGCAAGCACTAGCAAGTGAAAGAAGAAATGGATCATTTTATTTTCCAGTAAGCTTGTTTAAATGCAGCATAACACCTTCTACTATTAAACCACAGCTTCACTTGACTTTTATGGTGTTACCGTAGTTAGCATTTTGATCACACCTATAACGGAATCCAAATGCAAATGTCAGATCCAGTGAAAGTTACATTACACCAAAAGGACAATATCTGCAGCTAGGGAGAAGGGAAGGAAATGCCTTATGTCAATCTATAGCAACCCTTCTGTCTAAGGAATTGCTGATGGGCTCTAAACAGGAGCAGAGAGGTGACAATTAAAACAAGAGCTTCCATTTGTCGGTGAATTGCTCTGCTAAACTGTAACAACAGTGTTTCTAGACTGATCTGCTTGGATCTGTCAGCTTTCACAGCTGGTATACTCAATAGGAGGTGCATTTTAGTCAATGCAGTAATAGCATAAAAAGGGAATGCAGCTTCCAAATGATTTAAATGATGCTTGTGAATTGTCATTTCACAGCTTTATGAGATGTTCCTGTTCCCCTCCCTTCCTTTTATTAGTTAGCATCAGACTGGGTAGATTTCTGTGCGATTCCCAGCTGAGTCACCGTAGAAGGGTCCGCCTTCATCATGTATCAATTTGATTTCAAGCCCTGACAAACACCCAGTCTCAAGAAGGGAGGCAATCTGTAATGCACTTTATGAGAACAAAAGGTAAAAATATTAAAACTCATAATAAATGTTTGCTTTCCATCACAGCCCCATCCCCCCAGCCCTGCTAACCAGCATGCTTCTCCTGTCTGCTAGCTACTACAGTCCAGATTGAAGGATATTTTTAATGCAAGGACAGGCATGAATCTCAAGCAAAAGATAAAAATGGTACCTTTTTATTTTATTTTATTTTATTTTTTTTTAAGAATAGAGCTAATTAACCTTTTTATCAAACTACACACATCTTCAAAATGACTTAGATGGGAAATATATTGGTTTAATTAAGATTTCACAGGGCGAGACAGTTGCAAACACTTGGAACTGAGAGAAAGTGGGATCTTTATGAGGAGGGTGCTGTATGTTTTACAACTCCCTGTGTCTCTTTGTTGTTTGCACTTCAAATGGAGTCCATTTTTATCTGTCTCTCCTGCTGAGAGAAACTGAATTTATCATGTGTTTCAATTAAGCTATTAAAAACTTCAATCATGAGATTCCTCTTTTGCTTTTGTATGTTTGTTACTCACTCCTCCTGTCAGAGTTGCACTTTGACAATGGTTATGTGTCAACATAACTTGGTTTTTGTTCTTCTTCTTATTATTATTATTATTTTACAAAATGATTGTATAACCCTGTTGCAATCATAACTTGCTTGAACAGAAAACTTAGTATCTGGGTTTTTCATATCTAGGTCCCCACTCAGTTTGATTTTGATACATCCAGGATTTTGATGAGATGTGCTGTCATCACACAGGGCATGTCATGCTTCTTCCTGTTTCTTTGTTTTTAGTAAACAGTGAAAAGTTTGAGAGTGATATCTTGAAGTTCTGTATGTGTACAAAAAGAACAACACTAACAATGTCACCATAGAATTCCATTTCCTTTCAGGATCTCAGGAATATTTCAGATATAAAAAAAAGTATACTACATTTACATGACATTACAAGTGTTTGGGGGGGGGGGGGGCCGAAACCTCACAGGACTTCTACATTGACAGATCATATACTCTTAATGCACGGAGGTATTTATTTATCTGTTACTCCAATATATTAAAGGGGTAGGATGTTCTAGAGATAAAAATATTTTAGTACAGTTGAATCAAAACAAAACCAAGTCATTAGCTTAAAAGATCCTCCTCTGACCAAATAATAATAATAATAATAATAAAAAAGAAGAAATAAAATTTTATATATGTTATTTAAATAATATTCAAATCAAGTCATTGAGCCTATAAAGTCTTGAAGCCTCAGTATACCCATGAATTATTTTCCTGTCTTTTGCTTTTGTTTGTCAGTTAATGTCACATAGATCATGTTACATAAATGAAGTTGAGCACAGTTTAGGTATTAGTGTTAGTAGACAAGAAATCAACATCTGATTCTTGCATTCTGTGCTTCTGTCCCTGAGCCAACTCTGTGTGATTAGTCCTACAGTGCTGTATACATATAACTGATTTTTAGTCATATTGATAATTATTTACATATTGAAATGCTTGCAAGACTAAAGTTTCTAATGCAAAATGAAAAATACTTTTTTTTTTTTTTTTTTGAATAGTTCATAGTATTTTTTCTTAGGCCAAATAAAAAGATATATTTTGTTCACCCAAACAAAAAAAAAAAAAAAATATATATATATATATATATAAGTTTGCTTAAGGGTTTTATGTTTTACTTTTTTTTTTAATTCAAATCAAAGAAAATGTTGAGATAAAGAGCAGTTTTAAATTGAAAAATCAGAACATTCCATATCAAAAGTGCTTAAGACATTAAAAGAGCAAGAGAGCAATTTAGTAAAAATTCACAAAACAGCTTAATCCTTCTCTGTATTTTTGGGGGGCAAAAGATACTATTAAGAACATTTTTTTTCCAACGTTAGATATTTCATTATTATCAATCATAATTTTTTGTTCATTTCTATTTGTAACATCTGTGGTCTATTACGAGATACAGATACAACCTGAGCAATCTGGCTTCTTGTTTTTCAAAGTCAACAATAATTAGGAGATTAAAACATTTTGTATCTCTGCTTTTGACCAGTAGGCTAGAAAAAGCACAGACATTTGGACAAGCTCTGAACCATGCTCAAGGAAACAGAATCCCATCCAGGTCCTCAAACTGATACAAAGACAAGAAAAGTGGCTTCAAGAAATCAGGGACTGTGAATATCACTGTCTCAAGAACTCGATAACTTATAAATCTGTTTCAGCTTCAGCAAAGAGTCCTTTTCTTGCTTACACTCAACCAGGCAGAATTTAGACGATGTTTTTAGGCTATGATTTCAAGTGGTCTCTGAGTGATGGCTGCAGGGAGAAATTTCACTTGATGTCAAGTCTTTTTTACTCTTCTCTGAAATGCCCAGTGCTAACTGCTGCAGGCACAGCACCGGATAGCCGTGGGCCAGGGCAAGGGCTGTGTTTCCTAAGAGGGCTCCTGCCCTCCAGTAACAACTTTTCCAGTCACCAACGTCCCTTCTTCCACAGGCTGCTGGCAGCCCTCAGGCTGGAGGAGGGACTGGAGCCCTGTGGGAAGAAAAGGAAAGAAAACAAAAGACTTTTGTGAGGCTGAGCCCTGATGGGGACAGGACAAGCACTGGGCAGGGCCATCACCTGCCTCTGCTCTGGGGCAAGGTAGACTGCCACCATTTTGTGTGAGGATGGTAGTGAAGCCCATAGCAGAGGTGTGAGGTGGCACAGCCTATTCAGTGGCCCCACAGTGTACTTTCAGCCTTTAATCACCTGGGGAGAAAGCTTAATTACACATTGTTTTCCCCTTGCATTTACATGGTCCATAAATACTTTGCCACCTGAAAGAGACATAGCACAGATGTTGGCCAGGCAAATCTTCAGCGCTCTGCGCAGATGGCAGTTGGTCTCTTGGTCTCTTCAGGCTGTCAGCCTCCTGCAATGCACCCCTGCTAGTGACTAAACTGGTGCAACAACTAAATAAACAGATGAGCTCTTTTTTTTTTTTTTTTTTTCCTAATAAGAGTCAGATTTTCATGCCTTTTTCTCACAGCTCAAAGACAGCTCCCCTGTTGATGGTAATTCTGAAGCCTGCTGAAATCCTGGATGCTTTCTTAAATTATCTCCCTCTTGGCCCATGTCTGTACTGCTCAAGATGACCCTTTCGTTTGCTTGTATTTTCTTACAGAGATGCATCTTCTCTTGTGTAGGTGCACTGTTTCATCTGCGGACTCTCTCACATCAGGGGAATGTATGGCAGGAGAGGTGCCTCACAAATTCAAACACTGGTAGTTTATGACCACCCATCACCCTATATTAGAGAAGAGGGTATCTTTCAGGACACACTCAATGGCTTGCTCCTGTGAATCACTATTTGTGTCCAACAGCGTCCGGCATTTTCCAGGCAGATGTATTAAATACCCAAGCGTTGAACAAGTTATGGGGTACCCCAGCACTTGAGATGCAGCTGGAGCGGTGAACAGCTGTAGCATTCAGAGAAACTGCTCTCAAGCAGCTGTTACCCTGGCAGTAGAAGAATAAAACCACACTAAGCTGAGTCCCACACCCGGCTCTGTAAGCTGCCGTGCCTGCGAGTTCCTGCGTGGTTTGTGGTTTGCACCCTGCCGGCTTGATTGGCTGTGCTTGGCTAGGGAGAGGTGAAGATGCCTCAGTGAAGACCTGTGTGTCCTGAATGGCTCTGCAGGCTTCAACCCCTGCTGAGCACTGGCACTGAAGGCAGGAGGCAAGTTGGTTATCTTGTTATGAAACTCCTGCTGCTCCCCACCGCTTTGTCTCAGCACAGATCCTGAAACAGCAGAGTGCAACCACCAGCCCTCAAAGGTACAGATCTGCTTGACTTCTGCTTAGCTTCTTTCGCTATGAAGTTTTAAGAGTAGTGTTGGCTAAACTAGCATAACATTCTCTGCAGAGTTTAACAAGGAAGGTCTTACATGCAAGGCCGAGAATTCAGTGTGTTTTCACTTCCACCACAGCTGCATCAAGCTTTTCTGTTTGTCAGTGGGGGATCAGGAATGTGCTTGGAAGGAGAAAATAATGTTTTCTTTTGTATTGTTTTATAGTCAGAAGGACAAAGCAAAGGGAGATCCAGATTTCCCAGAAACTTTAAGGTTATCCTGAGAGAGATCAGTCTATTGTGTCTCCGAGACACCCAGTGTGGTCATACTGACTAGGGCAAAATGCCTAGAAAGAAAAAATGCTTCTGGCAACTGCAGATCTGGCATCACTGACCCTCTTTTTGGTGTCTCCTGTGAAATGTGCTGGGGTCTCAAGGGACAAGGCCTGAATGTAATTTCTCCTTAATTGCTTTGTTAACATACTTATAGAGCTTTTTGGTGGATTTTAAGCGCAATATGCAGCACTGGTATGCGACATTTTGTTAGGATGGCATGCTAGAGAGCTGTGTGGCAAGGTCTGTGTATGTTTCATGTATGTTTGTGTGTATGGAGAATGCTTGTACCGCTTGTCCTGTCTTGCAGTTCACTTCGGAGCAAAAGGATATCAGTCTCCAGGACATTACTTAGTAGTGTGTACTTGTAAAAAATTTTTCAAGAAAAAATAATAATGTAAACTCTTTTTAGCAAGAGTGGGAGAAGCTGTCGCATACTTGTCTGGAGAAGAAGGGGTTGAGTTTCTAGTAAAAGAGTATGGCAGGAAGAGCTGGGCTTTGGAGTGAGAAACTCTGAAGAGTTGCCCGCTGTTTGTGTTTTGTCGTGGCCCATACTTTAGCCTCTGCTCCCAGGGTTGTGAATTTGACATGAACGCTGTCTATGATGTGATGGTGAAATGAATGGGGGAAAAGATATGAAGAAAACATATGAAGGGAAACAAACAAACAAGAAAAAACTGTTTGTATCCCACTGAGTCAATTCCTCAGACTTTTCTGTCAAGTGATATTTACCTCTGTTTCTTTCTTGCATCCAAATTTGGTAATTCCCCAGATAAGAGATCAAACACAAAATAGCCTTCTGTCATTTACAGGAAGTGTGCAGGAAGCAGAGCAACCTGGAGATGGATAGGCGATGTGAAACGTACACATATAAACTTGGCTTAATTTTGTTGTCTGGATTTGGAAGTTAGCTTCATCTCTACTATTCCTCTCCACAAACAGCTTCTAAAATTGTTAAGACTGAGGTATCTTCCAGGGCAAAACAAAAATTGGCTTTTCACAAGACAGAATTTTTACAGTTCCTAGAGTACCAGGGCTCTGCTGCTCAACTTGGCTGTCTGTCCTGATCTCATATACCTTTTTACATTAGTTTGCAGAAGGTATAGTATGTCTGGAAGCCTGTCTGGTTTTCGTAAGTTACAGCCATTACTCTATAATAAAAGACATCACTTCTCTCTTCAAACCTTGTCTTCCCTTACCTAGTCATACAGAACATTTTTTTCCACACTTCTTAACTTCCACTCTTGCAACCAGTGCCCTCCATTTCGCTGATTCAAGGGCAGCAGCATGAGGAAGTAATGCCCTCCGTACAATGTTACACTTTGCCCTCCCCATTAGTTTGCAGCTTGACAGCAGCTCTCTGTGGCCACAAGCAATATCTGAAAGTTTGGCAGGCAAGAGGTTGCTATTAAGCCACAGGTCTGGAACTACTGCTGTAGGCAGTCTCTTTTGGTTTATTTTTACTGCCTGACATAATGAAAATGATCTTCATCCCCTTCACTATGTTTCTTCCCCTAACAGTATTTTCACTTGAAATTCTCCTCTTAGTGGAGCTGTAAGATATACACGATAAAATACACTCGCTGCCAAGTTTAGTCTCTGATGTAAGTAGTCAGAAGGGCCCAACCACTGTGGCTGGGGAAATGCCATATGTTTTACCAGTAATGAAGCACTTCTACCTCTGCTTGGTATCCCTGTGTGTTTGGGGCTCGTTTTAGTTTCTTTCGTTTTTACGGTATAATAAGGCCCTATCTTCCTCTACCTTTCTCCTTTCCCCCCAGAGTCTGGTTTTAGTGTAAGAGAAATGCAACTATCCCGTCTTCTTTCAGTTCCTTAAAATGCTACACAGAATATGATGATTGTCACACACTTGATCTGAGGCTCACGGCTGGCTGCAAGCCATATTCCAGTCAGCACAAATGGCATCCATAAATCCCTTGACGTATTTCAAAAATCTTTATTTTGCAGCTCCCTTGAAGGAGACTTTGTAATTTTTTTTCAGCTAAGTTTTCCACCATTCTTCATACTTTTGGGCAGCAGCAGATGAAGTGTATTACCATCAGGGGTTATACAGCAGCAACCTTAGTTTTCCTGTATAAACCTTTCTTTTTAATGTCTGCACAGATTTTTGGCTATTGATGGGATTTATGGCGCCTTGCCCTTACAACGGGTCAGTATGAATGGTCTGTATAGTAATGGTACTGTATAGTTATAATCAGACATGTAAACAAACGTAAAGTCATTGAGATGTCAGAAGCGCTAAAGCTGTACTAGCTTAACTAACTTGACAATATGCAAAAATGAATGGGCCTTCTGAGAATCAAGCTTTATGGCTCAAAAGCCATAACCACAGCCCATGTCAGTACCTCCATGTATGACTACACTGTACTTTATAGATGTGTCCTACAGTTCAGAGAGGTCAAGTAACTTGTCTGGAGGTGCACAGCAAAGCTTTACCTGAGCTGTGCTTAAAAACTGGATTCTTGGTCTTGTTTCTTAATCAGAAGACAAGGCTGCCTTTTTTCTATGTTTTACAGTGACAGTCTCATTTCAAATGTGATTTCAAATAAGCACTGTTTAAAAAGAGAGTGGAAAAGGGAGGGACTTGTGCAAACATTAGTGGAATTGGTAGTGATACTAGCTAGGTTAACAAGTGTAGTAGGTACTATCACCTTCATGTTTCGAGGTACAAACTGATTCCCATGATATAGCCATTTGAGTGGGTTGATGCTCTACTCAGATGTTTCTGATCTCAGGTCCCTCTTGTGCCAGGGATATCAGGCTTACCTAGCTGCGTAATCTGGGTGAGAGGAAGGGCATCTTTTCTTCTTTTGGCTTTAGCCCAGAATACTGTCTCTGAAATAGAGTAAATACTGTTGCTAGCCTCAAATAGATGAGAATGAAAAAAAAAAAAAAAAAAGTGATCTTGGAAGGGTCTGAGTTCTTCCCATAGCCTTAAATTTTTGAAATTGTTTTGCTGATTAGAGAACCACACTAAAGTATCATTTAAATAACATCTAAGCAGGGGAGACTAACCTTTGAGGAATAAGCTTGCTAAGAAAGGCCACATTGTGCTGGCACTGAGTTCATAGGTTAGTACTGTGAAATATTATGAGATGAAAGAAAATGACTGGAATGCCTAAATGAGCAGTATGCACCAGTATACGATGAAATCCTTTTTTCCTCCCTCTCGGAGCTCCAACATCCATCCTTCTTCCCTCTCCCGATGTCTATAACCTTTTTTTACATGCAGCTTTATCTTTTCTGAGCAGTGTATGGTTATAATTGCATGCCATTCTTTTCCCTGAGGCACTGTATGCCTTGTGTTCTCTAGACGTTTCTTTCTAGTTCCCCAATTTATTTATTTTTTATTAGCTCATCGTGACAAATTTGCGAGTGACCCTCAGAGTAAAAATTTCAACCCTCAGTGCTCTGGCATCTCTCTTTTATTTTTAAAATCTAGCTACATAAATAACAACATCATGTTTCTAGGTCGTAGCCCCTCCAAGCTACAGCTGAGTTCTGGCACAGGAGACACAGTCCTTAACCCTGCAAACTAAACAGGGATTATGTTAGGATGCGGACAAACTTCTAAAATTATCTTGGTGCATGAATGTGCTCTGATAATTGTTTTTCATGCAGAAGTGTGTAGAGTCTAAAGATAAGATACTGGAGGCATTCTGTCTGTTTGTACATGGGATTTGCTGTACCAGATCAGACTATCCATCTATCACATCCCGTATGCTACCCAAATAGTGGTTTAAACATAATGATTTGTAGAAAGGTGACCTGACCTTCTGTCAGCCGGGTATGCAGAACTCTCGCATGGATGGAACAAATACTTTCTAACAGGGCAAATATTTTACAGTGTGAAGTTTCAAGTTGTATTATTTTTATGCTAACATAATAATAATGCCTTTGTTAAACCCTAATATGTTTGGCTCCTCTTTTTTTGGTAACAGTGTAACAGATCTCTGAGATTCAATCCATCAAACTAAAACATTCTCCTGATTCTCTACAGTACAGCAGAACTGAATCTGGTCTCAGCGTATTTCCCTGTCTTGAACAGAAGGAGAATCCTAAATCACTGAAGTCATTAAATACTTTGAGAAGGGAATGAATAGAATTGCAATATTACATTGCTGAAGATTATATAGGTGTTGTCATAATCATACCATTACTTTCAGCAGGAGCAATGTACTGCAGTGGCACCCTTTGCCTACTGATTTGGCATAGTGTATGTTTCTATCTCCTGTATTCCAAGTAATTACAGCTGTAATACATGCCTAAATGGTTTAATGCTATCTTCTTTTGCTGTAATGAGCCCATGCAACAATCAAAGCCTCTGAATGTTTGTGATGTCAGAGCAGCTTTAAATGATGTTCAAGAAAATATTTTTTCTTTCCCATGACATCACGACTAGGCAGTTCTCACTGGGACTGATACCGCTGCGCACAGTTGGAGTACCATCATTAAGAGCAGCAGCTGCTTCCCTCTGTCTCCAACAGAAGTGAAGCCAAGTGTTCCTGACGAAAGATGATGGAGTCTCCGCTGTTCGCAGAGAATCCCGGCATGAAGTGATGAACAATTTGAAAGGGCCATGTTAGCTGTGGGCAGCTCGGGTATCTTGAAAAGTCCCTCTGTAGCATCACCTGGAGGAAAAAATTAAACACCAGGGTTTTTTGAAGGGGAATTTTATGATAAAGAAATAAGATAGGGGTTAAAAGACTACCAACTTTGGGAAAACCTTAAAATGTTTCCAATGCAAGATTTTTGCGATCTTTGAGTAGAATGAAGATCTGGATTAATCCATTATCAAGGTTACAGAAACAAATAAAAGATCAAACACAAAGTGTCAAGATTCTTAAAGAATCTATATTTTAAACTAATTTTAGTCCTTAAATTAGTTAGTAGATTTAATTGTAAATTCTCAGAAAATTCATTATGTGATCTTACAGTTAGTGCTGTAATTCTCAATGAATGTGATGCTTCTCATACATTAAAGGAAACACTGGCTTTTAATTTTGGATATAAGACTCAACTCACCTGTAAGTACACAGACATTGCAAGTACCTCCATAGTTTTATTTTGGTTTTATTTTGATTTTTCAGTACTGTTCTGGTTTGGTACCCTTGGCTGTTGAGGTCACTGTGGGAAGCAGGGTGAAAGCAAACACAGGATGATGTCTGTAGACAATAATAGTCCATTAATAACTGTAGCTTCAGAATGGGTATAGAAATACTTTCTTAATTCTCCAGAGCTTCTGAGGGTCAGCTCCTTAAGCACCCTGAGCTCTATTATTAATTAGTTCCTTCACAGCACGGCTTCAGCTCACTTTCAGACACTGCTGACACCATATCCTTTGCACTGACAGAGGTTATTTCTCCATTGTGAAAAATAGGCAATTCCTTAATATTCAAGTGGTTTACTCCAGTTCTGTTCCTCAGTGTGGAGTATCAGGGAACAGAAAACACAGGTGATTTGGTGGCAGGGTGTGTGGCTTTGGTCAATACAATACACCTGCCTGGAAGGTACCTCCAACAGCTACATGAAGGTAATAATTCCAATGATTTATTTATACAATAGCTGTCTTGATGAAAAATAAATGAAAAAACAGTTCTTGCAATGAAGTTAAAGTCATAGGAGTCGTAGCAGAAGATGACCCAGGCTTCAGCAAGCTCTCAGTCTAAAGAGAAAGGTAAATGAAGAATGGAAAGTAGAGGGGAGGAAAGATGAAAGGCTTGTTTGAATGAGGATCTCCCTCAGTGTTGTCCTGCCAGGGTAGTGGCTTGGGGACAGTTCTTCGTTGGCCACTAGAACTCCTGAATAAGAGTTTATTTTTCTGGCTTACTTTCCACCTCTTTGGTAGTACCTCAAAGCTCTCCACACCTGCTTTTACCTATATTATTACTGAATCACTGTAGTAAATCAACAGGGGTGCCACTCAGGATTCCTTTCCTCTCCATAGCCAGCTAAAGAGCTTTTACAGCATTTACCTTTCTTCATATGCTACAGCCTCCAGAGGCACTGAGAATGGTAGCACACTTGTAACCACTGCTTTGCGTCTTTTAAGCACCTTCTGGTTTCATCCGGTAATTTAGGGGGGATTTCAAAGGAAACTCTCTGCACTTCAGGAGATGGTGTTAGTGACTCAGAGAGAATCAAGCCCTTCCCTCTGCCTCAGTGCCGAATGATTTGTCCTAACACGCTTTTTGCAAGTGAGACCCTCGACCACAGCTTGATTACCTGTGGTCATCAATTGTCCTTCAGCTAATTGCATAAGTCTGAAGGTATTTGCCCTGATAGCCCAGGCAGGTTTCAGTTTGCCTTCTGCACATCTGACATTTTGATTTTAATTGGGCAGTTGTTGCTTCTGCTCCTAACCTGCTGTGCACTGCTGAAAAGCACGGGAGGATGGATTTCATTTTTAGGTGAAGGGATAGATACAGAGGTGGAGAAAGTGGCAGCCAAACTGGAGGTACCCTCCGGGGTAAATGTGAGGTCGAAGGACACAGTTGTCATGTTCTAATATTCAGGCTTACTGGCTCAGCTACCGCATACCAGAAGTGTCCAGAGAAGCACAATTCTCAATGAGGCTGCGGCAAGAAAAGAGCTCATAATAGGGTTTCTTAATTAAACTGCTGGGTAGGTCTAGCAAGAGAAGCCAAAGGAGCAGCTGTAATCCTTTAAAACACACCAGGGAGAAACTACAGCAGTGTGTGGCCCCTGCACCCTGCCCAGCATTGCTGCATCCCCCTCTGATGAAGCCAATCAGGATGAAAGAAATACAAAGTGAGGCTGAATTTAATTCCTAGTTTGTGAAACATGGTGCAAATCTCTCGGGGTGAACAGCAGTTATTTTCTTAATGAATTACTGCTGTTTGGAACTGTTTCTGTTTGGTATGGTTAGTTTTACTTTTTTTCTATGAAGTGTTTTTAGCTTTCAAGCAGGATGTTCTTTTTGAAATGTTCTTCTGTTCAGTCTAAACAAGCCTGGCATGACATTTCCTAAGGGGGTGGTGAAAAATGCATCAACTTCTGCTATACAGTCTCAAACACCTAATTGGCTACAGGTTGAGAAGGGCTGAACACCTACCTCTTTCCTTGACCAGCTGCAAAGTCCAACCATTTTCAGACTGAGCAACCAAGAAACAGTATGCCAAAATTTAGTGAATGCTTTTTCAGGATATTTGGGGATTAGCTTCTGTTCCAATGGTAATCACTTTATTAAGTATAGCTTAATTTTTGAAAAGCTGCAAACTAAAACACAAAGCTCATCTTCAAGACTAAAGAGACAACAAAGTGTAATCAAATATCACAAGATATGCAATAGTAATGAAACTGAACATTACAGTTTCTTAAATCTGATAGCAAGTAAAATAGATATGAGTAGAAGAAACTGGTAGAAAACAGGACAGAAAATGGAAATGCAGTCAGCAGAGGGTTTTTTTTTTTTTCATGGAAGTTTAGTATTGAAAATGTTTTTAATTTATTCAATTTGGATAAAATTAATCTAGTTCATCAGTGAAGTAATCATGCTAATCCCTATTTTGAGGGGATAAGTCTTGGAGAAGTGCATGGACCTTGCTTAAGTCTTGTGATGAGTAATTCTTACCATTGGCTGGTTTCCCACTGCAGAGCCCTTACCACATTCATGATGCATCTTGAAGGGTGAGAGCTGCACAATTTCTACACTTCACAGCTCTCAAAACTGTCTTCTGCAGGTTTTCTAAGGTATGTAGAAGAGGAGCACCTCTTGAAAGCTGTATAAGGTACATGACATAAATTGTCTTGCAGTGTCTAGCCTGGTAATTTTTATCTGCTGTGTCTAACAAAGAAATTTTTTTTTTTTTTTTTTCATTCTGGAATTTCCTTATTTCTTCTTTTGCCTTTTTTTTTTTTTTTTTTAATTCTATCTACAAACAGTGATTTTTTAAAGTTATGTAGTTTATAGTTATGTTGTAAAAGTGGAAGGCGTACAAAATTCAGGAAATAATAATTGTAATGATCATTTTAGTGTGTGTTTTGATAATATGCAACTGGATAACTGGAGTCTAGCACTGAAGTCAATATGATTTTTTTTAATACTTTTTAAAGTCTTCTATGGTACATAGTGAAAGGAATACTTGAATAATTTAATGAATATTTTGTACCTAAATGATTTTCAGTATGTCTTTGATCTACACAGGTACATAACTTCTTATTGCCTGATTGCCTGAGACTGGTGTTGCATTAGAGTAGTCACTGTAGAAAAATTGCGTTGCATCCTCATCTCATATAATTTCAAAGTTAGCCCTGCCATGAGCAGGGCCTTGAACTGCGTGAACTCCACAAGTCCCTTTTAATCTAATTATTGTATAATTCCATAAAAAATCCCAACTCATTGGTTTTGTTAAGTTGCACCATATAGAAGAATACCGCCTGCTGCTCCAAGTAGTCAACGTTATGTATAGGGAAGACAGTCCAAAGAATAAGGAAAAGAGGTACAACATCAAAACACCACAATCAATGCAACAATAGACTGGTGATATTATTATCATGATTTCTTTTTGACTCTTTCATGAGATGATTCTTAGATGACAATGCTCCCATCAGCACAGTGTATTTGGGAGAATAATTGTAGGAACAACTGACTGTGATGTTTTATTGTCTTATGGAAGAAATAGCATGTTTTCCTCTCCTCGTAAACCACAGTGTAACACTGAATGCAACAGCTGGCTTTTTTAAAAAGTCTGCACACCTATGTCTGAGCCTGAGAGCAAAGTTGAGGTAAGACAATTGCCCTCTCACAATTGCATGAGCTGGTGGGATCAGAGCTGATTTTCAGAGGGTTTGTGAACTGGTTTGTAGCTGCCGTAGATCATGCTGTGCCACTGTCTTGATTACCTGTGTCCTTTTGTGTTGATTCTCTCCCCATTTCACCACCACTTCCAATGGCTATTGCACCTTTTTTGTACCTCAATAAGTGTGCCTTGGAGTGGACTCAATAATTAAGATTGGGTTTCCAGCTCATTCCATTTTATCTGATGTACAAAACCAATACAAGCATAGTGGGTAGGTAGAAACTGCAATAATATGTCTGCAGTTGTCGCCCAAATAAATAGAAAAGTATATTTTTGTAAACTTTATTTTTTTTAAATCAGAATTGCATGCACTTCTTTATTTAATAGGGCAGAATCTGTGTAGGCTGTGCCCAATGTTTAGGTTTTCAGATAAAGAAACATATGAGACTTAATATGAATACAAATGTCATGAATATATACTTTCGTTTCCATTAAAGCAATTTTACTTGGAGATTTAAGTACTGCCATTCAGTGGTTTGTATGCAAACAGTGGCTTTGAGCAAGAATGACTGAATCTGAGAGAGGCGATGTCCAGCCAATATTCACAAGGTTAATTGAGTGCAGTATCAATAACTTGCAGAATAGAGGTGCAGGTGCCGGGGTAGGGAGGCAGTGCATTAAGCAGTAAGGAAATCTTAATTTAAAGAATACAATAACTTGGACATTACCAAGAAAAAATTTAATTATAATAACGCGGAACTTGGCAATACCCTTTACCTATGTGACATGCTGCAAATCCTGCTTTGGATGCAAATACATTGTTAGCTCTCTGCAAAACCAAACCTGACTGCTCTTAGTTGGAGGCAAGATACCAGTGCTCTGCTTGCCCCACATAGCTGATGGTACATCTCCTCCAGAATTAGTTCAAGCATGGCCCCCTGCTTCCATATCACAGCCAGATTCTCCGTCTTCATCCTCCTTTGCAACATAACCTTGAGTCGGCTCATGAAGCATCTTTTAGGTTTGCCTCCTTCACTTTCTGAAAATATTTTCTCTGCAGTATTTCATTTCACCAGGATCTTCATAGTGATACCTTTTTTTTTTTTTTTTTTTTTTTTTTTTTTTTTTTTTTTTT
>CM021765.1:53264346-53278038 GCA_011076525.1 Nettapus auritus | reverse complement strand
TTTTTTTTTTTTTTTTTTTTTTTTTTTTTTTTTTTTTTTCCTTAAGCGAGGGCTAAATTGGTGTCTTTGTCCAGATTTTCAAACCCAAGGGCTTGAACTAAGGCTCCTAAGCCTCATAGATGAACATGTATTTTAAAATGGCTTAATACTTACAGTTGCTAAATATGCACAGCTCAAGCTTCAGTGGGAACTATAAGCAGTCAGACTCTGCAAACCTGTGCTTACAGCTGGAAGTATAACCAAGAGTGAAGGAGCACAATGTTAGGCCAGCTCACACTTTAAGAAGTTGCCATATATTATTTCTACTGAGGTCTAAATACGTGGTTCATTGCTGCTGATGTTAGACTAATGCCTAAATTCCAGATTCAGCTGATACTTGCTCCCGGGTGCTCCCTGTCACCCACATGCTCCTTCCCTCCAAGTGTACGCAGACCAACTCATTCACAGTTGCTCAGATTTGTGTTTGCCAAGGAAAACATGACACACATCACCTGAAGTGTGCTCGCAGGACCTCTGTTCCTCCATTCAGGCATACTGCAAATGAACATCTTTCATTTATAATCAGATCCCTAGAGATACAAACGTTTAAACATACTTTTGCTCAGATGTGTTCAGGCTTGCATGCAGAATGCCAGCTCTTGTACAAGGGCAGAAGAAGTAGTTCACAGCCTGCTGTGTTCACCCAGACATGTATGTAATCCCACTTTCTCACACACAGCAGCCTGCTGTTTTCCATGTGTGTGTTGAAGAAAAAAAAATGTAAATCTCTTTCTTCCCATCCTACCTAACATGCAAATGTGGATAGCACATTGAGATTAGAAGTAAATGTAGCAGAATGACTTCAGTCAACCTCAAATGTCGAATGACTCATTCACACCCTTTGCGCAGTGTTCCCTTTTTGCCACATGCAATCTATTGAGCAGTCTGGCGGCTGCGCGGTTCCCTGCTGCAGAGCTGCAATTGATCGTTCGCCGGAGGAGCGGGGCCGTGATTAGCTGTGCAGGGTGTGCAGGGGTTACCTGGTGAGGTTCCCATCAGCCTTACTGCTGGGAAAGTTCCCGTACTGCAGGCGTGGGAAGCGTGGGATGTCGGGTCTCATCTCTGCCTGTAGGAACTTTGTGTGTTTAATGACATCTTAGTCTTAATGACATAATTTCAGCAACCGATATTCCTACATCAGGATGTGGTCTGGGTATTTCTACTCCAGATGCTGAAAACCTATTCCAATTTGATAAAACTTATTTTTGGATTGAGATGAACAAGGACAAGTTGTTCCTACTTGAGAGTAAAAGTGTCTACACATTAAATCATTCAAGAACTGCTGCTGCACTTTAATTTCAAAGGTATCGTAATCCAAGTGAACTAAAAAATGCATAGACAAACATGAAATATGTTCCTCACTTCTACTTAAAATGCTACGATTTCCGTGCAGAGACAAACCCCAGGAATAGTAACAAGCTGGCGCTCACCTTACAATCAGAAGAAAAAATGGATTGACTGTTGGAGTTGCATCTTTAAACATATGAATTATTGTAATTGATTGCTTTTAAAACCCTTTCAAAAGCATTTCCAAGTGCAGATGCATGCGGGCTGACTTTAATTTATGGAAAGGCTGTTTTGTAGCACTTAAGCCTTGTAAAAGGGGTGCTGTGTTTAAATGGAAGTTGGGGCATGATGATCCATTAAGCAGAAAAAAACAAACAAAAAAAACAACTAATGCAGCACGGAGGCTCAGAATGTAAATATGCAAGTAGTGACATTATGCAACAGAGGTACCACAGGAGTGCTAACTGTACCACATGGCAGATAACCTCTAGCAGGGTTTCAATTTCTCTGTCGTTACTTAAACACGAAACTTTATATAAAAGTCTATTAGATGTTCTTCTCGGAACAGATGTGGCTGTGAGCTGAGTGTATATAACACAGGCAAGATAAGAGGACTCTTGGAACCTAATTATCAGATTTCCTATGTTTTTGTTTAGATTATCATAGCTAAATGTACATTGAAGCCGACATTTATATTTCTTCCTTTTGTAAAAGCACAAGCGGAGAGGAAAAATATATAAAGAAAATGGTGAAAAAAACTTTTCAGTAGAAAAACACAGACAGGTGCAATTCTGTACAAAAATAGCTTGATGGTTAAAAGGACAAAGAAATGCTACTTTTTCTTACTGCCTTAACTGTAATCCTACTTTTGTGCAAAATACTATTAGCACACAATGCAATTTTAGTGGTAGAGTTGCAAATTTTACACAGTTGCCTGTGTTGCTAGGATGAATCTTACCAAAAACAAAAATAAACAAAACAAACAAAGGGAAATAGCAGCTTCCTCACTGATCTCACTCCTCTTCCCATTTTACATAAAATTCCATCAGCTGGCACGATCAAAGAAACAGGCAGTAGCTGGTTTGAAATGTAATACTATGTACCCAGCAGTATATGCTAGCAGATTTTCATACCACTTTGTTCACATATCCCACTCAAATGATTCCCTCTATAGTAGGGTCCAATAAAAGAGTAAAAGCTATTTTTACCAGACTGGATTAATGCCTTTAATGTAACAAAATCTCTAGGTTGTGCTGTGCTCAGATGTAAAGTAATGATAGCCTTCTGTTGTATCCTTCTGCATTTATATATAAAGAGAGGAGTTTCTGGACAGTTTTGGAAATGAACCAAAGGCATGGAGCAAACTTACTCCTATCTTAGCATTTACACTCTTTTTCTGTATTTCCATTTCACATTGTGAAATGTGTGGTCCTGCATAGATAAAAGGAATTTAGCATTTACATGCACATCTAGTGTGTACTCACACGCAGACCATATGAGTATGAACACCAGCAGAGCTCAGCTCATAGCTGCAGTGCAAGAGCTCAGACTTACAGAACAGTGCATTGGATGCTCCGTGTATTTCGGAAATCTCTCTCTGACTGCCAAAGCTGGAGCTAGTGAATCTTGAGTGTTCTTTACTCATATTTGATACCCGAATAGAAGGAAAGTACCTTTGAATATCTGGATCTAATTGTAGGTGGGGTTTACGGTCTGTGGAGTCTGGTTGTTTCTAATCTAGTCTCATTTTGACGGATTCTTGATTTTGTTCTGACTCTTTTGCACTGGAAGCAACTTTTGGAAAGTCCTTCCTGAGAGAAAACGTGCCTGAAATACAGCATCATCCCTCATCCCAGTCTCTTGTATGATCAATTTGAGAAGTCTGATAGTTGGCACATAGAGCTTTGCAGACCTCTGACACCAACTGAAGTAGGACAGTAGGAGGTATGAGAAGCAACAAGTCTCCAGCCGACTTGTTGCTGCCAGCAGGATGGTTCCCTGCAGCTGTTCACAGCTGGTGTGATTCAGAGAAGCTTTGACAGCACTTGTAATTACACCACAGACCAGTTTTAGGATGAGCAGTCCCAGAATTTCACAGAGCCCAAGCATGGTCTAATGCCCCCTGGATCCTTCTATATTGCAGTCTTTTAATAAGCTTAGATCCTCACGGAAGATAAAGATCATAGCAGGCTACACCTCCACAAAGCAGATGTACGTAATTTATATGGATGGCAGATCAAATTCAGGGCTGTGTATCCTTGCACTTGCTCTGATCTACATCCATTTATCCTCTAGTGCACCTCCAATATCAGTGCAAATACACTAAATGCACGGGGTGGAACTATTGACATAGTAGCCTGTTGCAGCCTTACCTTCTTCTGTGAGACCACAAAGTGCAAGCTCCACCTGTACACTAAGGCAGATCCCTCGCACACATATGCACATGCACAACGGGAGTGTGATTCTTATTCTGATAACCACACACTTGCAGTAAAATACATATCAGCCACCACTGAAGCTTACCAAGAAAAGACGAGAAAAATTGAGAGGCAGTTAGTTAGATAAAGTATGAGGGGATTTAAAATAAAATAAAATAAAAAATAAAAAGCATTGAAGGAAGTGGCTACATTTTTTCATATTTTAGGTATTCGTCTGGAGGGCTTGAGAAGGAGCTGCTCGACAATTGTACTGAAAGAGACTGTTCAAAGCAACTTCCCATCAGGCGGCATTCCTCAAGTGTCGGCTCTTTAGGAGCAGTCAGGGAAAATTCATTCTGTAGGAAGCAGTTAATGGAGCTGCATTACCGACCCCTTATCGCTCTGCCTGATAGAGAGACAGCAGGTTCACTTTGGCAGCTCCGGAGCCCTGATCAGTTCAGATTAGGGGCACATTTTCTGTCTGGCTTAATCAAGCATGTTTAGGTATATTTATCATGATTAAAGGGGTGTAGCACAGGGAGGGGGGTGAAATAGAGGGAGAATACTGTTCTCTAACCTCAAATGGAAGCTTAGCAAATCCCACTGAGTCACTAGGTGCTCATCAAAGGGAGAATTTAAATCCTGAAAAGGAATGTTTTGTTGAACACTCCAGCACTGGATTCAAATCACTGAAGAAGAGTTATTTCTCTTTGTTTCTCTCATTTCTGTCCTCCATGTACTGCTTGCATGAAGTGAAGAAGCCAATCTGTAACTCATGCAGCCCGTGTTGATTTTGGTTTGATAGCCACCCAGCCCCTGCTTAGCTTACCAGTAGTTCAAATTCTTGTAACATGATGACAAAATTAACTATCGTCATAAAGACCTAGACGTAAAGACCTAGATTTACCATGTTTATCTTTCAGGGAAGCACAGGGAACCACTGCAACAGCCTGGAGGACTTTGCTAATTGTTAGTGTTCAGAAGGGATGATAAACAAATTGTAGACTGGGATGAGGCTCTTTTTTTTCTAGGGCTAGCACAGCTTCTCTGCCTTCACTTGGCTGTTGTTTGTATTATTATTTATTTTTATTTTTATTTGAACTCTGTGAAAAGATTTAGCCCTATTCATTATAAAATCAGATGTGCCAAATTTGTGGCTGGTGTATCTTGGTACAGTTCATAGATGACGGTGACCAACTGATAAAGCTAAAAGAGGTGGTGTTGGCTCCCAGGAGGGCAGTAAGGAGAAAGGTTTCTTAGGGCTGTCTTGGTGCTGACAGTGATCACAGATACTGGTCCTGCTGGGGAAAGACACCAGAGTACAGTCAGGCTGCAGGTTCCATGGGTTCTTGCCCTGAGTCACTAGCCATCTTTAGCTCCTACGTGAGACAAATGTAGAGCAGGCTTGCAATAAGTGTTCTTACAATGAGAGTATTCTGTTAATTTTTTCCTATGGACTCCAAACTTCTTTAGTCTTGCAGATTCATCCAGATTTCCCAATGATGGCACAAGCTGCTGTTTTGTGAACAGAGGCCTCTTTGACAGTGTGGTGGATCTGCAGAACCTTAAAAGTAGTTCATGGTCCCCACGTTAAAAACATCTGAGGCAAAACACTACACAGCCCAGCAGGCATGCTTTGGCTCTGTGTCCTCAAACAGCTGTCAACACAGAAGCTGTAAAGCAGTTGCTTCTGTCTGGATTCTTGGGCAAACATGAAGCAGTTAAAGGAAATCTATGGAAACCCAGTGGAATTGTTTGGCAGTAAAGAAAAGAGGTCAAAACTTCCCTCTCTCCATCGTAATCTGCTGCCTCCTCCTCTGCTAATCCATTCACTTCTGTGGCGGTTCAGTTTCTGTGATGTTGTAATTGCTGTCAAGATGATGATCTGGGATGTCATGAGCATGGCTCGGCGTAATCACTCCACAAAGACAGAAGGTGGAGAACTTAACTGATTATATACAAAAAGTCCTAGTGAGACTCTAGTAATGCAGTAATCAGGAGTTATGGGGTGGGGAATGTGTAAGAGGGAGTTGGCAGGTTTGGAGGGATTTGAAGAAAATATTTAATCTCATCAAGTTTTACAGTACGTCTTTAGAATATGAAGCCAGAAGATCACAGCAATATATTCCCAAAGAAAAATCTCTCAGAAGCACAAATGCTGATCAGCCAGAATAGTAGGGGGTATCTTTGGAGATGAATTAGCAGTGTGATGGGAAGGGTTGCTTGAATCATATAGCAAAATAGCATTGCTGTTCAGGATTAAAGCCACATCTCCTTGCAGTAAGCAGTGCTACTGTAATGATATCAGGCAGTTAAAGTTGTACGCTCTCCCAATGCACACACAACTGTAGAATTAGGACAGTACTCTTACAGTTAGAGCTTATTCCTGTAAGAAAAATGGCTTCACACCCTTGCTTGAAATAGGTGTATGAAATATGCAAGCACAGTAGGCTTTAGTCACTGCAGCTTAACTGAATGTGGTTTATGAGGGTGACAAGTCCAGCACTAGAATAGCACTAGGTGAGTGTGTCAACAAGTGATGCAGAGTTGACTGAGCTGTTTGAAAATCCCATGAAACGAACAAGCAGGACCACTGCAGGTGACCAACACAGCGCAGAGATTTCAAGACCATCTTTATTAACAGGAGGCACAGCAAGCTGGGACGCAGCTCTGCCCAGATCAGTTCACGGAGCTCTGCAGAGAAGCTTTTACAGTGCTGCCACTCCCGTGCACTCAGTCCTGAAAAAAATAACTGCCCGCTAATGACCTGTCACTACGGACAGCCCGAGCAGCTGCCTGCGGAAAGCAAAGCGGTGAGAGAGAATGAATTGCTGCATGTGGAGCACATCTGAGTGTGGGACAGGAATAGATGGGAGATCAGGCAGGAGCAGACAGCTTCCATTCATAACATTCAGCTTTATGTGGATTTACAGCCCTGATGCTCCTGAATCCACAGATGCTGAGTTATTACTTACAACAAAATATAGGAATTGAAATCTCCCTTGTTTCCACACTCCAACTTCTGTTTTCCTTGCTGGCAATGTTACTTTTGGAGGCAAACTAATTAAGAACATGGAGAAGTACTTTACACTGAGGACAAACAAACCATACCACTTAATCTTTCATATATTAGCAACCTGAGCAATTTGGAGTAGGCAAAATGTTTGATTCGTATGTTTTATTGGAAATAACATTTTTTCCTTTTTTTTTTTTTTTTTTTTTTTTTTTAATAATCTTTTTTTTTTTTTTTTTGCTGGCAGCCCCCTGTTCTCCCAGATAGAAATTGAAGTGGAAAAAATGCCTTTGGAGAATTTTTTTCTCTTGAAATCTCCAGCTCAAGAAGAAATGAATAAAGGTTTTTTGTTTGTTTGTTAGTTTTTGAGAGTTTACTCTTAGGCAGTTTTCAGAACTCTTTGCAGACACATTTATTTTGGATTGTTCACTTAAGCAAAAAACCAGGTGTAAGTTTATCTGAATCAAACTTTGTCAGTCCAGGTCTTCCCAGACCATACCATAGCCATGTTCGTCCATTCCCTTTCTGATTGTGCCAGTAGCAAATGCTCCTGAGCAGGATGTAAGAAGTCTGCAGCAGGTAGTTGTGGAATAATCTGTCTGCTTGGCTTGGGGTTAATGTGGTTGTCTAACAGAGACTGGCCTAAACGTGGAGTCTACAGCCCTTTCTGTAGGGTTACCATTAATTCTGGCAGGGTTATCTGGGTGTTTCTTTGATTTCTTTTTTTTTTTTTTTGGACAATTTTTTCGTTATGCGTGGTGAAAAGTTTAACACACTACCATAACGGTGTCAGGGGAGGAGTATGTGGATGTAAAAAAGAAATAAAAGAGCGTTTGTTCTTATTCTGTCCTATTCCCTATCCTTTCTCATTGTTGGGAGCCTGCCACTGTTGAGTCTTTTATTTGCGGCAGAGAAAGCCATGTATTTTAGGGTTTGACGTTAAATATATTCAATATTATCATGGAATAGTTCTGGATATCTATCAGGAAGGCAGCCAGTGCTTTCTGACAGCGCCAGGCAGCAGGCATGAGTGACAGCTCACAGCAACTCTCTTGCTGGGGGGCTCGTTAGATCACATCATGGTAAAAACAGAGAAAATAGGTCATTACAATGCGTAATGTAATGTAATCTGTCAGGCCATTCACAGAGCATGAAAATGAACATAGCTGAAAAACAAGAGGACTATGAGGATTGGTGTCGCACCTGGCTGTACAGAAGGTTGTATTCCTGATGTGTGCAGTGATAGCCATGTGTAAAACTTTCCACAATGAGAGCTGACTGCTATATGCTTCTTATGGCCCCTTTCTGTCTCCATCTGCATCTTTTTTTTTTTTTTTTCCAGCAAAATATATAAGGGATTATCCTCTGCAGAGGGAAATCTCATTCCTTCTACCCCTTCCTGGTTTGAGTGCTCCGTAACGTACAGCCTACCTCTGTTTCCACTAGCAGCTATTCCAGGGACATCATTCCCTCCTGAAAGAGTGGTACTTATAGGAACTGCCACTGTTTGCTGCTGGACTGGTTAGCACAAAGTGGTGGTTTTTGTGAAGCCCCGGGGCTCATAAGAAAGGGTGAATCGCATCAGGCTACAGCTCCACGCCACCTGTGAGGCTGTGCCCAGCCACAACTTGAGGAAAGAGGGGAAGAAAAAGCAAGTACACAGCGAAGTTTCTTTCACTAGGGCTTGCCAGATCCCAGCACTCTTCACAATGAGCTCCTAGTATGTATGAGAAACAATGCATACAAATTTCCTCTTTGCCTTTTCCACAATTCTCATTATTTTCTACATTGCTTTTGCTTTTACCCTTCTGACAACTTTTTTCCCAGGATGAAGGATCCCAGTGTGTTTTATGTGGACCTCTCTTGTTCAGACACTTTCCATTCCTTTGGTCATCCTTAGCGACTTTCTCTGTACAATTTCTAAATACTACTGCCTTCATTGTTGAAATGGAGGGGTGAGAACTAGCTGCCGTATTCAAGTTACAAATATTCAAACAGGTGCCCCATGGATTTGTGTGGTGACACGATGTTGCTTCAGGTTTTGTTCTCTGTTGCTTTCCTGACATTTCCTAACCCAACTTTTTGACTTGCACTGAGCTGACACTTTGATAGAGTTATCTGCAGAGGCTCAAATGTATCTTTCCTGAGTGATAGTTGCTAATTTTAAGTTCATCACTGTGTCTATATAGTTAAGGTTGTTTATTCCCATGTCCATTATTTTGCAGTCAGCAGTGAGATTTGTCTTCCATTTTAACAGTATTTTGAAACTCATCTGCAAGTCTTTGTAATCAGGTTTAATTTGTATTACCCTGATTTTTTTTTTCTCATCAGTAAGCTTTGTCACTTCATTTTTTTCCAGATTATTTATGAATATGTTGAACTATTCATTCATTTCATAACTTTTAATAAGCTGTTAATCCTCTAAAGGAACTTTCCTCTTCTTCTTGGAGAGCTTAGGAGGTTTTTTTAAGAGTCTTCGGTGAGAGTCTTCATCTGAAAGGATTTAGAAATGCAAGTACATCATATCAAATGATCACCCGTATCCACATGTTCATCAGCTCCTTCAAAGAACTGCATCAGATTTGGGCTGTATGACTTCCTTCTGCAAAAGCTGCATGAAGGGCAATTGCTACGTTGTTGCTCTCTTGTGCCCAGAAATTTTTTTTCTTCATAATTGTTTCTATCAATTCAGACATATAGAAGTGGGACCTGCCCTTTGCATCTCCTAAAAGCACTTTTAAAAATTGTGGTGTTTGCTGCTTTTTGGCCTAGTATTGAGGCCAGGTTAGGTACACATTGTATGCCACAGCTTAATTGCTCAACCGTTACTATTTCATGCTAAGTTTAGGTTTCCATCAAGATTTCTAAAATATCAGATTCTTGGATTTACTCCTGTTCATTTACTGTTTTGTCCTAAAACCTATTCTTCCATTTCTTCAGCGGGAGACAGTTCCCCTGGCTCTTCTCTGCAGAGAAAACCCCAGTGCAGGGACCAACTCACATTCCTTTGGAAGATGCATGGATGCAGAGAATTCATTTAGCTTTTATGCCTTGTCCTTATCTTCTTTGAGCACTCTTTTTACATCTCAATCATCTGTCAGCCCTACAGACACTCTGGCAGGCTTCCTGCTTCTGTTGTCTTTGAAAATAATTTTATTACATGTTTTTATGTCTGCGGCTACTTGTTCCTCCAGATACGGTTTTCAACGGACTTTACATTGTTTCTCATTTAACTCGCCAGATCTGTGCTCTTTTCTGTTTTCCTTATTTGGGTACAACTTGCACTTTTTAAGGGACCATACCCTCCTTTATTTGTCTGTTAAACCAGGCTGGGCTGAGGCAGCAGCAAAGGGCAGATCCTTTTCAACTGCCAGCACCATAATAAACTCACATCGTACCAAGTATTTCCAACGTTAGAGACTGATAATGGTCTGTGCCCGCTCTGTCCTGTGACAGGCACTGTGCTGTGCCCCCATCCCTGTCCCCTGTGCCCACTCCCGACTGTCATCGTCCACACACGTGGACCCGCTATCGATGTGGCACGTTTTTACTGCAGGGAGGAGCCTGGCATGGGCTGAGCTCTCCTTCTCTTCCGTCCCCTAGATGGTAACGTGCCTCCTGCTTTCTAGCAAAGTGCCAGAGGAGAGGAGAGCTGCTACAAGGTATGGGGCGAGCATGGCTCAGGGACCTGGGGGGGGCTGAGCTGTGTGGGAAAGGTGCCAGGGAGGGTGGTGGGGTTTTGGAGGGAGAAGTAAAGTACTGCAAGGCAGGGGAAGAGCATGGGATCCCAGTGCCGTCTTGTTCAGCAGCTTCCCAAGCAGGGCAGTGCTTCTGCAGGACAAGCCCCTGCCCCTCAGCCAAAGCTGACCAGCTGGAAACCGAAGGAGGAGGTGGACAAACAGGAGGTGCTTTCCCCCGCCCTAGTACTCCACACCAACCCTAGCACAACAAAGATTCGCAATTTTATACTTTCACAATAATCTGCAGTGCTGTGATACTCTCTTTTGGTGCTGCCGGTGTACAGGCTTCCCATGGTGCTGCCCAGCTCTGCTCCGTGGTGACTGGAAGCAGCACAGTAGGCCCAGGTTTTCCCCAGGGAGATGAGGTGCCATCCTTGTCTGGGGCATTTCTTACCAACTGCTGTTGGTTATAGAGCCCTGGAAGTTTGTTCATTCTGTGAATCCCATTTCTAGGAGGTTTATTTTGCCTGGGCGTTGTGCAGGGTCTCAGCCCAGAGCTCTGCATTCCTTTGGATGGCAGGACAGCCAAGACTTAAGTGTGGCAGTGCTGAGCATTTTAGTGACTTGTTCTCTCTTATAAATTTTACCTTCTTATCACTGACAGTCAGCGGAGCCGCGCCGTTAACTCAGTAGCAAGAGGTTTGTGTTTTTGGAACGAAATATTCCCATGCCACTTGTATGTGGCTTAGCTGGTGACAACAAAGCTTTTATCTATCACAGCTCTTCTAGATAACGGGTCCCTTCGCCATTGTTTCTGCTGAAATGTCATCTGGAGTTTCTGTACAGATGTTTGGAGTTGAATTCTGTCCCTGGCTGTTCATCAGTCCAATACGTTGTTCTTGCAGAGCCGAACAAAGACAAAGCAGCTCGCACTGCATCCATCAGTGCAAAACCTCCCTGGATGGAGCTGCCTGCTGGAGGTGTGTGCTCTGCAGACGTGAAAATCAAACTTTTGTTCATGTGGCTCCTTTAAGCAGGCACATAGTTGCCACCGTGCCCTCTTCTGTGATGTTAATACATGAGATTGAGTGGGGCTGAGCCTGGGCTGTCCCACAGTGGTAAGCTCTTCGTAGGTGGTGACCTTCCCTGGCTTTGTTGTTATGGAATTTTGATCCAGCTTGGTGTAGAGGAACAGTGTTAAACTCTTTGGGATGCTGCTGTCAGACCATGTTGCTTGCTGACATGATTTAGGCCTTGACTCTTTTGATCAACAGAGAGATGCTGATGTTCTTGCTCAGGGAATGGCATTCTGCCAAGCTGAAATACCTACCTAGTGCTCTCAAAGCCGAGCCGCTTTTCCCTTCTTCTTTCATGAGTCTTCTGCTGTGCTGGTCCCACAGAATGGCAGCAGCCCCATGCCTCTTGGATCCACCTCATTACAGCAGGGGACCACAAAGAAAATTCACCTCCATGCAGGGAGTCAGCACAAAATGGAGGTACCGGTCGACCCACACTCAGAACTGAAAAATCCTCCTTTAAACGTTGCATAGGCTGCATGCTAAATCCTGTACAAAGGTGATTTTCACACAGAACATTATGCACAGTCTAAAATTGTCCTTGGTTACTCGAAAGCTCAAAGGAGTTGCACCAGGCAGTTAAAAGCAGAATCCGGCTGTTTGCAAACAGCAGTGCTGTCCTTTGGGATGAAAGGTGCTTGAGAAATGAAATGTAAGTTATGACAATTACAAAAAAAAGTCCTGTGTCAGTGTGCCGTGGGATGGTGCTCGAGGTCACACACATTCAGAGAGGGCCAGAAAGAGCCCCTGGCAGGGGAGTTTTCATGAGGACCCAGCACTGACCCACACGGAGCGAGGATCCTCGAGGTACAGATGGAGGGAGGAACAGGATCAGAAAAACAGAACTGGTTTGAAGTTCAGGTGATGAAAAGTGGTAGGCTGGAGTTCAAAGACAGGATTATTGGCTAGTGTTGCTTTAGTAGTTGGTGGGGGAAGAGCTTAAGGCCACAGCGTTACTGCATTGCTGATTTATCAACAGAGCCAACACTGTGTATGGTATTAGAGTCGCTTCTAAATCCAGCCTCTGGCAATGAAAAGCACATTTAATCCATGTGTTAGATTGTTTGAAGAGGTATCTGTCTCCTGGTCTCTCCCCATGGTTGTGATTGCTGAAATCGAAAATGAGGTGAGAGAGGAGGCTTTAACCATTCTGCAAGCCCTTCTCCCTTTGAGGGAGTCACGTCTCCAATAGCATCTTTATCACTTGGGATATTGAGAAACTAAAGGCTCTCTCCTCTCGTGCCCCCTGCAGAGAGAGCCCCCACTGTCTCTCCTGTCACTAAGGAGCAAAAATCAAGTATGGGATTTGTATTTAAGCAGTTTATTGTTTTTAACTGTTTGCTTTTGTTTTGTTTGTTTGTTTTGTTCTCTCAAGCTGAGATTAATGCTCTGCACTTAGGAGTTCCAGGGTTCTTTTGCACTCCTGGCTCTGATCTCTCTGCAGCAAAGCCCACCGCTGCAGGATATAATGCTGAAATACATCCCTTATTAAAATAATTTCCCTTGGTCTTTTTCTTCAGTTCTCTTCCATGAAAGGGTATCATTGTCTATCCAGTTCCCTCAATGGTTAATTCCACCCCTACTTAATACCCTTACGCTCTATTAGCGTGCAGGTGGCTCACACTGGCTCTGGGGTGTTGCAGACTGGAGCTCCAAGCATGTCAGTGCAGGAACAGAGGGCAGTCCTCAGATCAGATCTGAGCTGCACCTATGAGTTACACCAGTGCCTTGAATAAGAGAGGGGCAATCAGAGGCCAAGCTCAATCCATATTTGCAGATCGGATGCATACAGTGCAAATAAGTAAGAATTAAAGAGCATCAGTAAGTGGATGGTGAGAAAAGGAGGTTAAAAGGTCTGGGGATCAACTGGAAAGCTCAATAATGCGAATAAAGCACATTGGTAAGGTGCTGCCATTCAGTATTGAAGCGTTTGACAAAACTCTGAGGCACTGGGCTGGAGCTGCAGGCATATGGCAGGTCACGACAGCTGCCTGTGTGCCAAGCTACCTGGGAGGCCCCAGCACTGAAACAAGCCCGGCTGCTCTAGGACAGGTTTGTGCTAAATGGGCAGAGCTGCCTGTAACTGCTCACCAATTTGCTGTGTAGATTGCGTCAGTCACATGAATACAAATTCACCTGCAATAAGCAGAAAAAAAAAAAAAAAAAAAAAAAAAAAAAAA
>CM021765.1:53213247-53264246 GCA_011076525.1 Nettapus auritus | reverse complement strand
ATAGTTAGAAATGAGATGTAACAAATCTCAGAACTAATCTCCAGTGATGCTGTGGCCCCTCTTGTGGATTGCTTTATCCAGGCATCTTTTGTCAAGTGCAAAGGGACTCTGCGAGCAGGAAATACACAACTTAGCCAATAAATAACCACTTTTATACAGTTAACATGCACAGAAGCCAGATAGGATTTACTGAAATATCAGGCTAAGCATTAGCACGCTCACTGCCTGCGTAAAGACACCCAAAGAGGCAGGCATCAGGCAGGAGGGAACAGTCGGCCTCTGTGGATCAAACCTTGGTGTTGCTGCATTGCTATATGCTACCAGCTCGGCCAGTACTGGTGGCACTGACAAGTCAGTGACCCCCATGGTTCGTGACTGGTTCCCAGATAGACTGACTGTCCTGATTATATCTCCTGTGGTTTTTGTTTGTTTGTTTTGTTTTGTTTTCCCTCTGAAATATTTTGTCTTTCCATGTTGGTGTTATTCCTCTTGAATCCTGCTGCCACCTCAACAGCCCTACCTCTGTAATTTTCACCCTTCTAACTTCTCTGTGTATTTCCTGTATTTTTGTGGGAGGTGAGGGTAAGTAATGGAGATTTTGGCTTTAGGATCATTGCTCTCAGATGACCCTAGCTGAGTAACCATTAAAGTTACTTCTGTGCTAGAGCTGTCAGATGGCCTTCACAAGCTGGACTGTGAGAACATCCTCCAGCGGTGCCTTTGATGAACGTGGCACTGCCAACCTTTTCTTACCTTGTCACTGTCAGCCTCACTGCTGGGCTGCAGGGTCCACGAGTCAGCCATGGGAACCAAGTAACTCTCTTGATCATAGAAGTGGTCCCGAGTTACATGAGCAGGAAGTGGTGAAGAAGCAAAGCTCGTGTTGCTACTTCCCCGCCACATGTGCTCTGCTGATGAAAAGCAGGCTTTGGTTTGCAGGCTGTCTGGTACATTTCAGGCTCCTAAGTTATGAACACTGAGGAAGGGTAGGTACATGCCTTAAATTTGTCAGTGCTACAGTTTCACACTCTGTCGACTTCAAAACAGGGACTGGAGTCTTACTGCAAACAGTTTTTCCTAGCTGAAAGCTGTGGTTAGCCATGCTAAGCCATCACAGAGAAAAGTCTCTTTCAACCTTCAGAATCATGGACTCCGTCCAAGAAAAAATTATATTTATTGCAAGCTGTTCATTTTGTCCACTATTTATCTCTCTCTTGAGATAAAGAGTTAGTCATTGCAGAGGGTAAGTGCATTCTTCTATTGCATGACAGAATCACTTGCTTTATTGGGAACTGTCGCAGAGTGGCCCTTGGTCTACACAGAAGAAGCTTTCCCCTGCTACTACGTTATTTGGGTGATGTGTGCAAACTTTTCTATGAAATTGCTGCAGAGGAAGAGATCTGTTGGAATGAGCTTGCATATTGGATTTTTTGAATTACTTGAGTGAGTTAAAGCTTCTTGGCCATGCCATCATTCTGCCTGCTAATGTCTTTCAGTGTCTAGTAACTACTGTCTTCTAATGGTAGGTGCATTCTCATCCAAGTTACATCAAATTACAGCATTGCCTATAAGCTTTCTATAAGCTAAACTCAGAAGTCCCAGCAGCTCTTAGATGCTGACAAGCATATACTACTTCCAGCTCTGCCCTGCCACCAAGACACAGTATGGAAGCCATCGCCAAGTTTGACTTCACTGCTTCTGGAGAGGATGAGCTGAGTTTCCAGGCTGGGGACATGCTGAAGGTAAGTGCAGCTCCGTGCATGACTAAAGCTCAGTGCCGAGATTTTGCCAGGTCTTTCTGTGCTCCCATTTGCCTTGACAAAACAGATGAACACAGATGTCCATAAGCTGGGATAGAAATGCAGGACACTAGACACCCATATGGCTTGCTATAGGTCAACCAGCAACTCCCAGGTCATTTGAGTCTGTCTCCACTCTGATTGATTTTAGGTCCCTAAACTACAAATGTAGTTGTCGTACAGTCTCCAGTAGTCAGCAAGGAAGTATCTTTGCAGGGGAAGAGATCCAGGTCTTTGGCAGAACCGATTTTGAAGATCTGGTCTGTTTTCATTGACTATAGGTAGTCAAGGGTGACTGTGTTTAGGAAGACTATGTCTAAAGGTAAGCAGGATGAGTGTGGGAGAGGCAGATTGCTGTCTTCCGTATTTCCAACCATCAAACTGTTAGAAATTATAGTTGTCATGCATTGTAGAACGTATATGTAACTTTTCACTGTAAGTAATCGCTGTTAGTTGCCACAGGGGTTTTAGGCAATTGCAAATGGAAGAGGAAATGTCCACAAAACAGTCTGTTATACACATAATGGAGGAGTTTAAGAGGTCCTCAGCTAATAATGTTATATACACCCTGCAGGAATTTAGCAGTGAAAGAACGACAGACTGGCAGTAGAGTTGATCATATGCAATACAGGACATGTGAGAGTCTCTTTAAGGTTATTTGGCTTATGTTACGGTAGAACAGTTCTTGTTAACCCTACTGAAGTCCCATAGGGGACTACTTGTTAAGCCTATACCCTAATTACTTATTCACTTCTCAGTCCACAGCATAGCTATTCTGTTTTATTGTAAAATGACTGAGTAAAACACCACTCTAGGACCTTGACCCCTTCATTGGCCAAAGCCAGGCTGGCTGTACAACAACCAGGTCTAAACCCTCGTTCTGCCACAAAGCCTTTACTACCTCTCTGTACAGTCCCAGCTGTTCCATTTAATGGCCAGATATTACATCTCGGCCTTGCCTCTTCCATCACCACCATTTTTTATTTTATTGCCCTTTTAATCTTTGGAGCTTAGACAAAGCTGATGGCATCCAGAACTCATTGAGATCAAAGACCATTTTCTTTCAGAGAGCTATGAGAAGTGTTCTGGAGAAATCACTTGTTCTCTTCAGGGTTGATGAAAACTCTCATTCCTGATTCTTCCTTAGGTCAAAAGTAGTCCCCACATCCCTGATATTTACCTGATATCTGCTTTCTAAGGAGACTGTGGTTTCATTAAGCCCCTGTCTTGGGTGACACTGTTGGCAAGATCACTTTTCCTTCTGTTACTCCATTTTCCTTCCCGTAAAATCATCATAAGCTAAAGCTTCCTTTCAAATTACATGGGAAGCTACTGATGAAAAGTGTCAAATAATGCTACACACCATTATTAATATTGGTTGTCACTGAGACTTCGCTATCACAAAAGTCAGGCTGCCTCCTGTTTTAACGTCCTTGAGGTGAACAAAATAACACCGCCCAAGCCGTACTAACGGTAAATTCGCCTGAGTAACATCTCTCCTTCTGGCATACGCGCACACACATTCATACCCTGTCCTGAGCCCCCTTCTTCTGCCTGAGCAACCTCCTGGCTGTCTCTTCTGATCTGTGAGGGAGATAAGATGAACAGTATTGATGTAGAGATTAGAAAACAGGAAACACGAGGCCCACAACCACCAGTGACAGGAGGAAATCCACCCTCTCTCTCTCTCTCTCACACACACACACCCCACATCCTTCTCTGAGAGGATGATACACTGAGTGAAACCTCCCAGCTTTTCACCAAGGACCATCAGATAGGTCCTTCTGGAAACCGTGTTGCCAACAGAGCAGGCCATGAGCCAGAGAAGGGTGTAGCTATTGTCCCCTTTGGTTTGCCACAGCAGCAAAAAGGAACCTTAATCCAGCACCCAGGGTGGGTGAAGCAGTGACCGGACAAGCAGGGGTCTCCACAGCTTTCTACTCCCCAGCTTTTCATTACCCAGATGCACAGAAAAAGCCTGTGTGGCAGGCAAGGCAGTGGAGAATCAGCCCCGGAGACAGTAACATCCTGTTGCTAGCACCAAGCAGCTAGAATGTGTGTTAGGCTCCCAAACACACGAGATTGGCCTACAGAACAAGTATTATTATTGTCAACAATAGATTTCAAATGAAGTCTTTTCCACTTGCTTTTTTTCTTTTAAAACTGTCAGGGCTCATGCTTTCAGGCTACTCTCCAAACCCAGAAGGAACAGAAATATGTTTGATTTATAAAAAGGAATTCCATCCCAGGAACTAGAACGTCAAACCAAACACCACAACATTTGCGGCAAAATCACAAAATGGTTTTATCCCTGTCCTCTCCCCTCTAACTTAGAGCTGTATCAGAGGCCATCAGCCAGGGAGCAGTGAATTTGGGCAGTCCCTGGTCAATGGTGCCGTCCCTAAGGGCCATTCCCATCAACATTAATGTCAACACTCGTGAAGCTGCGCCAGTGTGCACTGTGGGCTGCCTTCCTGATGTCCAACAATCTTCAAAGTGGCTAATAGAGGCTTTAAAATACTTTTTTGCCTCCTACTTTTATCTGCCCTGGCAAGCTTAGGGCTGCTGAGGACTTAACCCACTAAATACTCTCTTGCAAAACGATATATGAGAGCACATGATGATACCCGTGCAGCCACACAACACACACACACACAGGTATAGCTGTATTACCACTCCATACACATACATGTCAGAGGAGTTTTCATGGATTTTTCCTCCCTTGTGAAGCTGACATGATCCAGTACTAACTATTAAAAGCAGCACAGAGAACTTCTTAAACCCGTATTAAGTCCTTCAGAGCTGATTTCCTCCATCCCGCAGACATCAGAGAGATGTAAGCTGCATCCCCAGACACCTGAAACAGCATTCAGATGAAGGGATAAAGTTAACAAGCAATCCATCTAATTCCACCCAGCATTCTTCATTGCTTTGTTGGCATTCAAGTGGTCATCAGCCACTAACCTTGCTGCAAGGTGGGTGGGAAGTAGAGCGTATTGAGAAGTTCTCTTTCATTTTTTTTACACAAAATTCTAATTTTCTATCAGAATCTTAGTTCCTTTTGCCTTTCTCAGGAGACACGTTTATTTCATCTGTCTCTCCGTTGCAGGTTTTGAGCTCCCAGGAAGAGTGGTACAAGGCTGAACTCAGGGGTCAAGAGGGCTACGTTCCTAAGAACTTCATTGATTTTCATGTTCCCCCGTAAGTGTTGTGTGCACCACCATTGCACAGTGCCACAGAGATTGTGTGTGTGCGTGCCAGTAGGCAGGTGTGACAGAGGAAGCACTGGTTATAACATACTGCAATTTAAGGCTGGCAAGGACTGCCATAACGCTATACACAGTTCTGCCAGCGCACCTTATTCCTACCCTGAAGCATCCTGTGTTCTTTCCGAACTGAATGGTTCTCAATGCTCTGCATCACTCTCAAGTGACTCCTTTGTTACTGCTGCTCAGAGGGATGTCACCAGGATGTGGCAGGCACTGCATTTAGCTCGCCTTGGACAGAAGGAGAATAGGCATGATGTGAAGTCTTGGCAACAGACTCTGAGCACAAAAGGAAGAGCAAGAAGTCTCTCTATAAATGAATTATTAAAAAAAAAAAAAAAAAAAAAAAAAAAAAGATAAACCCCGCCCCCCCCCCGACTCTTAACTACATTAACTCCCTTTTTCCTACCCTGCCATCCACGTTCCCTCCCCCCACGAAGCGTGTGCGAGTTTCTCTCGATGCACTAGAGGTCAGTGCAATGCTGCACGAAATGTGACAGCTGGTGTTGCTCATGGATTGACAGAGACGATAGACCAGACATGCCACCCTGCTCCCACACACATGCAGACACACACACACACACACAACCCTCTCCACGCTTCGTGACTGCACACCCAAACACGGATCTGTCAGCGGACAGGCATATCCCCCCCTGTCCTCCCTCCCCGCCGTGTGGATGACACGACAGCAAGGACTGATAGGTGTTTAAACGCTTGCTAAATGTGCTGTCCAGCCCCGTGCCATAAATATGCCAGCGGCTGGCATTTTTATAACCTTCTTCCTTTCAGTTGGCAGAAATCCTCCTCAAAGCCCCTCTAATTGCCTTCTTTTGTAAAAGTGATGCAGCATTTCAGAAGAACTAGGCAGAGTATGCACCAAGGCCAGTCCTGCTAGCTCTAACACACTGGTGCCCTGGGCAGGCGAACTGGGAGCGTGCAGGGATTTTGTGGCCTACAAATAAGTGCCACTGTCCCCTTTGGAGGTGGCACTTACTGGATGGGCTGTTTGGACATGAGCCAGCCTGCCTGGCTGAGCTGAAGGACGTTTTTAGTTTGCTCTACAAATATGGGCTGTTGCTTTTGGGCCTCATGGGGACGGAATCTCCCAGCTAATTGTGCTTGTTCATTCTTTCTCAGAGCTGTGGCATCATGCAGGGACACTAGCAGCTTCTTTTTTTTCACACACATTTTCCTCATGATGTTTTCTCTGTGTGAGAACTGTGAAGAAACATTTCCACTTTTACACTTTTCTAAGAGTAGCACGTCTGCACTTTGAAGGCCAGATGCTAGAACCAGGTGCAGGGAAGAAAGGTGTCTCCTATTTTTGACAAGCCATTTTTCCCATCTATGTATTGTCAATAATCATCAAGATCAGTTATCAATGGTGATTAAAATCTGATTTTCCTTTTGATTGTTAATGATACATAGGTAAACTGTGATGATGGTAAGGAGAAGAATAACAAAACTCAAAAGAGGAAATGACAGTCTGAAATTATCAGTCTTTAATTGTAATGCAATACAGGTAATTAAGCATTATATAAAGGCAGAAGACTGCAGATTGTAGATCTTATTAGCTGCAGACATATACGAACGTACATGATGTTTTTTCTCTCTACTTAAAATTTCCTATTGACACTACACTATTTTACTATTTATGGTGACTTTTCTCATTATTTGTCCAGTGCCTTATACTACCCGTTGATTATGTTTGGTTACATTTACATAAGCGTACTTATGTATTCTGTGTTTCTGAGATTTTGTGGTATTATAACTCTTGCAAAAGCCAATTTTATTAGTACTGAAACTTTCATGCCTTGCTTCTGTTAAAAATTTATGTTTGTCCCTTGCAATATATCCATCACAGTCCAGTAATTTTCAATCAGTTTACCAAGAGCAATTTGATGTATGTCTGAGAATTGTGTGTATATGTACACATATATACACATTTGTAATTTTAAATTTCCTTGACTAACACCTTACTCTACTGTGCCTGTAATTACACTTTCAGCTGAGTGTTACTTAGCAGGCCAAAGCTTACGTGGTTCTCTTTGCATGCACATGCTTTTACAGCTCAGAGAAAATGGTCTGCCTCCACACAGCCAGTGGGAGTAGTCATGTGGGATCCTCTGATTCTTTTGTTTTGTCTTTCTTCCAACCTGCTTATTCATGTTCTCTTTACCTTCAGTTTTCTATTATTTAATTTAATTCACCTTCTTTATTCTTGTCTCCTTGATTTTTTCCCTCTTGACAGCTGGTTTGATGAGAAGATATCCCGCCACGAAGCAGAGAGCATCCTCATGAGCAAAGGAGTTGGCTCCTTCATTGTCCGAGCCAGTCAGAACTCTCATGGTGACTTCTCCATCTCTGTCAGGTACCTGCTCCACACAGTGTTTTCCTGCTCCTTTTCCTGGTTAATGGTCTCTTCCATAAGTGGTCTCTTCTAATGGTCTGGCTTCCTAATGACAGGAATCTTAATGTGACATTGCCTCTCAGGAAGTTTGCATGCTGCCAGTCACTGGCAGTGCTGCTGTGTCACATGAATGAGAATGAATTAGGCATCTGATTCCCAAATGTTTCTGTCTTTCAAGTGACACAGTGAATTCCCCATTTCAAAGCTGCATCCCCTGGTGACTTACTTCTCTGAAGGAGCTGCAGCAAAGCAAGGTAGTTCACAGGACATCTCCCACAGTGCAAAAACTGTGCCTTCCATTTGTTTTATTTTCTTGACAGTGCCATTTGCTATATCCAAGAATTCCGTTACTACCAGAATTACATTATTATTTCCTACAGATCAATAAAACAGCCATTGGATAAAAATGGCCTTTTTTTTTTTTTCTTTTTACTAGCAGCCCACCTTCATTTCAGCCACTTGGTGTATCTCAGCCTTTCTCAGAGCTTCAAAGCAGAACTGTTAAATGATGGTTGGTTTTCTGATTTTCAGTTAATTGATGTTCAATCAATAAGTGGTTTTAAATTAAAGTAGTGATTGGCAATGCCTTTTCTAAGCATTGTGAAGTTTCTGATTCAGAGAGTTCAAAAGTTATCTCAGGGGAACACAGGAAAACATTTTGCCACGAACACTAACTGCTGTGGCCACCACTTTCTGTGTATCAGATGCTTTTTTAAGTCATCCCTTCCAGTTCAGGGTAGACTACAACTGTACCTTTGTGTCTCATACATAGGACAGAATAAAGCTATTAGGTTTTTTGTGGAACTCAAAACTCCTCTGGCCTTTATTTCAAATGAGAGGCTTTAAAACCCTGTGGTTTGTTCTGATAGCACTTGTGACTGGCCAGCCCTTCGACATTCCACGTTTGTAAATTGATGTGTCATTTGAAACACAGAGCCTCATCTAGGTCCAATACAGACAAGGGCTATCATTGGTTTACTTTCCAGAAGTCTAGATTTGGCCAAGTGTCAGAAAGAACTGTTAGGGTTCCCTTCGGGAAAAGACTTTTTCAAAAAAGACAAAGGTGCAAGCCAGTTTGTGATCTCTTACTTTTTCAACTGGATTCAGGCATGAAGATGATGTGCAACACTTCAAAGTGATGAGGGATTCAAAGGGTAACTACTACTTGTGGACAGAGAAATTCTACTCGCTAAACAAGCTGGTAGACTACTACAAGACAACTTCCATCTCCAGGCAGAAGCAGATCTTCCTGAGGGATGAACGAGAAGAGAAGGTAAACACAAACTATCCTTAGGAGTTCCTCAGGGAGAAACCCTTTTATTGAAGGAATTTAGCTCACAAGGATATCTAGGAGGGAGATCTGTCCTTGGAAACCCAATCATATCACTGTGCTGGTGGGCCCTGCAACATGGATTTTTAGTTAATTTGAGCAGAATTTTCTGGTTTTCTTTTGGATTGTGATAGAAAACGCTTGAAATCTGCATAGAGGTGCTTTACTAAAGCTGTGCTGAAGCCTCACAGCTGAAATCCTAAGATGCCTTGCACAACCGAGGGAAGCAGGTCATGCCTTATGAAACGCCTAGATTTCATAAAGTCTGGTACAAAGTTTGCTGTTAGGCTGTGTCTGAGAAGAATTTGAGTCTGGTTTCCTAGGGTCCTTGAATGTACACAGAGTGCAGCTGTTATTACAGTGGAAAGTTTGTGTGCTCAGAAGAATAATCTGTCTCCTGTTACTTAGTGAGCGTAGTAAGGGATGTGGAGAAACCCAAGGCAAAACCTGTTGCATTGGCTGGTGGAGGCTGAGAAGTGCCGCTGAGGAGAACATAGCAGATCTGGGAACAAGCTGTGCATTCAGGGAGGACGTAGTAGATATTTAAGAAGGCAGGGAAATCCCAGTCCAATGAATGCCTGGTTTTGTGCCAGGAGAACAAGCAAATGACATAGTAAAGCCTGCTATGCGTTGCACACACAATAGTGGGAGTGAACGCACCTGGTCACTGCAGTAACCAAAGTCCTGCTTTACTGGGAAACGGATTCTGGTATTAAATTACCAGGATGTACAGGCAGAGGTGAGGCAGAAAGTACACGACTTGCTCACTGCAGCAGGAGAGTGTTATAAGCTGCATGTGGGTCATTCTTTCTGGCTCCAATAAAGAGGATTTATTTTTCAGTCTGAAGGAAGGGCTTGTGTTGTTGTCTCTTTCTACACCACTTATTCAGCACTTTAAAAATGCATTAGTAGGATGTAAAATAGACACTATGGGACCTATGAGAAACAGATCACAGCAAATAATAGTTTGGGGAAGGAGAAATAAAGACTGAATGCATGTATATCTATCAGTAAAACAACCTGTTTGGGCTGACTCTGAGCAGGGAGGGAAAAGGAACAGCATTTGCTCCAAGATGCAGACAGGCAAATGAAAGAACAGGAGTCAAGTTTGCTTTGGCAAATGCTCTGTATATTTGTTATGGTGATAGGCTCAGCAGGGTATGTTTAGCGCTCATCACAGTGGGGTTTCAGTTCACAATTAGAATTTCTAGATGCTACAACCATATGATAAAATGATAGTAATATACAGATTTTAGTGCAGAGACAAATGAAGGTTAAGAGCAGTATTTCCAAAAAGATTTTGCCTTCTGTGCTGGTCCTCATGTAAGTGATCACATTTTCAGCCCAGCATCACCTTTTACTACCCATTCTTCAAATGGGGGATGGGGAAAATCTAAAATGTGTGATTCTTTATTTGTCCTTCTGTTCAGAGGGGCAGAAGCATACCTTTGGAAGAGCCTCCAAGGAGGCTCTATCTGAAGGATAGTGATAATCATCAGGAGGTAATGATTGCTAAGCTTCAGTCAGGGTTGTGGTGGGAAGCAAAACCTGACCTCACTTTTGGGATCTTTCTTCCATCAGGAAAGGCGTGGTGGGAGTCTGGAAAGGATGGGATGGGAAGCACTCCATCTGGGTGGAGCATCTGGAGAAGCTCATTCTTCTATGTCCAGGAGATACGTGGATCATCCAGTCCCTGTACTGCACCAGCAACAGGTACTACCAGGAAAGAGGTTGTGTGAAGCCTGGGCACATGAAACATTGGCCTTGGTAGGAAGTGAACAGTCACTTTATCAAAATCTGCCACCCTGAGTCTGCTTTAGGAGGCAGAGTCAGTTCGATCTTCATATAGAAGTAGCAGCAATGATGGTATCATCCTGGGCAGATCTTTTGGACTGAAACAAATTTCAGCTTTTATTTAGTTCTGTGATCTTTGAGACTTACTAACAAACCAACAAAAAAAAAAAATCAGCACACTGTAGCCCTTTCAGTGGGAACCTGAGAGTACTGAGCCTCACCCCAAAGAATGGAAGGCAAGGGTAGTGTCTTGTGACAGTGCAGAAGAACACTCCCACATCTTGCACACACAAATAGGTAGTTTCAGGAACTCCTCATGAGTCTGCAGGACAAGTGAAACCTTGCTGCCTGTTTCTTCTCTGTCTTATTCCACTGACAGTCTGCACCACAAAACACATCAGGGATTAGAAATGACTATGGTAACCCTAGAAAACCCTGGCTTCCTCCAGAACATTCCTCCTCCTGTTCTGGGCTCTTTCTATTCCCTTTCATTCCATTACACCCCTGATGCATGATGTTTCTTTGCTCTCTTGCTGACATAGGAATGGAGAGGACAATAGCAATATTTGGTGATGTCTTCAGAGTTCTTCCTGATTAATTTGGGGGGAAATAGTTTTCACAAAAATCCAAAACACAGCATCATATGAGCCTCTACAAATAAAATTAACTCTATCCCAGCCAAAATCATGACACTGGGGTTGTCTCATGTCTCTAGGCAGAGACAGTGTAGCATCAGCCACAGAGAGGACTTGTCTTGCTAAAGGGATGAAATCCAAAGCCACGTCCATTAAGGCATGACAGCTCCTGTATCACGTGGCCAGGGACAATCACAAAATGGTTGTTCTCCCATCAGACAAGTAGCATTGCCTGTCAGGGGACTGATGATGGAATCATACAATCTCTGAAAAGCTGAGGACCTGAACTCTTTGGAGTCCTGTCTATGCCTGAGTCACATTTATTACAGAGCAAAAGGACTCAGAGGTGTGAAGTGTCCATGCAGTAAATCTTGCAGCTGCAAAGCCAAATTGAGTTCACTCACATCTAGGCAGGGACTGCTGAGGTGCAAATTGTGCCCCGGTCTCAGGGACCTTTTAGACAGACAAAGGTGTAAGTGACATCAAGGGAGCATGTAGAAGAGTAGGTGCAAGAAAATCATCAGCAAGAGGGAGAAAACAATAGCTGCTTACAGCAAACACAAGCTGTTCTTCTTCTCCTCTGTTGATACAACTGATCAGATCTTGTGTCACTGAAGTACTGCTGCAACCTGAGCTAACATGATAACAGATTCTGTCAGACTGTTATTGTAAAAAATAATAATAATAATAAAAATAAAAATAAAAACAACTTTGGTGCCTGAAGACACTCAGCACTTCTTGGTTGTGCAGACAAAAGAGAACTTGCTCCCTGGATTATTTGTATTGATATGACTTCATATATGCAGTCATATGCAATTTTTTCTATGAATGCTATTTTGTCTATTTCCTCTTTTGTTAATTGGGCTACTGGATTCAAAGGCCTGTTCCCTGCTCTTTACAGTGTGGGGCAGCCCAAACAAAAAGTAAAGTAGGGAGACTGGGTCATAATAACTCCAGAAAGGCAAAACTCCCCTTGTTGAGCTGGCTTTTCACTTGTAACTTATAATAGTCTTAGGTTTTCTCCAAAACTCCCAGAAGCCAAAAAAAGCCACTGGCCCCTCAGCAGATGTGGAATACAGCTGAGGACAGTCAACTTCCAACTTCTAAGCAGAAAAATCCAAAATAAAACAGTCTAAGGTGAGCTCTTCCGTGAGAAGCATTGCTTCCAGGACTGCAGCACAGGGACTGTACTGGAAGATGACTTTTAAGATGATTTGCTTGAGGCTTGAATCCTGACCACCAATGACTCTTAAAGCCCCTCATTCTTACACCTCACTATATTCCTGACTTTTCTCTTGCTGTTGTCTTTCTAGGATAGATATGGGGGGAGCCTGGACAGGAAAGAAGGGCTGCATGGACTAAGGAATCATGGCCAAGGAAGTGCAGCTATGCAACGGAGACACACAGACCCCCTGCACCAGCAGACACCAGTAAGTGAGGTACCTGCAAGGCCCAACTCAGTGGGTCCCTTGTCAATGGCAAGCAGTCTAGGCAATGCTCCCTGCACAGAGGTTGCACGAGGAATAGTGTGTGAGCCTGATGAGATGTTTCTGAGGCTCAAGACTCTATCACAGCTGCTTGAATCTGCTTGAATCTGCTTGAATCCACATGAGTGTAGTTCCAAGACTGTTCTCAAGATTAGTCTTAGTTAACATACAGAATTATTAGAAGAGGGAACTTAGCATGACCTCAACGCGATAGGTATCTGGGGCTTTGTGAGTGAGCCTGAGCTCACCAGTGGGTCTGGATCAAGCATGTGATTCCTTGTTCCCTGCCTGTCTCTGTCTCCTTCCCAGCGAACGCTATGGGTCCGTGCCTTGTACGATTTCGATGCTGTGGAACACGATGAACTGGGCTTCCGCAGCGGAGACATCGTAGAAGTTCTAGACAGCTCCAACCCATCGTGGTGGAAGGGACGTCTGCGTGGGGAACTGGGTCTCTTCCCTGCCAACTATGTCACACCGGTGCTCCTGTGAGGGCACAGTATGCCCCAGAGGGCTGTATCAGAGCTGCTCTTCTGACATGACAGGGACAGAGAGGGAGTGAATCTTCCCTTGCCCCCAGGACATATGGTGTTTTTGGTTTTGTCTTAATTTATTGGGAATTGATCTTCTGAAATATTGGTAAGAAACAGAACCCTTTGAAGAGGGTGGGAATTTTTTCCCATTTTGTACATCCATAAAGGGGAAGGCAGCAAGAATCCTGGACTGTTTACTGAGACCTTGCTGGATCCTTCCTGCCCTGTTATTACTTTGGCTAAGTATTGATAACTTCCTGCAATTAGGTTTGTTTTGTGGAAATGTACCTCAGACAAGTCAGGCTTCAATCTTTAGGTAGCACTACCCCTTTCTTTTAGATCTGTTTGCACTCATGGTCCCTTCAGGCTACATTTCACCTTTCTTTCAGAGACAGGACTAATGCCAAGGTGAGTTAAATGATGATTGGTAACTACGTTAATCCTTCAGGTAGGGGTGGAAAGTAAGGGGTACTTAGGCTGAGGTGCAAGGCAACCGTGACTTTTCTAAATAGCTTTTGGCTTGCACCTGTAGTACTTACTTCCTGTGGGCATGGAATGTGCGGATATACCAGATGAAGGGACGGGGTCCTGTAAGCTTTTGTACAAACAACAGGAGGGTGAGAAGCTAATTTAATAGCTTCTTCAGATAGTCCTGCTTTCCTGCACTTCTGTCTGCACCCTACAACAACAACTTTGTCCCATTTTCAACCTGTTTTCCAAGGTAACTAAGCATCCTATTAGATATCCTGGTTAGAGCAGGTCAGGCCCTTCAACAAACTGAATATCCCTTGGACTAAATAACAACAGTGGATATCCCTTACTGATACCTTTCTAAAACTGAGCTGGGGAGGGGTTGAGGAGAAGAGTTTTTTCTGTTTCATGCCAGAAGTTCTTTCCCTGAGAAGGTGCGGTGTTCAGGATCACTGGACATACAACTCTGACTTGCCAGTGGAATGCATCATGCGACTTCTTGGGCTGTGACTTTACAGTGTGCAGACAATAAAGTTGTGGCCATTGAACAGTCTGTTCTCTGTTTCAGTTTCTTTTAGATGAAATAAGGTAAATGAATAGGATTTCAAATCATTGCTGAGTGAATGCCAAGATGTGATACAAATATACTGCAAATGCACATTAAAATGATCCAAGCCCTGAGAAAGAGATACTGCTGCCTAGCCACCGCTCATGCAAGTTTATATTAAACAAGCTGCCTGAATTTTTCACAACATGTGGAACCTCAGCAGTCAGCAAGGAAGTGATGAATTATCATTCTTGGGAAAGAAAGAAAAGGTAAGTGAAAAAACTCTAAAACCAAATCAGACTCAGCAAGAAAAATGTTCTTATCTTTTGTTAGTCCTAGTGGGGAAAAAAAAAAAATCCAGGAAATAGGTTATTGGTGCAGTCCAATTCAATGTAGCTGGCCTAAATAAAGCTGCCAGCTAGAGAGAGTATTAGTAGAAAGGACCCATTGTCAAGGATTTGAGAGAACTCCACCAAAAGCAGATTATTAATGGTTGAAGTAAAATGAGAATAATTAACAAGGCATATAAGCTCTAAATAAAATAGAAAACTTTGAAAAACATATTAAGAGCTAATCTCCATTGGCTACAGGGGCGGCTCAGGAAATGGGGATGCACCATATGACTTCCTGAGCTGGACTTGGCCCTGTTACTCTTGCAGGGGCTCTGTTCTGGGCCTTTAGCATCTCACCTTTAAAGAGGAGTAGGCTCCATGTGGCTGTGTTTGGAACAAGCTACATTATATAGTGAATTGATGTGGGGATGTAACCTCTGTGACTCCACAGTTTTTAAGTGTTTTGTTTTGATTCACTCTTTTTGAACTTTTTACCTTTTTTTTTTTTTTTTTTTTTTTTTTTACTAAGCTAATGTCAAATTTGAAAGAGAAAGGGTTAATATTCGATGAGGGAGAGGATTAAGACCACAGGAGAGGTGGAAGGAAAGAAAAAAAGAAAGCAGTCAAGGCAGAAGAGGGATATGAATGATGATTCTTTCATTCCCGCACAATATCCTTGTTTTCCCACACAACATCCTTGTCTCTAGATTGGCGAGACATGGTTTTGGCAAATGGACCACTCGGTGGGTAAGGAATTGGCTGGATGGTTGCACTCAAAGAGTTGTGGTCAGCGGCTTGATGTCCAAATGTAGATCAGTGACGACTGGCATTCCTTAAGGGTCATTATTGGGACCCACACTGTTTAACATCTTCATCGGTGACACGGACAGTGGGATTGAGTGCACACTCAAGTTTGCTGATGGCAGTAGGCTGTGTGGTGCAGTTGGCACTGGAAGGAATAGATGCCATCCAGAGGAACCTGAACAGGCCTGAGAGGAGACGGATCTTGGGGGTGTTGGTTGATGAGAAGCTCAACATGAGCTGGCAGTGTGCACCTAGAGCCCAAAAGCCAACCATATCCTGAGCTGCATTAGCAGAAGCATGGACACCAGGGCAAGGGAGGTGAGTTTCCCAGCATAGGAAAGACATGGACCTATTGTAGTGGGTCCAGATGATGCCCATGAGGATGATCAGGTGTCTGGAGCACCTCTACTACAAAGGCTGAGGGAGTTGGGGTTGTTCAGCCTGGAGAAGAGAAGGCCCCAGGGAGCGGCCTTCCAGTGCCTAAAGGGGCCTACAGGAAAGCTGGGGAGGGTAGCTTTGTCAGGGAGTGCGGTGATAGGACAAGGGGCAATGGCTTTAAACTAAAAGAGGGTAGGTTTAGATTAGATATGAAGAAGAAAACCTTTATTCTGAGGGTGAAAAGGCACTGGCACAGGTTACCCAGAGAAAATGTGGATGCCCCATCCCTGGAGGTGTTCAAGGTCAAGTTGGATGGGGCTCTAATGGTGTGTTCACCATTATTGCCACTGTGTCAAATCATATTTCAATTTGTTCTTTTTTTTTTTTTCTTTTCTTTTTTCTTTTTTTTTGACTAGTTACTTTTTAAAATGGAAGTAATGCCTCCTTTTCCTTTCCTCAGCACTCTAAATACCCTCTTGGTAGTGAAGATGTAGTTGCACAAAATTAATTGAAGATAATGCACTTAGCAGTCTGATAGCTTTTTCACACATTTGAAACCCCTTTACAGAGATCGACTAATTAAGCAAGCCTAAGTAGTTCATCGTAAGTACACCCAAGTTAAGTCATGATTCTTCTGAGGAAGAGGTAAATTTCCACGTGATTTTTTTAATTGATGTTTAAGGAATTAATACTTAAGGTAACTAGCATTAAAGAGCTGCATGCTAATTATAGACAGCACATCAGGACCACAGCTAAATCATGGTTTCCCATTACGGGCAGCACCTGATGACACCAAAATTACTAGGCAGCAAAGGTTTCATGGCATCTGTGATAACAAGACTGGTGCCATGTCCTTCACTGCCTTGCGCAGCTGTGGCCAAGCATTGGTCTGCGAGTCCCAGTGTCACTTTTGTCCTGGGGAGCAGAGGCAGTGCTACCTGCGGGTACTGTGCATGCCAGCAGCTGGAAGGTACAGGAGTCAGGCTGCAATTTTGTACCCTCCTCCCACAGCAGAAGTTGTTTTCCTCGCAGCAAAACAACAGCACGGAGAGCTGTGGCCCATCCCAAGTCAACGGAGCCCCTGGCGACAAGGAGATGTGTAGGCAAAGGGGGGAATTTGCTGAGGTGGAAGATGCTGTACCCACAGGGTGGAGGAGTTCTCTATGCCCCATCTTCTGCTGGAGTCTACCCACAAAATGAAATCTCCCATAGGTCAGGTCAATTAACAAGAGAGAAACACATTCCTCTCCTCCACCCCTGTATCACTCCAACCTTCCTGCTCCTTCTTCTAGCTGGTTTTAATAACACAATCTTTGTTAACATTGTGGTGTTTCGCTTACAACTACACTATGAAAGCTTCAGATTCTGCGCAACAAACACATGTCAGCAACTGAAGACGGTGGGCCTTAAGATGACGGTGTGGTGCACTGAGCTTTCCAGGCATTTGTCAATGCTTGGCAAAGAACTAACCCTCCAGAACACAGCCTAAGAGCCCCCTGGGAAACCAAAAAAAAAAAAAAGGAAGGATTAAAGAGGAGACCAGATAAGTGTTTTGTTGGTATTTCTCTCAGGCAAGAAAGACATTTCATGAGAAAAGAGATGGTAAACAGAGATAAAAGTAGGAATAGCATGTGGGAAGGCAAACATTATTATAACAAATGAAACAGAGGAAGCTGGACTGCACATGGAAAAATAACAGTTTGATGAGCACAGCTGAGCTGTGCTTTCTCCTGTCAGAATGAACTTTTTGCCTACATTCTGCCGCAGATCCATATTTTGTTTATAAAAGTCTCTGTGATTAATACGGCTGAGCGAAAAACAGTAAATGGAAATCTCCTTTCATGAGAAAGCTGTCCAGACGCTTTTCTGTGTCACAGAACAGAGATGTCTCTGTCTTAGTGTACCTGCTTATGCCAGTGGCTGTGCTCACTGGAGCACTGAATGGGCACGTGCCTGGTTCCCATACGACTGCTGGCAACATAAGAGCACTGGGGAGAGGATCCTCAGCACTGGCACAAATCTGCCCTGGGTGGGCTGTTAGGCCAGTTCCCCTGCACCAGGCATGCAAATGCATTAATACAACAAGTTCCTCAATTGTTGACTTTGCTTTGTGTTTTTTGTTGTTGTTGTTGTTTGTTTGTTTGTTTGTTTTTGTCTGTCTTTTTAATGAAAAGTTCTCAATTTCAACGGGCTGTGCAGGAACTTCAGAGCTTTTCACCACAGATACCTGTTTGTCACCTTTTCTGTGCAGTAGCACCTCTCATCTGTCCTCCCAAATGGGATGTTGATGCTGCAGGCTCTGGGAAAGCCATTTTGCCTTCAGCCCTTGTGGAGAGCAACCAAAGAAGGCAGCAGTAGCAGATCCAGCAGCCAGAATCTTGCAGTTGGGAGAAATCAGCCTGCCTGGAACAGCAACGTGGTATCAACTGGGACAGCAATGCCTCAGCAGCTGTAGCCCAGTGCCAAGGTGAGGGGTGAGATCTATCCTAAGAGGAAGCATCAGATATCAGTTGTATCCGTGCCACATCACAGGGACGACAAGGAAGTCTGACAAGACAGAGATGTGGCCATCCAGGCTAGGATTGTGCTCAGACTCTTTCTCTGCTTCCACAGCTCTCTACCAAGGAGCCTGGGTTGCACCAGAGTAGGTGTGAGAAGTATTTGGCAACGCTGTTCCCTCCGAGGCTGCCCAGGACTGCTGCCTGTCCCTGCCTAACACAGCCAGGAACCATCCCTGCAGCTCTCTGCAGCTGCAGCCCATCACTCTGCTGTCCCTCGATACACCAGAAAGTCCACCAGATGCCTCATTTCAAATACCTGTTCAAAGCAATTGGCTTAGCTGCTTTTAAATGAAACCCTACAGAGATCAGTTGAAACCATTAGCGTTCCCTAGATGATCCAGGCAGTAAGATCTACTGGTTTAAACGTACACATGGACTAAAGAACTCCTGACACCCAGCCACTCTTTGCTGCTGAAAGCTTTGCGTTTCAGTGGGGAAGTGTGAAGTGAGTGTGTGATAAAGCCTTTAATGGCCCTGAGGAAGAGGGCAGAGCATCACCAATTTCTCCAATTTTTAGAGGCAGATTTTCTGTGACAGAATTCAGGAGCCTTAATTTGCATCAGACACAGAAGATGTTCCTTACATAAGCAGAACTGACAGTCGAAAACAGCCGAGGACTTATCTGAGAGGTGCAGGACAGCGGGGAAACGGGCGAGTGAGTATGAAAAGTTCACTGACCTTTGCACAGAGGGAAAATTCAAAGCGCATTGTCTGCTGTCACTGTGCAAGAGAGAGGGATGCTTGGCGGGTGTCCAGTCTCCTAACATGAAAATGCAAATGGCAGGTATGCAGGGATCCTTGTAGACATGCCAAAAGAAAATTAGCAGAGGCAACAAAGGGAGGAAGAAGAAACAAACAAATTAAAAGATGTCCAGATATCTTGCGGCTTCTCCCCGCTAGTCCAACCAGGCTCATTTCCACCAAGAGTTATGAAAGATATTGCCATGGCAAGTCTGTTCAAATAAAAATGAGCACAAATCTGTGGAGGGGGAAAAAAAAAACTACTACTATTAAAAAAAACTTCTACTATTGTGCACTTAAAGCTATGAAACTGTGGCAGTGCCCTGAGTGCACGGCAGCATCTCCAGTCCCTTGTTTAAGAGGCACTTCTAGGAAAGCATCCTGTGATGTCCAGCCATGGATAAAGAAAAGTAAAAGAAAAGAGGCACCTTCTCTATTGATCTAGAGGTCATTTGCAGTCACATCAGTTTGTCTGTTCTAAATTTGTGGGAAAAAGTAATATTTCTCACAGGTTTGCTACCAGCACCAAGAGGTGGGGGAACTGTCCCATGCTCTGCCCCTTATCGGGTTATATTCATCTGGGGAGAGTGTGTGCATCGCTGACAGCTCATTCTGAACCAGCAGCTTTTTGCCCTCACTTGGCAGAGGTGTGAATACGAGGCGTGTGGCAGCAGCGAGCCAGCTCTCTGTCCTCCCATATCTGCTTATCTGAGCTTGCCATTGTGATGGCAGCTGTTTGCCTGTTATCAGATGGAGATGGTCTGCTAGAAACAATGGCTGTGATTTCATCAGCCCCGGTGAGTCAACCTAACAGCCACCCTGCATAGAAGGACCCACTTGTTTTCTGCTGGGTGACCGAGTGGAGTCAGCTCAGACAGCAAGGCCCAGAGCCAGCGCAAGGAGCATGGTGCGAACGCCTGGCCAGGAGGGGAAAGGGGAAGGGAGAGCCTCCCACTGCTGGCAGCGGGTGATTAAATCACCTCATCCTAGGCTGCAGGCTCAGCAAAACGAAAACTGACTTGGCCCTGAGGTTGGCACGATGCCTTTATGTGAACAGGGAATCCTCTCCTTAAGGCTTGGTTAGGAGACACGGGAGGAGTGGGAAAGGGGGAAAGATCTCGGATCTGCTGCAAATAGCGTGTCCTATGCCTCCTCCGTGGAAGCTCATGTAAAAGCTTTTCATTCAAACAGCAAAGCTGTGAGTTTGCTATTTCTTGGACTGTAAATTAAAGTAGGAAAAAAAAAAAAATCCTAACATGTTCACTCTAGTAAAGCTCTCAATCATTCAAGCTATTATCAGTGTGAGCTCTGGTGGGGAAAGGAATGTGCACAACAGTTTTCAGGAAAAAAAAAAAGAATAATAGAAAGAGGCATCTCGCTGCCTTGTGAACCAGCTAAATTAGTGCCACTTGTTGCTGATGCTCCTCTCTCTGGGTGGGGTGCAGCTATCAGTCGTGTTTATCAGGTTGGAGAGCACACCAGTGCTTACAAGCTTAAATCTTCAGCATCAGCTGACCCAAATGATAGCTGCTGGTTCTCATTTAAAATGTGCATGACTTGAAGAGGGCAGGTATTTCACAAGCACTTATGCAGCAGAATGTGTGCTTGAAAAGCAATGGTAAACATCTTGAATTTAGGAGTCCAAAAATAACAGGTAAGGATTCAAGATACACAGATGGGTGGTTTGTACTTTACAAATTCTGACTGAAAATAAAGTGTGCCTATTTAACAGAGAATGTACGTGACCACTTGAACAGTTACAGTTATAGGAAGCTGGACAACATGGCCGTGCCTGTCCTTTCCGTCTTCTGAAGCCTCTGGCTCTGTCAGGGAATTGAAAGCCAACCACTCTGATGAGAGATACTGTTGCTAACAAAAGACTGGTGTTGTTTATTGTCCTTACAACAAACATTTAAATATGAAGCCTGTTTTTCTGAGAAGCTGGCTTCCCCAGGTCTAGAGGAAGCTGCTTCTGAACACCAATCTATTTTACTGTGAGTGTGTGACTGTGGCACATACAGGTTTGAGTGTGACTGGGAGGAGGAAGAGGAGGAGGACATCCAAACAGTTTGGCACTGAGCTTTGGCTGAGTAAGTCGCTGTTGTATGTTTTAAGCCCATGGAGCTATTCTGATTTTTACTGGTTAAGTTTCTACCTCGTTATTCCAGAAAGAGATCATAATTTAATTTGATAAGATCTTCAGGTAGGGAGGCAAAGGGTGTGGGTAGTGATTTACTCCTCTTTGAAATTATAATTATCATCTTTCATCTATTTAAAGAATCTTTATATTTACCTGGGTAAGGCAGTCTAATATGGTCAAACCCACGTGGTTTTATTTTCTCATGACTCAGACAAAGCTGACCACAGCTCCAAAACTCTTCTCAACATACTCATAACATTACGCTTTATTGTTTCTATCTTCCTTATTTTTGCAGCCTCCAGCTTATTGACAAAGCTGCTGCAATGGTGGTTTCTTTTTCCCCACCTTGCCTGCGTAGTGAAAATGTGTCACTTTGGAAAAATAGCTGGCTAGCTTAGAGCTAGAGCAGCTCAGTAAATAACCCAAGCTGGTGACTGTGGCATGAAAATTTTGCAGTAAGTGGTCAAGCCAAGCATCCTGCATGGGTGCATGCAGTTCGTGCAGTGGAAGTTGAGGACACTGGTGTTTGCCCACCTCGTGTGGAATAACAACCTTCATAGCAGAGTCAGTGAAGAATGTGTTCTAAAGGCAGGTAAATGCCGGTCTAACACAGAGAAGAGTTATCATGTTGAGGAATACAGTGCCCAATGAGGCTGAAGCCTAGTATATACAAGACACATGTTGTGTTCAAAAAGCATTAACCAAGACTGACTAACCCATTTTTAATGCAGCTGTCTTTTGTTCATGCAAAATTCAAATTTATGTTGAGCATCCTGTTACTCTGAGCGTGGGTGCAAAGCTCTTTCTTGTAGGATGTGTGCTGCTGGTGTAGACAAGGCTTGGCTGGCTCAGCACTGCGATCACAACAGCCTCCTATTTGCATCCTGCCACTGTCTCCCTTTGCACTCCCACATTAGCTGGAAGCGCTTGTCTTCATCATCACAGCTTCTAATTCCTTTGTCCTGCATTCCCAGCTCAAATACTTCATTACGATCCTGAAATTCATTCTGCATTGTTCTTACACTTTGCCATCACCTTCTCCCACACCAGTGTGCACATTTGCTTTCCATTACAGTTGGATGGTTCAACCAGATGACCTTGGAGGTCTTTTCCAACCTTTGTGATTCTGTATTTATTTATTTAAGTTTTGTTGTTATTGTTATAGTATCTGTTAGTATTATTCATAAGATGCTATAAGCACTTGGGGATGCTAAATCCAAACAAGACCCCATGGAGCTGGCACTATGGCCAGCTTCCAGCTCATGGTAAGAGGTGGATACAGGAAAACAGATAGGAGCAGCACAAGAAAGCATTGAGGCAGGATCAGTCACAGTGATGGGCCAAAGCAGCATGCATTTTTTCTCAACTGAATGTTTCAGCACATGTTATACCTGTAAGTTATTTCCCTTCCTGACTTGAAATCTGTTCGTGCAAAGCAGTGTGGCTTCCCCAAGCCCAGTGGACATGGATGGGGGCTGGACCCCTCCAGCCACGCAGAGGCATGTCTGGCCAGTCCAGGTGTGGTGAGTGTGGCATGGCCTTACCATGCTCTGCTAGTGGTCAGGTCCTTTACCCAGGGATAAAGAACACTGAGGAAAGGAGAGTCCTCAAAACAGAGGTCACCAATCTATGTAGGACCGCATTTTTTTTATTTTTTTTTATTTTTTTTATTTTTTTTTTTAATCTGGAATAAATATTTTGCCTCATCTTGTCAACTTGTAATTTGTAAGACAGGGCAGACCTTCCCTCCCTGTTGGCACAGCACATGGCGGTCGGGTCAGGAACTGGTCCAAAGGTTTGGGTCGCCGCTGTGGTAGGAAAGATTGATTGCAATTAATAAGGGATGGAGCTGAGAGGCCCCCTGTGATGAGGGGATCCAATGTCGGCAAGTCTGGCAGAACGCTCTGAAGTTTCAGCTTTGGCATCAATGTCTGTATTTTAGGAAGCAGCAGCCTGTGCTGGATCAGTGGCAGAGCTCAGGCAGCAATTAGAAATAAAAAAGTAACATATGCCAGCTAGGGGGGGAAAAAAAAAAAAAAAAGGACTGCAATTGTTCTAAAGCAGAAATTACAAAATAAAGAAAACTGACAGGAAAAAAATGAATTCATCAGGGACACAACCCTGGCTGGAAAAGCTAAAAATGGTAAGAGATCTTAAGAAAATCTGGTATAGAAAAAATAATTAATGTGTTTATTGATATAGGGCAGACACGGGGCCTTTTGTTAGTTTTTATGGAACAAGTACTTTATGTTGAACTTGGCAGTCTTTATTCTACAGCTTTGTTCCCAGTCCCCCCCCAAAACACAAGGGGTGAAAGGAAGATGGCTTTCAAATCATTGCCTGGATGTAGCTATGCTGAGAGATGATGTGGCTGGTTCAGGAAATAAGACAGTTGGACCGACAAAGGGGGAAGAGGACGGTGTCTGAACCATGATTCCCAAGCCCACAAGTCTGAGTGTCACTCTGAACAGAGGACAATGAAACAGGGAGTCACAAAGTCCCAGATCATAGAATCATTAATGTTGGAAAAGACCTACAAGATCATCTTGTCCAACTGTCCCCCTACCACCAATATCACCCACTAAACCATCTCGCTAAGCACCATGTCCAACTTTTCCTTGAACACCCCTATTTTCAAACTCTAGCAGGCTCAGTGCTGTGGCTGCTGCATTGGGGGTGCTGTCCCAGCGCCCGAACGTGTTCTGGGTGAAGAAGCTTTTCCTAACACCCAGCCTGACCCTCCCCTGTCCCAGCTCCATGCTGTTCCCTTGGGTCCTGTTGCTGACCCCGGAGAGGAGAGCTCAGCGCCTGCCCCTCCCCTCATGAGGGAGCTGCCAGGCTGAACAAACCAAGGGACCTCAGCCACTTCTCATGCGTCTTGCCCTCCGGACCCTTCACCATCTTTGTAGCCCCTCTTTGGAGACTCTCTTGTAGCTTTATGTCCCTCTTATACTGTTGTACACCAAACTACACACAGTACTTGAGGTGAATCCTTACTGAGCTCTTTATTTACCCACAGAACTACTTATATTAATGGCCTCTGATGCCCATTAGTTACAGTGGACTTCCCTTGTGTAAGTGGGAATTCTTGCTTGAGGATCTGAACCTCCAAAAAGAATCCTCTGAGCACTGCAGGGGTGCCAGAGCCTCTTCTGCAGCGGGGCTGCTGCAGGGGAGCAGTGCTCAGGGCCAGAACGGAGCATCCAGGCCCTGCGGCGTGGGGCTGCTGCAGCACGCAGGGCACTCCAGCACGGCCTGCTGACATCCTGGAGCAAAGTTAATTGCTTGTGTCTTCATTTTAGCTCCCTGGCTTTCCCACTGATGTTCCTTCCGTATTGCTATGGTTTTGCGTCTGCGGCCGCCTCTGGTCCAGAAGGTCTCTTTTCTTCCCGTGGTGACATCTTGATAGGCAGCAGAACTAGTCAGGTAGAGCGCTAGGAGGTAATTAGCATTCAAATAGGTCAGGAGCTCGCTTGGGGGTTGTGCATGACTGGGTTTTCCCAACTTCTTGTCAGAAACAAGTGTTGATAGAGTGAGAGCGGTCACCAGCGGTGAAACTGCAAGTATGAAATTGAGCCTCGGTGGTGCTTCAGAAGTACGTGGGGGCAAGGAGGAGTTCACCTCGTGCATTTGCTCATCTGCAGGGAAGGGAAGTCCATGAATGCTGCCCAGAAACTACAGAGCATGCTGCAGAGAGCTCAGAGTTGGTTCCTGCACCTCTCCTCTGCTGCCCAGGCCAATCTCATTTCCCTTTTGGTGGATGTGATGTGTTTGGTGCCTCTCTCCCACCCTATGGCGAGCTCACTGGTCCCTTGTTTTCAGTGTAGGCTAATGTGTAGGTAGATTACTGTGTGTATGTGTGTATCTGTAGAAGTTGTACTTAGTACCTGTTTAGATCTGTGGGTATGTGTGCTTGTTAGGAGTTTCATAATTTCTCCTGGAGTTTCCTTATGTGTAAAATGGAGATAATAACACGTAATTACCTACCTTGCAAGGCTGTTGTAAGGACAAATTAACCAATGCATGTGTGGGTGTTTGCAGATGAAAAGCGTGATATTAAGACTAAATATAATGATTGAATGTTGTAGAAGAGAGTTTGTGTTTATTATGGTGATTGAACATGAGACGAGAGTGCTTTGCGTATTTATTTCTTGTGCAGTACCAAGTATTTGTGGAAGGTGGGAAACTGGGGGAACTGAGCCTGGGTAGGTGTCAAAGAGATGGTTAATCTTTATATGCTACCAGCCCCCTTCTCCTCCTAACTAAAGCTGATGCTGAATAGGGGAGAAGACAACAGAGGAATAAAAATAGGGCCAAGCTACAGAGGAAGGGAATAAAAATAAAATACAATTAAAGACCATGATCTCAAAGAACAATAATGCACAAACTGAATGGGAAAATAAAAGCTAGGGGAAATGAGGACAGGGGAGAGAAAAGAAACTTCAAGAGTTCATGATGTTAAATTATCTCAGTACACAGAGTTATGGAAAGTAAACACCAGTTTAAGAGGCATCACAAACAATTGATGGAAAGCATATGCAGGGAAAGAAAAAGAGTGGAGTGGAAAGGAGGGACGGAAGAGATGCACTTAATTATTTTTTGTTTTCATTTCATTAAGTGTAATGGCATCATTCTCTTATTTCCTATGCTTTGTCAAGAGGCACTTCTTTGCAAACCTTAAGATGGTGTCAAGTACTTTAGACACTTTTTCCGCACATTACAGGGGCAGGCTGGTGAGAGCTAAGGTACAGATGCTTTTGTCAGGCTGAGAATGGCCCTGTCTGGTTTCATTTGGCTTTCATGCCATCCCTGGAGAATTAAGGGAACAAATTAATTTCCACTGACTCCAGTGAAGCTGTACCAGGAGTGAATCAGACCCATTCGCCCTGCTAAATGCAGCTGCCACCGCAGCCCTGTGAAACCCTGATCCGAAGTCTATTTCAGGTCTAACCCAGAATGTTTTTGTAATTAAACACAGAAAATAACACCGAAGCTCAATCTCTCAGTGAGTGTGGCACGTGGGTGCGTAAGCTGCTCAGAGGAGTGGCAAGAGCAGGTGGGCCATGAGAAGGACAAGGGGATAAATAGCCACCACACTGCAGACCTCAGGGAGCAGACTGCCTTCCTTTGCAGACTGGGTGGGTTGGAATGAAAATCACTGGCCAACATCCCTGTGAGATCCTGCGGCTGGTTTCCTTTGCTCCTTCTTTCTCTCCCCCTCTCACATCCTCAGAAATATCTCTCCAGATCCTGGATGGCTCATCTTCTTCACCTGGTCCCTATTTCACATCTCTTCCTTGCACCCCAAAATTTGTTTTTAGCTGACTCACGCTCACCTCAGTATTGTGACCCAAATTAATCTTTTGTGTAATTCAACTGACTAAAATTGACGTAAATGGAGTTACATCAGAGCTGAAATTAGCCCAGTCTGACTAAAATAGCACCTGCCTTCTTCGCTGAACCATTGCTCCTCTCTTCCCCACCTCCACCCACACACCATGGCTTTCATATTTCTTTCTCTCTCTTCGTTGCTCTTTCTCCTATGCCCCTGCAAAGAACAGGTTGTATTCCTGGTGACTGGTGTTGCCCTCTCCTCTTCAGCATCTGGTTTTGCTTCATCCCCACATCAGAGGCTGTCGGTCTCTGTTAACAGAGGTGCCTCACCTGCGCCCAAGCCTCCTTGCGAGTCCAACAGCTTTTCATCTGCCATTGGTTTTGCTGACTTTCACATTAGGGAGGCACCAGCTGAGCTCAGAGCCTGGTTGCAGTGGGCACTTTGCATGCCTGTAGTAATGACAATCTTACTCCAAAATAATAATAAAACAATATAAGTCAATGAGCTGAGACTTACAAAGTGGAGGAGGGAAGGCAGGTGAAGGCTGCAGTGATGTGCCAAAGGTAGGTGCACAGCAGGATGACTGCAGAGCTGTGAATGTTAAACTTCAAGCTCCCCTTCTTCTTCCATGATCATGTTTCTGCCAACACAGCATTTCTTATCATCTCCTACAACCCCAGCCTTTGGGCCATTACCCTCATGCATGTTTTAATCACCTCCTTTACTGTCTTTCTCACCTCCTCTGACTTTCTGATCCCTTTCAGCTTGCCCTTGGAGCCTGTTCATGTTGGCTAGGCTTTCTTCCCTCCTCTTGCAAAAACCCTGTCTGCTTCCAGGACGCTCCTCTCTGGCTGAGCCGTGCTTTACGTTTGGCAGTGTGCTCCACCATTCATCCGTATCGGGGCATCTCTCTGGGGCAAGGATTTATTCCATAATTGCCCTAGCTTATTTATTATCATGGCGTATACATCTGCAGTGTTATGCAAACTGTAAAGGCTTCTGGTTCTAAAGGTCACCATGGGTGTAACTCGTATTTACCTTCCAAATACAGATGAGCTCAGAACAAAAGGGACTGGCAGGCCATTGAGCAGATGAAGGCGGGGAATCTCCTGACCTAACTAATGTGGCAGGTCAGTGTTCATAAGTAGCTTACCTGCACGGCTGTGGAGTCCCACGGCAGTATATGGCCACATCAGCCCAGAAGGCATTCATGTGCTGAGCACGCAGAGCAGGAGCATATCCATTCCTCGTCCAAAATGTCAGGCTGGCCCCACTACATCCCGTATGCCACATCCCGTATGCTTTTTGCAGGAACAGTAGAAGGATAAATTAAATATTTGTGGAAAAAATACAAAATGCTAAGCCATTAGTTGCAGCCCTTCCCAAGATCATCTGCTGTCTAATTGTGTTTCCTGCCTCGCTGTGGCTTAGGTCAATTGTCAGCATGGGGCACACGTGGGGTGGGGGTGGAAATCCAATCAGTGCTTCCTCTGCTAATTGGCAGCCTCAGCAGAGTGGACATAGGGCCATGAAGACTGGACTGTGTCATGCTGCCTGTCAGAACAGAGGTGCTCCTGGAGGGATGGGGATCTGCCATGGGCTATGTGCTTCCCCGGGGGCTGCAGCTGCCTCTCCAGCAGAAGGAAATAAAGACAGGAAGGTGGGGAGGGGGAAGGTGGGGGGTCTGACAAGCAGAAACATGCTGCTGAGCCAGCCTGGCTGGAGGAGTTAAAGGAAAAATGTCCTGTAGTCTTTCCTGGGGGAAGGTTTTTGAAAGATCCCACTTAAAGGATGACGTGGCAAATAGAAGAGTAGGTAAGGGGAACAGGTTAAACAAACACCAAGAAACAGGTCTGGGGGTTCTCCATCCTCAGGAGAAAAGGAGGGGAAAAAAACACCATGGATAAACTCAGAGCTGTGGCTTATTTCTGCTAAAGCTCTTCTCTCCCTCCCTTCCTCCTATGCATTTTGCGTGAGGGTGCCAGCAAGATAACCTTCTGCAGCCTCAAAATAGACTGGGGAGTGAGGGACATCTGCCTGAAAGGTATCCCTTTGAAGAAAGAAATCATTTAAATATGATGACCAAAGTGTTAAGATATTAACAATAAGAAAGGTTTATGGATCTGGATTAGCTCAGAATCCATTTGATTATTTTTAAACCTCTAAGACTATAAACCTTCCTAAAAGAGATGCCACGTATTTTAGAATGAGCAGCGAAACCTTCGTTAATTGAGTTGCAAAAGAAATGGATCTAAAAACTGTCACTGGAGAAACATAAGTGCATTATGCATTTAGGTTTTACTTGGGGAGAATTCAAAACCAGATCTTTCTGTCACTGCTGATCTGAAAATATAAAATTCTCTATGTGAATTCAGGTACCTGTAGACCAAGGAGGGACAGCCTGGGTCACTGTCCCTGTGTCAGGACCAAGCCTCAGGCTGGCTGGCTTAGAAACTCATCCCTGCTGATGTCCAAGGTAGGAGCATCTTCTGCATCACGAGCAGGGGCTGTGCCAGTCACTCCTTCTGGGGCTGCGAGGATGCAGTGCTACATGGGGCATCGTTTTAGCATGGGCTATGTGTTCCTGTGTAGGGTCAGACTCAAGCTGATGAAGGGTGTTTTGTCCAGGGTTAAGCAAAAGGCAAAACAGAGGCAGGGGATGTCACCTGGTACATTTTTTAATGGCATTAGTTTTGGATTTATAAGACAAAGTAATTAAACAGCAGATTTCAAGTGCAATTTCCTGTAAAGTTTTGCTTTTGCAACTCTTGACGTGCCTCTCTGGAAAGAGCCCTTCACAAGGGAGGTCTGGTTGGCTCGTTTGGTTTGCTGGATGGAAACCATGGCAGGTGAACAGGAGGGGGACGTCTTCTGGAGCTACTGGCTCTTCTGATAGAGCAGCTCACCTCTTTACGTTCCCTCTCTGGAGACTTCTAAGCTAAGTAGGCCTCAGAGGTCAACATATGCTGACCAATAAAGGGCATCTTCCAAACCCGATAAGCACAATTCTGCCACATCTTAAAACTTAGCTGCATCTCTCTTTGTGCTCGTGAATCACAAATCTGCTCGTTCCACTGACAGGTCTAAGCCCACACTCCAGCCTTCTGCATCTGCTTTCAGAGCAGTCGCTTTTTCTTTCCTGTGCTATTCCCTTCATGCAGTTTTGCTTTTATTGTGGGGACCAGGCTGCTTCCTGCTTGTTTATTTTTGTAGTTAAGGGACCACTTCAAACTCAAATTGTTCTAATAATTATTAATAGCCTAATACATTATTATTATAATGAATATTAATTAGTCCAATATTCTCCCTGCATCCAATAAGCCTCACAGTTTTCACAGTTTTATTCTTTCCTCCTCCTTATAAAAACCAGGAGGGTTTTTGTTTGTTTTCCTTTTTTTTTTTTTTTCTTTTTTTTTTTTCTTTTTTTCTTTTTAAGCTCCCAGGATGGCTAAAACTTTGTGGACTCCAGAGCCTCATCTCATCTCGGGCAAGGACAAGATGCTGCAGCCTTCTTGCTGTCTTACTGTTCCCTTGCCACCATGGCCGGTGTTCCTTTGTCTATAAAGCAAACTGTGCTTTGAGAGCTGCATCATTACAGCTGCAATTAAGCATCCTATTCAGGGACTGCTTTGCTTCTTCCCCACTATTTTCTTTTGTTAAATCTTCCAGGCAGGGTTTGGCTCCCTTAGACTTTACAGCTGTCTGGCTATTTCCCCTCTTTGCAGGAGAGGCCAAAGGAAATGTAGGTGATGTTGGGCTTTTTTGTTTGGTTGTGGGATTGTTTTGCTTTGATTTTTAAGATCTTCCTTGTAGCAGTCCTGTGAAACAGAGCAGTATTTCCCTCGTTTTACAGATAGGGAACTGAGGCACAACAGAAAACCTGTCTGCAGCACCTCAGTGTAGCTCAGCTGTGTTCAGAAATGAAACCAGTTTTGAACTCTTGTGTCTATGGAGGTTGAAAGATTAAGCAAGAGGGCTGGGTCAGCATTATTTCTTACAGGAAACTGCCTCAGAGGGTTGCCCTGTAAATGGGAGCAGCCAGGGAAAACAGCTACGGGCCTTTCTGCGTGTGCTCAGTGAGCAAATTCCTTGCTGCAAGAAATAAGCCCACAAACACAGTTGCTCCTTTCTGCTCTCTTCAGAGGACTCTTTACCTATTTACTCTCGCATGGAAACAACAGCTGAAAGACTGAGTGGGAGGCCAGAAGCACTTGACTCAGTTGCGGCAGTTCTCCAATTCAGCAGCTAGGTTTTCTCCCCGAGGCACTGTAATGTGATAGAAAGGAAGCATCTGAGAGCATTTCTTCATCATCGTCCAGACTGCAGCTTGTCACTGCTGCAGAGGTGACACACCTCCCCTCCGCCACTTGCGGCTCTCTGGGTCGCTGGAGGGAGAATGGCGAATGCCAGCACTTCTTCCTCTCCACCCTGAAATCGCCTCGTATCAGACTTTTTAACTCTGCTAACACCGGGACGTGACTAACGCAGCCGGTGCCACGCTGTGTTAACAGCCCCGGAATTTCAGAGCCAGGACGAGCCGAGTGTGGCTAGCCCCATGTGTCATGTTCTTCCCACAGCCGCTTGGATGCCACCTGCAAGAGAACAGAGATGGGGAGATGCAATCTGCACCAAGCCTTTGCAAGTCTTGTTTTGGTGCCAGCCGGCACAGGGAAGGAGTAGTGTTTAATAACAACCACGGCTCAGGCATTTATTCACTCTTCCATCTCCAGACGGCAAAGCCCCATCGCCTCAGGCTGAACCATAGCTGGGCCTGAGAAGTGGAAAACACTCTCTTCTATCTTCTATCCCTAAAGCTATCCTCTTTTCTTTGCAAAACTCATTTTCAACCAGTTCCCACTTCTTATCAAAAAAGCTGAAAGGTAGTTTGGTTGTCCAGGGAGCTTTTGGTAAATCAGGTTGGTTTGTTTTAGGGAAAACTTCCCTCTTCCCACCAAAAGAAAAAAAAAAAAAAAAAAAAGGCTTTCAACCATTCCATCCCCAAGATGATCCTTTCTTTATAATATTGCCCCATGGAAGAAACAAGTTGTAAAGAGAAGGTAAGGGGAAGGCATCAGAATTTTATTCCCCAAGACCTGAGCACCCAAAGTTGCATAACAAGAACCTGTTGCAGTTTGTCACAAGCAAAACACCGCTGGGAGGTTTATCAAAAACTATCGCATGAGATGGGCTATTTAGGGACTGAAATTACACAGGAAGGATGGGCAAGAGAGATGTATGGGACAAGCACAGTTACAATTAATGCTAAATATAAGGTGTCATATCTTTATCTAATGTACAACCTGCACTGCCTTGCAAAGGAAAGTGAAGCAATTAGGCCCAAGTAAGCAGAATATACGTGGGAGGTGTTTGAAGGCAGAAGATTTAAAACACTGTAATGGGGTTGGGGAGGGTTACAGCGAGAGGCAATATTTCCTGATAGGTTAGTTTATATCCTTTGGAAAACACCTTGGAACCAGACCAGAAAATTCAGCTAGACCTTAACCGTGACTTGGCTGGGACGACTCCCAAACAAAGGTCAAAAGAGATGAGACCCAACCCTGCCCGTGCACATGCAGCCCCTCCGGCAAGTAATCCCCAGGAAAAATAAATAAATCAAAGGTCTAATACTGTAGTTCTCCTTGGATTTGCAGCTGCCTCAGCTCAATTCAAAAGCAGGCTTCCCCTTTCTTCTTTCTCTCAAGCCAGTGCTAAGGTCAGAGAGGAAAACCTGAGCTGAAACAGTAATGAACTTCATCTGGAGTGGAAACTGGAATTCACTCCTCGGCCCCAGCACAGGAATTTCCACCCACCCTCCTTTCTGTGTTTCTACCTCTGCAGTCCTGAAGGGTTGGGTTACCTGTGGGACGGAGAGGGCAGTTTGTTTGCACAGCTCTTTTTGCCAGTCTTTTAGGTGAGGCTGTCAGCCAGAGGGTCAGGGAATATCAAAGGAGACTGGATCGTCAGGCTTTGTAAAAACTCCATGTACAAAATACGCCTGGTTGGAACGTATAGCTGGGAGAACAGGTGGGTTGGGGCGGGGAGGTGGGAGGGTGGGGGAGCATGCAGGCATTGGGAAAGGGTCTCTCTCAGCTTTTGTACAGCTTCATGCCCCTATTTCTCGTATCAACACACAGGCAACACTTTGTCTTTTAATGTGAGAGAAGGGGGCTAGACATCTCGTCACAGCAAACTGAAAATCTGCTGCTTTTACTTGGATGTGGGAAACATTCACTCGCTTTTAAATATAAAACTAAACATACATTTGTGAACCTACTGTCACTTTCATGTGGGAGCCTTAGCTGAACACAAAAGATTACATTGTGCAGCTACAATTGAATAGAGCATATAGGATTAAAGAGATTTTATTTAGCCACACATGAAATAGCAGAGCTGATGGCAGCCTCTGGTACAGAAGGGAAGAAAACAAAGCCAAGTAGTTCAGTGAGCACTGGTGCTAACAGAGCTGCATCCCTTGTGTATTCATGTATCGTGGCTGATTGACTGGGCTGTCTAAAATGGCATAAACTGCATTTGAAGCTTTTCGTACAGTTCAGGAACTTATTAGTCTTTCCACTTTTATGGAATCTTTGAAGTCTAATAAGGCATGAACCCTTGCTGCAACTTTCCCTGCCAGGGGACTGTGATAGGGTCTCTTTTTGCTATCAGGCTATTTATTTTCACAAAACCTGTAGGGACGTAATTATGCTTCAGCCAAACTTGTTTGAAATCAGCCAGTGGGTTCAAAGTTATTAGAGATGGCCAGACAAGAGACAGATGGAGACACCATGGCCACACAAGCCTCGTTTCCATAGGAAATCAAGCTAAAAAGACATACATTGAAATTATATTTTAAAGGCAATATGATAGGCAGAGGAGAAGATTTCTGCAAAGCACAATTTCAAATTTTAAGTGAATTTCATGCCAGGAAGAGCTATTGATGGCAGTCTGGAATGCTAAAATTCTCTCTTCCATCTAAAGGAGAGGAACAGCAGGGAAGAGCTACAGTGCCGCACCTCATGCATGGATTTTTTCTTTAAGCTAACTCACCCTGAGCGCAGGTGATTGCTTACAGAGAGGATACAAAGCGCAGCTCCAACAGCTCTGTTCCTACAGTTTGTGCATTTTGCTTATGTGAGCAATTAGGGCTAATCACATATGAAAAGCACTGCAAATGCCTCTGAATGTTTGTATTTCACCACTGCCTTGCCTTTATCCCTATTTCCTCGCTCATCTCTGCCAGCTCTGTCCCAGGGCTGCAAGGGGGAAGGAAGAACTGTTTTTTATCCTTTGTGTGTGCACTGCAAACTACAATGGGGCCTGAATCTTGATGAGGGCCACTAGCAAGTATCATATACCACACAAAATTGATCCTTTGCCATAACAGCCCCCGGTCTCTCAGCTGGGACACGTGTGTGTGTGAAGCCGGGGGTATTTATTCACGCTCCCAGCCACAGCAGTGCAGTTTTATTTCCAGCTCTGACACCAGCCTGCTGGGCAGCCTCAGGCGAATCGCTCTGTCATCTTCCCGTCTGTAAACAGGGCACCCACCTCCTGCTTTTTGGCTTTTTTTGGGAGTCGCCGAGCTGCTCTCACTGCTCTTTTGGTGGGTTTGAAAAGAGCTGGCTAGCAGCCAGCTGAGGCAGACAGACCCCGACTTGCGGCCACCGTCACGCTCTGCCTGTGTCCCCTCATTCCCCATGAACGCAGTCCCCACCTTCAAAAGGAAAGAGGAAACAAAAAATACAAATCTTTTAAACAGATTCTTGCACTCGCGTGCCTCCACGCTCTAGGGCTACGCCAGCAGCCTGACTCTCCTCGCTTAAGGCAGTCAGGCCCCCCTGGCCCCACCGTGCCGGGGTACGACCACCTCTGTCCCCCTGGGGCCTGGGCCTAGGATGGAGGGGACAGCCATGTCCCCAGCGAGCCCAGGGAGCGTGAGGGGCTGGAGCAGGGCAGTGCGGCTGCTCCACCTGTCGGGGCGGGCTCGGGCAGGCCAGGTGAGGCGGTGCTGGGCCTGCCTTTCGCTCCTTCCACAGCCTCCCGGCCGGCCGGCGCTGCGGGTGCCGGCAGCATGGCGGAGTCCCAGGTGGTCCTGCTGGACGACGCGCACGTCAACGAGAAGGTGACGGAGGCCCAAGCCCGCTTCTACTACAGCGAGGAGCAACGCCGGGCCCTGGAGGTGCTGGTGACCCGAGGCGAGGGGGCCTACAGGGAAAACTTGAGAAAGGAGCAGCTCCGCGACTTCCTCTCCAGCCGGGAGCTGCAGGCGCTGCGGGGCGGCTGGCGGGGCTACGATGACCCCCGGGACAGCGGCAAGGTGTTGCGGGGCCCTGGTGGTGAAGCCCTCTCGCTGGCCTACTGGCCCGAGTGCTCGGACACGGAGGTGCCCCCGCTGGACCTGGGCTGGACCGACAAAACTTTCTACCGGGGCATCAGCCGGGTGGCTCTCTTCACGCACCCCCGCAAGGAGGAGAACGCGCCCCACGTGAAGGAGGTGGTGCGGGAGATGATCCAGCAGGCGCAGAAGGTAGGGACCGGCTGCCACAGCACGCCAGCGGCCGCCCCGCCTTCACGCCTGGGCTGGGGGGCACCTGGGGTGGCGAGAGCCCACCACCACCAAGTGGTGCTCGATGGCCCTCTCCAGCCATGGTGGCTTCCCGTCCTGGTGGTGGCCACCAGGCAGGGCTTTCCGTGCAGTTCCTTGCCGGTCACACTGCGGTTTGCCAAAGCTGATATCCGGGATGGGGCTAACCCCCCCGTCTGCATCGGGGATTTGTAGCCGTGATTGGTTTACGTGCCCCAGCCTGATGAGCTGGCTCGGGGCAGGGGGAAGGCAGGTCACAGTGCTGCTCCAGCCACCCCTCCTGTACGTGCAGGTAACCCCAGTTAAACACAGGACAGCCAGTTTGTTTGGGGTTATTTACTTTTTTGCGGTCTCCAGCCAATCCAACCTTGAGTGCAAGGCAGCCAGCGTCCAGACAATATGTGGCTGCTCCTCTCATTTATCTTGGGCTGGAAAGGACTGTTAGTGGTGACAGCGCACCTCTGGCAAGAAAACAAACCAGCTGTGACGCTCCAAGAGCACTGGAACAGGCTCCCCAGGGCAGTGGTCAGGGCACCGAGCCTGGCGGAGTTCAAGAAGTGTTTGGACGACACTCTCACACATGGTCTGAGGTTTGGGTGGTCTTGTGTGGAGCCAGGGGTTGGACTCGGTGATCCTTGTGGGTCCCTTCCAGCTTGGGTTATTCATCATAAGCTACTTATTCCTGCTCTTAGTTTTGCTGCTTTCTGTTTTTTTCTGCTTGCTAATTCAGCGGTCTTCCCCCCCCCCCCTTCCAAGTGCACACTGCACACAGTCTTTGCAGAGACTTGTTAAAACCAAATCTGCTGGGAAACACAGAAAACTTTGCAGAAATAGGTGCACACCCTGTGATCTTGTTCAACAACTTGTGTGATCAGTCATATAGAAGCTGAAGCTGTAAAACGCTCACACTCTGATTTGCTGCAACTTCATATCCTCTTTGCACTGCTGCAAATGCCTCTACAGATTGTGTAGAGGCAGATGACTGGGAAACTTTGCTCTTTTTGGTAGCTGGGCCTGGCAACTAGAAGTAATTAATTTCTTTGTAGATTTTTTTCACTGACTGGACGGAACTGTGCCCCTCCCAGCCCAAAGGTGGTTTCATGTTTAACAGCCATTTACGTTTTAATGGTCTTTTTCTTAGATAACTGCCTATTGTGTTCAGTTGAGCTGGCCCTGGAGAATAAAATCTCCAGGTAGAAGCATTTCATTCAGCAGATAAGAGTGGGGTTGTTGATTTGGGGTTGGGTTATTTTTTTATTTTTGTTTTTTTGGGGGTGTTTTTTTGGGGGGGGAGGGGGTGGGTAGTGGTGATGGTGGTCCTAAATAGATACTGCTAATATCTGACATGTCTGTGGGTGGCTTATCATCAGTGTTTTACAAACATGCAGTAATTAAGCTACCTTGCCGCAATGAGATTGGCAAGTTAATGCTTGTCAATCTGTAAATACCCATGAAGAGCAAGGCACACCTATGGGTCCTATAGATAAGTAGTGTTATTATCCATAGGCTAGAAAGAGGAATGGCAAAAAAACTCTTGCAGAGGGTTTAGATACTCATGCTCTGACTTGCTGCGTTTGGAAATGCTCCTAGGTTATCTTGACAGATCACCAGGAGTGACAGGGGTTTGGGAAGACAAAAAACAACACTGGTGTTGCCCCTCTTATAGTTTTCTGTCTTGGAAGTGCCATCTGCAAGGCAGTACATCAGCTTTTCGTACAGGGCTGCAGTTTTCATGGATTTAGTCCATAGTCTTGCAAAGAAGCCTGAAGTGACCTATTACCAATTAATGGTCAGTCCAGAGCGTGCTGCAATTTCTTGGGCTTTCTTGCAATTGCAAATTGGACTCCTTGCAAATGGAGGGGATGGAAAGAAAACACATTCACACTTCTATTACTCTTCATCAGTTCCCTACATGGATATTCTTACTTGAAATGAATGTTATCTAGCATTCTTGCTGCTTAGTAACAACATCCATACCAGAGTTTATGGAGGGGAAAGAAAGCATAGCATGCCTCAATTAATGCGTGAAAACTTTTTGTCTTTAATAATGTGTCTGCATATGAAGTTGTTCAGGAATAAAGTGGCACAAGTTCGCTGTTTTTCAGGGCTGACATTTCCTGCATCTCACTGCTTTGAGCTAGAAAGTGACAACCAATGTGGGACCTGAAATCTAGTTCTGCCTAACAGGAGTTGTTGAGGGACTTACAACTAGCTTATAATGGACCTCCACCATAGCTCACCTTTATCAGGAATGTGCATGTTAATAATGGGCATAAACACAATGTCAGCTCATTTTGTTTCTTTTCTAATCAAGAACAGCTCTTGTAAGCGCTGCTGACAGAACAAGCCTGAGAGAGCAGAGGTGTTGGTTGTTGTTGGCCGTACGAGCAGACTCAACAAAAACAAGGGGACATTTACTGTGGCATCATTTTCCCATAGCTGTTTTGCTCAAGGGCATTTTCAAAGGAAAGAGGTGTCTGGCAAGTATTATCCCTGGTTCCACAGGGTGCTGCTGCAACTAGAGCTGTACGTCCTCCAAACATCAACTGAAGAAAACTCTACTGTTTGATCCAGTCCTCAGCTCCATTCACACCTGTATGTGCTGTCCCCAGCTCAGCCCTGGCTTGTCGCTGTGACCCCAGCACCTGGGGAGCTAGAATTTAGGCAACTCTATTCCCAACCTACTGTCAGTATGAGAGCTCTGACCTGCCAAGTTGACGGTTCCTAGTGGGACTGGGAGAACCACAGCTTCCTTCCTTCATAGCCTCTGAAATGCTGGGGAGAATAACTCCTTCAGGAAGAAAAATGAATTGATACTTCAAATGCTGTAAAGGCTACGGAAAGGGAGAGAGACAAAACATGTAAGATCAGCATAAAAGTTGCCCACAAAAGTCTTGTTTTTGTTGTTACTCATCCTGTGAGTGTTCAGGCTTGCCAGTGATGTCAGTGCAACCTTTTGCTTTTATATAAAATCTGTGTCTGGAAAGAGGGATTCATTTTATACCAGAAAAATATACATGTGAAGAGAGGGGATGGTCATTTTGCCTCCAAATCTTGAATGTGCACTTCAGTCACTTTTTGACAAGTATGAGATATTTATGTTTGAGCTCCACGAGACGTTCTTCGTGAAGCCAGCCCTGAGAGCAGAGTTCTCACAGGGAATTTGTGAAAAAGGAAAATAAAATTCTTCTTGTCTGCACTGTGCACCCCATGGCTGAGGAGTCATGCCCTGATTCCTCTGCACATTCATTCTTCCATTACTCACCTTCTGAAAAGTGTTAGTGCTGTGTTTTTCACTCTTCTTTTTCGGTCTTTTTTCATGTTTAAGTGGATCTTTACAGAGGCAAAGAGGGTTTCACAATACAGAGATAAAAGTGGGTATTTGGCTTTGGCGTTCTTCAGGCTGCTGAAATAAGCCATTTTCCCCTAGAAGAAGGTGAACTCTCAAAGACATTTATTATGTTCCTTCCAAAATGCAGCAGGAACCATGACGGAAAATTACAAGACGATTGGAAGTGCTTGGGCATGTACATTCCTGTACTTTTGTCTCCCATATATCCTCCTCCATATTCTGGTATCAGTGCTCTCCTTTATTTTGTCGCAGTGTGTTGGGCTTCCCTACCAGTTCCTAATATTATATTTAGTTGCCTGTCTACTGTCTTTTCGTTTCCAGATTATTGCAGTGGCCATGGATGTATTTACAGACCGGGACATCTTCCGCGATATTGTTGATGCAGCATATAAGCGCTGGATCCCAGTCTATGTAATTCTAGATGAGGACGGTGTGAAGCTTTTCCTGGAAATGTGCAGATGCCTTGACCTCAGTGACTTGCAAATCCGGGTAAGATATTCAATACTGAACCATTATTTTCTGTAGGTTAGTGGCCTTCCTGAGTTGTAATGAATCTTGGAACTGACTTGGACAGACAAAAAGATCTTTTCCTCCCTACAAATGACATCACAGAACTTAGACAAGGGTTGATGAAATCTAGAGGGATAAGAGAGTGGCCTATTGAAACAGAAGGAAAGAGAAAGGGAAGATTTGGGTTATTTGCCTTTCACCTGAGACAGGTGTCTATGTAGTTTTGTTGGCTCTTGTCACCTAAGTATTCCTGTTTGGGAGAAAACTTGTCCAAGGAAATACCTGTTGGTCTCTTGTGCAAGTTCTTGTGTTCAAAGCAGGTCTTTAAGTAAAATGGGATTCACACAAACAGTAATAGTACACTTAACACTTTGTGAAATCAAGACTTTCCTATCCATCAGTGATCATCTGGGACTGAATGTGCTTGTAGACTGAAAACATAAGGGACTGGGGAGCACAGCTGCTCCCCAGTTCCATATTGGAGTATGTTTTCATATAGTGCCTGCACCACAGCAGAGTAGTCAGCCTAGCTTGGCTGGCAGAAGCAACTTCAGTAGGATCTCCTTCCATTACATACAAACTGAAATTCTTTGTGTGTTTATAGTTACTTCTGTTTTTCCTACTGTTATAATGGCTTTTAGCCACTGTCGCTACTACAGACTTGTTCCAAATACTGGAAAAGTTGCTAGGTTGGAAATAACCTACAGGGTGCAAGACTCGCCCCTCTTGTGATCCAACTGTTCTGCTGAGCAGTTTAAAAAAAAAAAAAAAAAAAGTGCCTGGAGGAAGGGCAGATCTTCCATAAACACTCAATTAATAGTTAAAAAAAAATAAAAAAAATCAAAAAGCTCTGAAGGTTAGAGAGGCTCATATTAACCATTCAAGCTGAGCTGTCTTAAATGTGGATGAAAATGACTCGCATATGTCTGAACAATGCTCCTGTGAACTACCACTCTGCTCTGAGTTTGTGGACTTCTTCATCAAAAAAAGACATCCAGCTGAGCAGCTTTCTTATCTTTCTCCAAAACAGAGATGGAAGTTTCTTCCCTCTGGTGTCTCTGAAAGCAAGACACAGACATCATTATAACAGACCTGTTTCAAGCTTCAGGGGTGTTCTGTGGCCTGGGCTGGAGTCTCTTTGGTACAAAGCTGTAAAACCACAGCAGTAGTTCCATTTGCTCTGGTACCTGTTTTCCATTTCTTTTCTCACTGTGTCATCATGTGAAGGAATGGTGACTTCAGTACTGCATATTTTCATCCCTGGATAGACTGCCCTGGCATTTTAGAAAAACTTGCAGTGTTATTGGAGAGGTGAGTTCTTGTTTGTCTGCCTTTTCTGTTTAAGAAGTGTTTGGTCTCTTTCTGCTTTTCCCCACACCTCTTTCTCCATAAGTATCTACACGCGCTTTACACTCCAAAACCAATTATCAAAATGACATGCTGCAGCAATGACTAGGTCCTGCAGCAGCCTCGTTGCATCACAAGGTCACCCTTTCCAAAGAGGCAGAGTTCAAACTGATGCCATCAAATGCAGTAGAAAACTCTTGTGTCCCTTCTGTGCTTTCCTTCTCTCACACCAGCACTTGCTGTGTTTTTAAGATTCAGATTGAGCTGAAGCAGTTCCACTGAGAGGAAGAACTTTTTAACATCCTTCTTTAATCTAATTCTTCACTCTTCTGCAGATTTCCAACCAATGGAGTGTTGTCCTTCCCCTTTTTCTCATTTTCCCAATCTATCTTGTACTGTTTTGTAAATTCTCCACTTAGGGTTGTTATATTCCTTTTCCAGTACACCTATGGAGGCTTTAATCTTGTTAAGGTCAACGCAGTTTATTCCTTTCTGTGGTCCTACGGAAGGACTGGGAAGAGTCTTCCTGTTGGGAAAAGCAGATCACTTGTCTCTCAGGGAAGATGGCCTCTTAGTATCCTGCCCAAGTTCCTGTTGTTTTCCATCCTGGGTCAATGTGACTGTCAGCATCAAGAAGACCAGGAGCAGCTGGTTGGTCAAGTTTTTCTGCAAGGCTATCTTGGATGTATCTGTGCTGCAGTTTGGGTCAGTATAGTAGAAATCATCATACAGCCTGACATCAGGCTTTGGCTATGAAAGAAATCATGAGAGGGATATGGTCTTTCCCTTGAGGACTTCATCCACCTCATTATCTAATGTGTCTGGGGGCTCTGCACTTTTAGCACTGAAGACCCAGCTGTAAAGCAAGAAATCAAGCTGGGCTTCTGGTGTTGTTCTGGCAGAATCATTTTGTCCCACACTGAATTCCCACTGGAATTGCTGAGGAAGAACCAGAAACTCTAGTGCGTGTAACTGTTACCATTCACCCATTTATTTTTTACAATGTCTTCCTCTTGACATCTGCTTTGATGCCTGACTTTCTTCTACAGATTTTCAGCTACAAGGAAAACATTCTCCCCTTCTGCTTTCTTTTTGTGTAACCACTTTGCGTTCTTAGGAAATATTTTGACCATTGGGCCCCAGTTTGTCAGAAAAGGGAATTGCGTGCTCTGTTCTTCCTTACTGCACTTCTTCCCATGTTTTCTTTGGAATGCTTCTGTAAAATGTACAGGCTGGCCTTTCCACAGAAAGTTGCAGCAATATGGGAGGTAACTTTAAGGTTTCGAGGCAACTTCTCATCCCAGAGAAAAAGAGATGACACTCCCATGGGCTGGCATTGCTGCAGGGTCAGGATGCTTATTCTGTCTTCTGTCATCACCAGATGCTCAGATTGCTCTATGATTCCTGCCCTTTTGTTTGCATCACTCTCTCATCCAGTGCAGAGTGAATACCTCAACAGTCCTAATACTGTTTTAACAGCGGATTCTGCCCTTTGTCTACATAAAGTGATGGGTGTTTTCACAAAATTCCTGGCTATTGTATCTTTCTGAGATGGCAAGGTATCGTGATCCACCCACAGTCTCACAGGAGGGAAACTGCTGTAGCAAGACTGTACTTCACAAAGACAAGAAGCTCTTCACTGACTCCAAACGTGAAATGAGAAAAATTCATTTTTTGTCTGAAGGCCAGAGATCAGTAAAAATGCATTTAAATTCAACCATCTGCACATTCATCCTGGGATGTCAGTACGAGCATGTCTTGTTTGTATGAGTCATATTGCTTCCTGAGCCTGCAGGACATGGTTTGCCAGACTTTTGTTATGTTTGACACAAGGGTGTTCTTCTGAGATCAGAATGAATCAAAGTTCTCATAGATATAAAATTCATAGCCCCACCAAAAGTCCTCCTCTTGCTGACCCGAGGGTGAGTGTTGTCACTGGTTTTTAGAGGCATTCTCTTCCCCATTCTTCTGCTAACCAAGACATCAGTGACAGACACTTTTGCTCAAAGACAGGGAATTCAAGTTCACCTAGAGCTCCAAGGAAATCTAGGGAATGTGGTATCTGCAGGAAGTTCACCTTCATATTAATTTCTATATTCATTTCCCCAGCATGCAAGGAGTTCCTATTCTCACTCCAGGTATTCTTAGAAGCTTCTGCCTAATAAATCTTTGGAATTTTGTTTCAGTTTTTCAGGTCTTTGCCTTCCAGCTTTCTTTATTCAATTCAAACTCAAGTAAAGAAGAATCTGAATGTGACGTGATGCAGTGCTGTTGTTTTTAATACCCGGTTATGACACTACTGGGCCAGGTCTAGCTAGCTGTATTCCATCCTATTTTACTTGACTACCCGCAACTTTTGCTATTTCATCACCTTTTCCAAAACTGTTCAGGGCAACCACACAGGATTACCCAGTCCCTCCCAACATTGCCTGGTGTTGGCTTCCAGATTGTGGCTGATTTTTTTGTCCTCATCTAACATGAGCAGCTACTACCCATCTCTCTGACCTAGAGGTCTCATGACCTGAAATGAGAAGCTCGTAGACCATAAAAAAGAAAGATTCCTTGTCTCTTGTCACTGTGGTCCTGTCCATGTGAATCCTACATCTCTCTTCCTTTTAGTGCCTTCTGTAGAACCTCCATCTAGGATTTCTGAGTGGGAAAAATGGGCATCTGTGCCTCCCCCTCAGCCCTGCACTCAGATGAAGCAGTAGTACAGGAAAACAGAGGACAGGAGCCACCCCAACAGATGCTATTGACTTAAGGATCTGATTTTTCCAGGGACAGCAGAAAGGAGTTCTCTACATTTTGAAGAAAGAAGTTAATGCAAGGGACTGTTATGCCACCATCATGTATCATCTACCGCTTTGGTTTGTTGCCTGTCCTTCATCTGATTTAAATCTTTCAGTTTCTAGAGCTCGCTTGTGCCATTCATCCCAACTGGAAATAAAGACCTCTGCTGCTTTGCAACATATATATCAGTTGTTGTTCTAAGAGGGAAGGGACACCAGGATTCCCTGGTGAAAATGCAACACCTGCCTTTAGGGTCTGTCTTGTGTATCTCACCTTATTCAATCCCCACTTCTGGGCACTGCTGCTCAGGTCTATCAAAGGACAACTAAGGTCAGTCACAACACAAAGGTATTACTGACTTTCTCAACTGAGTCTAATTTAGCTTTCTGTGAGTTCAGGGTGAGGCTTAAAAGCATGTCACAATAAAGCAAGAAAGACTGATTCCTGTGCTGAGTGTATTAGGATGCTCTGTCAGGCTTGAGCGTTACCGGTCTGTATTAAGTTGCTGTCAGGGAGATGTTAGTCACTGCTTGCAATGAGGAGTGGTGTAAGTCTGTGCAAAGGCAATGTGGAAAGCTAGCACAGACTGCAGCCTCCGTGAGCCAGGATATGACTAGCCCTAAGCAGGTTGCTGCAAGAATACAGATTTGGAGGGGTCTCTTCTACCTGGAGAACTAACTGGTCCTTTAGCCAAAATATTTGTTACTACAGTAATGTTAGTGCCCAAGGAAAATGGCTGAAATCTCACCTCATTTATATTTGTCTCTCTGCTTTTGTTGTTGTATAATCTTCAGTACATGAACCCCGGCTTGTTCCTTCTCTATACAGCTTGATATATTAGTCTTCAAATGCTCCAAGATCCTTCAAGGCAGAAAACATTATACAAATAACCTGTTAAGTGACTCGATGTTTATATGATTTTGTGCTTGTTTTCTGCATTACAAGATGTGTTTATGCACTCCTGTGCCTACTTTGTTCAAGGAGGTTTATGTGTTCAGCTGTTTGCTTCTATCCCTTCTGTGCCCTTCTGAGTGTTATGTGTAGCTCAGTTACTGCAGAAATTCAAATTTACTTTCTTTCCACCAAAAGAAGGTGATGCAACATACAAACATGGTAAAATCTGCACTGGTTACACGCTAAGAAACTTTCTGCTCATTCAGGCTGATAGTTCTTGATTCAGAAAGGATTATTACGTGGCAGAGCAGTTGGCTGATTTGAAGGACAGACATAGTTGACAATTGCAGTCAATATTCCACGATGTGGCAAATCCCAAATCCAACTTTATTCAGCAAGGGAAATAAAAATGACTTTAGGCTACCAGCCAGCCATCTACAAATGTTATTCTAAATACTGGAAAGGGTACCCTTCCTCCCGTGTTCTACCCAACCTGCGTTCAGCATCCCACACGTATGACTCACTGCTAGCTAGGCCTTGGGCAAGTCACTTCATCTTTTTTGTCTCTCAGGTTCCTCGTCTTTAAAACAGGGTGATAATACTGTCAGCGTTGTTGGGAGGATTAATTAGCTAATGCCCACACAGGACTGCAGACAGATCAAGCAGTAGATGAATGCAAAATAGTAGTATCATCAGTTACTGTTAGTCAGAATTTGTACTGCCACTGCTGTATTTTACTGAGGAAAATAGGAACAGATTCAAAAGGTAAGATTTATATTCAGAAAACTGTTTTTTGAAAGAAATCCACATTCTTCTAATCACTCATTCCTGCATGCTGATTTCTATAGCCTATCGATATTTAAGCTGTCAGTGAGATTCATAATAACAGTACTTAGCTCTTTGTGGGATCTGAGGCTGTGCTAGTGCTAGCCAAATCCTCCTGATTCTCCTGTTCTGCAGATGGGGGAAGAATGAAGCAAAGGTGAATTGACTTTCCCAGAACATCACAGGGAATAGAGTCAGAACTGTGATTACACCTGGGACTGTCTGACTCCTAACCCTGGATTTATTACTCCAGATCACAATACCTTTTAGCTTTTCATTGTTAAAGAATTCTTACAGAAACAGATGGTGGAACGAAGAAAATGATCTAAATTTGTGTGTCAGAGTGACAAGATAATTTGCTCCAAACTTACACTGACAATAAATGCTGTGGGGTTTTGCTGGCTTTTTCATGTTATTCAGTACATATATATATTCCTGTTCGGCAATTCAGCCTCGAGTAGCCAGGACCCATGGAGCTCAGCACTGTTCTGAGCAGAATAATGCTCAGTCCAACATGCAGATATGTTCTTTCATTATGTGTACGCCTAAGCCTGTTGTAGAAAATGAGGTAACCTTAAATCTGTAGCTTTTCTCTATGCCTAGTAGTACATTGTTTAATTATTTGCAGGTTTGATGCCCAAAGGTTTTAAGTGGAACAGGAGGTCCACGGAGAGTTAATAGCTTCTTCCAACTATTTCAGTTAATTTCATCAAAAGTTTTGCCTTCCTTTTCTCCAGAAATTCTTTGCTCACCTATTTGAGACATCAGCAGAAACTCTTAGCCTACACCTTATGTTCAAAATAAAGTCCTGTGTTTTTCACTCTCCATTGAACAGTGAGGAATGTAGGTAGACATTGTAACTGGCATTCTTAGCAAAATGATATAGGTCAGGGTTCTTTTGTTATAACACACAGGAAACATCTATGTTTTGAACAGCGCGACTGTTCCATTACCTCTTCTGTAATAATTAACTTGTCTAGTCTTATAATTTGCCCAGTTTTGTCAAGCTGTATGTTGCTGGGCTCAGAACACAAGCACAAAAAGAGACTAATTTAGTCCTATATCATACGTTACTCTCCGAGTAACTGTGTCCTTGGGACTGCACAGGTGTTGCAAAGTTCCTTTGTTTTCTGGTCCTGCTGACATAGCCTGGAAAAGAGCTCACAAGTGTCATGGAGTAGGGATTGGGATTCAGAGAGTGCAGATGTGACTCAGAGCTTCGTCTGATTCATTTGCCTGAACTGGGCTGGGCCTTCTGAGCTACAGCACAGGACTGGCGATGGAGGATTATTTGATTTTGAGAGCATTGTCTTGCCAGTGGGCTCAAATGAATAGCTGAAGACAGCAGGCAGGGTTACAAAGATGCTGACGTATCGGACAAGGCTATAAAATGATGCATGGGAGAAAGTTGTATTGACAGGCAATAACAACAGGGCTTTCAGCACCGTGCTTTCCCTCTGCAGCCCTTCTGATTTCTGGTGGCTAATGATGAGCTGTAGCCCCAGCAATAGTGAGATAATGTGAGGGATGTGTTAAGACTTGGAGCTGGCAATTATCTAATTCTCTGCCCTATTTATTGTGACATTTTGTCTTTTAACCTTCCTGTTAGAACATCCGCATACGTTCTGTGACAGGAGTTGGGTTCTACATGCCAGCAGGGAAGATCAGAGGCACACTGGCATCCCGATTCCTGATGGTGGATGGTGAAAAGGTGGCCACCGGATCTTACAGGTGGGTTGCTTTTGCTTAAGGCAGATGTAAATCCTTCCTGTAAAGAATGGCTTGCAGCTTTGCTTGAGAGTCTTCTGTCATTTCTTTTCTTATCCCCGTCTCTGTCGTTGGTTTGGCACCTGTAGAAAATGAGGTAGGATAAGAGAGAAGGTAGAGAAGCTGCTCCCAGAACGGAGCATGCACATGTCTAGCGGACTGCTTCAGTGGGCTAGAGATAGAGCCATGCTGCGTTAACCACTGTAGGTTGTTCTCCTTGGAGAGGTTTCCAGTCTGTAGACTCCTCCTGTTGATGTCATGTTGCTTTTTTAAAAGGGTAGGTTGTCCTTCAGAGTTTTCACGCCTTTTCTTCCAGATCTTTACTGTATGCCTAATGAAGAACAATGATAATGAACTTCACCTACCTATCCTGATCCATCTTGGCAAATGGCACAATGCTACATATTCCTACACAGGGTTTCAGATATTGTTGGGTGGGCTGGGTCAAACATGCACCCAAAAATCTAATTTCCATTCTGTTTCCTCTTTTTAGCTTCACGTGGAGTTCATCTCATATTGACAGAAATATCCTGCTAGTCTTGACAGGACAGCACGTGGAGATGTTTGATGTTGAGTTTCGTGAGCTCTATGCCATCTCAGAGGAAGTTAATTTATACAAGGAACTGGGTATTGCTAATCCACACCTTCTGGGAACTGGGAAGCCAGGCTTTCATTCTTCCACGGTGGCTCGGAAGATCATTAACCCCAAGTACGGCTTAGTGGCAGGGGCAGCCCGTGGTGATATGATGCTCTGGGCTTCACGACACAAGCAGGATAATCAGGGGAATATGGAAAAGGAAGAAACAAGTGAGTCAAAGAAACGATTAAATCAATTTCTGAATGACTTAGTCACATTGGATCAAGAGCTCCCAGAAATTGAGCCACCTCTGGAGAACTTGAACAAGCTGAATCGGAGCCCTCAGAAACTGTTCTCCCGACTGCACATGGACCTGAAAAATAAATCCAAATCCAGAGAGTCTATTCGTGATGTGAAGAAAGAAGATGCACAGGCCAATTCAAAGCAAGGAAAACGGTTTTCCAGTGGTCTTTTCAGTCGCAAGGCCAAACGATCTCCAGGCTCAAGCATTGAGGCAAATTCTTTTGCCAGTGAAGGACATTCAGGAGAAGACCTTGGGAACATGAAACTGGAATATGAACAGCTCAGCATTAGCCACGCCAGTGTTCAGAGCGCTGACGGCATCTCAGGTAAAATCTCTACCATCACATTCTGCTTCTGTGTTAGGCTGTCCCTTGTTCTGAGCTTGGTTGATTGGTGCAAACATATTCAACGTAGGCACCTGCAAGTAGGTAGATCCTGCTATTTCCTCTGCAGTAAAATGAGCAGGATCAAAGAAAAGTAGAAGTTGTATCAAATGAAGCATAATTCCAACAGCAATTTAATGGCTATTTTATTGCAAAATTGGTACTTCTCATGTATATGTTTTCTGATACCTCCCAGAAAGCAGGCACGGGACAGAGAGAAAGGTGAGTGTCTCCCTGTATAAAACAAGTTGCATGTACAGTTCTGGAAGTGCGCTGCCCTGATAAGCAGTAGCAGCATGTTCAGTGTTGTGGTTAGCAGTATGCAGGCAAATTTCCAGTGGAACCTCTCCTTTCATCATTTGGGTTTAGCCAACTGTGTTTACTGTGACAAGGTTACCAGTGGAGAAGGGAGAAAATGTTTATGTTGAGGTGAGGGAGCAAAGATGGAAGGAGAGGGCTGAAGGCTTTTCAGTTTGCTCCTCTAAATCCATTTGAAATGGGAGGAGAGGGTCATTAAAATGGAAGCTGTGGAGAGGCACTACATCTGAACCTTCCTTTCTTTGCTAAGGTACGGTTGGTATTTTCAATAAGTCCTACCAAGGTTTCATTTGGTTGAAGACAAATATGATAAAGATTTATCCCAATTTAAGTGTTTTAGTAGCTAACGTCCCAACATTTTTGGTGTTTTGTCAGACTGAAGTAAATCTATTGACTGTTCAGCCTGGTTGTCTTCCTCTCTCGGTGAACTCTGCTGGGTGTTAATACATTCTGTACCAGCAGGAAAATAAACTAGTTCAGGGGAGGAAAATTTCTTCTCAACTTATCTGGCCAGTGGCCATTCTGTGCTCTGATGAATGCGAAATGCTGGAGTGGAAAGACTGAAATCCTTTGGGACTGCCATGATATGAAGTCAAAAGACATTCTCCCGAGACCAAAATAGAAAAGCAAGGTGTTAGGAAGGTCAAAAACAGCGATTGATTAGATTCTTAGAAATGTTTCAGGCTAAATGAAGAACAGGCTCAACAATGCCGAGTGAACATGAAGACGAGAACTGTGAGAATGCTTGGATGGTTTATTTGAGACTACGGTAGACCCATTTTAGGATGTTTGACGTGTGGGGAGACAGAAGTAAATCTTGGTCTTCATCCTCTCATCAAATCAGATTATTTTCTGAGCACAGACAGTGTGTGCTGCTGGGCCCCGTTCTTCCGAGCCGGGAAAAAACAAAATCCATGCAGACCTATAGGGAGATGTGTGGGCATTTCGTCTCTAAGAACGGACCTGAGGGCTTGCACTACCCTCTAGTGACAGAAGTGGAGAACTGTGTAAAGTCTGATTTGTCAGCACTTCAGCGTTAGAGCTTCCCTGTGTTTCTCGCTGCTCTAAAGCAGACAGCCTGCCGTTCCCACAAGGCCATGGTGAAACTCGACCCAGATTAAGGCATAAAAGAGATTAATGTCTCTGACAGTGGGGCACTGAGCCCCCCTGGGCATCGCACAGGTCAGGGCAGCAGGGATGTCCCTACTCCTTTTAGCACGGTGGATCAATGCCGGCTGGTCTGATGCTCGGTCTGGGCCATTTCCATAAAGACACTATCACGCCGTTATGTTCAGGTTTTATGTATTGTCACTGCTACTTCCTGAGAGCCCGGCCTCCTTCAATGAAGGGGAACACAGACCTGAAAATTTGGGATACCCGTTCTGGTTCCAGGCAAGCCAGGCTCACAACCGGCAGCGCAGGGAAGCAGCAGAGCTCCAGGTGCAGATCCGGCACACCAGCCTTCCCGCTGTGCTCGTCCTGACCCGATAAGACTTTCCGAGGAGTCCATGCAAATATTTTTTGTTTTGCTTTATGCTACTTGAGCATAAAGTTCATGGTGACAGCAGGAGACTCCGCAGCTTTTGAAGTATGGTGTAAGCAGGCTTAGGTCATCCGGTACAAAAGGCTGGAGGAAGATCACTGCCTGTGTGTTACTTTTGAATTGAATCACTGCTCTTGAAAGAAAGTTCTCTAGGCTAGTGGTCCCAAAGCAGCATGGAAACAGAGATGGCAGAGGGCACATTAAAGAGACGAGACTCATGAGAAAGAGGAAGAAAGGACTCAACACATTGGATCCTGCAGTTACTTGATCAGCAGCACATGTTTCAGTAGGGTTTAATAAAAACTTCTTGAACACGGGTATGGAACAGAGTTCCAGCTTCAAGACAAAAATAGGAGGCCCTTTGTTCTTGGGGAAACTGTAGGACTGACTTAGTTTTAAAAGTATAAGTTGTCTTTGAGCAGGCCTAGTAAAAACTGGTGGCTGTGATCCTCTGAGTGACAGAAGGGAGGTGGGAAGTGGAAATGAAGGAGGGAGAAGGTGCTTGGTATGCAGTCAGGTTGGGATGCAATTATTCAGAGCTTCACAGTTTGAAATAGCTGCCCTTACCTTTTGTAAAGATTAAACAGCACACTTAAGCCCTGTGGGCCTGCCTGTGCACACATCCTCCAAAGTCACTATTAATTCTGTAATTCTGTAGTACCACAGAGACACAGCCCATCTTACAAATGCAGAGAAAGACCAGATCTACACCCCGAGTAGCTTGCAGAGTAATTGAAAGACATTATTCAAGCAGGCTAAAGGTCAGGTTCAATCTTGTAAGAGCAAATGGTGACGAAGAGAATACGAACTGAGGAGGGAAGTGCTGAAAGTGTGTTTTACAACAGTCTCTGAAAATCTGACTGGGTATTTACACGCTACAAAATCATACCTACAAGTTAGGATGGGGAGCTTGGAAAATCCAAGGGCTTCAGACAGTAACGTCTCAAACCAAGCGTCCAAATGAACATCCTGGGGTGTTGTCCTACCACGCCGCATGGATGTTGTGTTTTGTCTTACAAGGCTTGCTTAAACCACATCACGAAACTGACACAATTCTTGGATTTCACTGTCGCTGGCTTTGGAACGCAGCAGCAGCTCTGAACCTGACCAGAATGTTGTTAATTTTATGCTGCTGCTGGGCAGACTGCGATCGGCAAAGACACTGACGTCTGTGTGCAGTTTCTGGGAAATACTGCAAGGGTTTGAAAGCTGTATGCCTTTGGAAGGCACTGCCTTTTTGTTTTGT
>CM021765.1:53199040-53213147 GCA_011076525.1 Nettapus auritus | reverse complement strand
CCCCCCCCCCCCCCCCCTGCAAGCAGCAGTCAAAGTGGGCTCGTTCAGGAGGGTCTGCTCTCCTGGGTTTCTCTATACATCAGCCTTCACTCCTCAGGAGTGGTGTCTGCAGAATAGTTACGCTTAATAGCAAGATTTTGTGTCTCATTTTCGGGTGCTTCTTGCAACAAGAAAGGGGATTTACACTGCAGCACTGCAGAAGTAGCTGCTTAGTTATCAGCAGTGCTTTTCAGCCCAAGTAGGACTGTGGACTGGTGGTAACTGGAATTTTTATTTAAAAATAAGGAGGGAAGTGTTGCTGCGTACATACAAGGACACTGTTTGCTCTAACTGTAGCAGAATCTGCTACAAGAAAAGGACCAGAAGACAAGAGTAGAAAGAGTGAGAAGAACAAAGGTGTTGGAAGATAAGACTAGGCAGAGGAGGAGCGTTGATGCTTTGGAAGGTAAACATGAAGGTCTTGAACATGATACGGACAGGGAGGGGTAGTGAGGAGATAGCGATAACGACAAGCTTAGTAGCAGCATACAAATAGGTCAAAGTGAGGACAGCAGGCAGAATGAAATGCCATGGGGAGACGTGGAGAGGAGGCTGTAGCATACAGAGCAACCACAACAGCAAGGGTGGCCTGCAGCGCAGCCTCCCACGTGGATACGGAGAAGTTGCAGTGGAGAAGAAGGTCAAGGAGGAAAGGGAGCTCTTCTCTTCACCATCAGCTACAGGTGAGGAAAATGTTGGTCAGATACCCACAAGCAAGAGAGTGACATGCAAAATAATTCACTTGAAGCCCAGTTCAGAGGCAGTGCCTGGACTGAACTTTACCTCATTTCAGCAAGGCTGAGCATCGTGTCACCATGACCGGTGGCAGTTTTCCATCTGTTTTCACTCTAAACTGGAGGGTGTACACATCATTTCCTTCTGTAGAAACACAGGAGTGGGGTCTGTCCTTGTTCAGAGTGGCCGCGAGCCATGGGGCAGCCCCTCTCAGTGCCTACTGCCTTGGGCTATATGTCGCGTGAGCTTTGCTGAGCCCAAAGTACTGCAGAGCTCCCTTACTTGCAAAAGCCTAAGCAAACACCTTGTAAAAAAGTGAAAAAAGTATGCCCTTGAAAAAAAGTATGCTGGGGCATCCAGATCAGGATCTGGCTGTAATAAAAGGGATCATACAGCAGTGCAAGGATTCAAAAGTACAGATAGTGAGAGCATAAGGAATCTACTGAGTGAGCAATGAAATAAATAACAGAAGAAATGGGGCAGTGCACTAGGCTACTTAACCAAAAGACCCTGAGGCCTCTGGATTTCTCTTGTGAAGGAAATGGTGGAAATACTGCCACTTGAGATGCTTAGAACTAAACACAAGAAAAGCTCTATTGAGAATGTGGGTCGAGATCAGATGGATGAGATGACCTGACTTTTCTTTTTTGTTTTCATCTGTTGCTGCTTGGAAAACCTCCCACCTAAGTCATGGCCAGCCTGCTTTTCAGTGCCAACTGGGACCTAAGAATACCACTGACGCTGGCCTGAGTACAGGCCAAAGCCTGGAAATACTTCTCCAGTGGTTTTCTCTACAGTATACTCTGAATTTGTTCTTATTTTAGTGTCTCTTCATTTCACAGAAGTAGGAAATAAAATCCCAGGAGAGTGCAGAGCACTGTATGTCTTACACAAGGCGTATAATAAATAACGAGAAAGGACTGAAGAGTGAGTCCAAACTTTATCCAGATCTTATTTACTTAACATTAACATTTTTTTTAACTTCTTTTCATTCCAGGTAACCCGGGTCCAAACTCCACTATGAGCGATAAAAACAAACAGTCTACCTGTGTGTTATCTTGATTGGGAAGGATTGTCTGGAGAACTGAAGCCTGAACAATCTGGAACAGTAACCTGTTGATTGATTTTGAACCTCCAGCCGTGTCCTCACACAGTGGTCTGTCAAGCCACTGCGTGGTCCTGGCTGCACCTGGCACCTCCAGTTAAAGCACATTTACCGGGTGAAGCATAGACTTTGGATGGTCAGTCCCTTAACCGAGGGTTAGCGATGAATGTATTATTCCATACGTGTGTGTGCACATAGATTTTATATATAAAAACAACTGTGATGACTGGGTCTCAGAGCTTGCTCTGTGTCCAGATAAATGGAGATTTTCTGAGTTACTTGTGCTGCTACTTCAGTCTGTCTAGCTACAGACTCAGAATCACTGTGTTGCATTGTTTACTCTACTGCATTGCAGAAATGTGTTGGTCTGACGGGCTGGAAGGCGAAGTCCAATCAAAGTGGAAAATTCTGGGTGAAACAGTGATGTTTACAGACAGCAGAACAATCCTCTGTCCTCCAGGAGTCTTCCTGTGGATTCCTGCTGTCATTTATCCACAGGGAAATGAGTGGTTAGGGGAGAAGGGTTTAGCTAGAAGAGGCCAACAGATTAGTATCTTAACTGTTTGTTTCGTGTCATAAATATAGCAGCCGAACAAAGCGATTTGGCAATAATCTACTGGGATATAGGGGGATGTTTAACCTGCAGCTGAGGCTCGGTCAGAGAAATGCCTTACACAGGAGAGTGGGCAGATGAGGGAGTAGGTACGCAGCCTTCCACGGCTGTTATAAAATCCTGTTTGTTGCTAAGTCAGCAATGCTTCATGGAAACTGTGTGATTAAGGAGCACATCTTTGAGGCTGAAAAGAGGAAGCAGGGCAAGCATACAAGCTTTTCAAATGCTCCTTGTTTTCTTTTCTTTCCTTTTCGTTTTTTTTTTTTTTTTTTTTTTTTTTTTTGAGGTTAACCTTTCCAGACTCTAAAACATGCCAAAATCCAGGGCTTTGATCCATAAGAGCTGCGTGCAAGCAGACCAAAGGCCATCTGATCTGCTATCCTGTCTCTGAGAACAGCCAGTAAGTAACAGGTGATCACGGAAGCATAAAAAAATAAAGCTTAGATGCAGAGGTCTTTCTCTGACACCGTTCCAGCAGTCTATGGACTTTCTGAACTGGCAGTTCCTTCTGGACCTGGCCTTAATGAATACACTTAGTCCCCTTTTAAAACTCCTTTTGTACTTTTGGCCTCCACAGTGTTCTGTGGCAGTGAACCCTGAGTTCATTGTGTGTTATGACAAAGAACTGTCTTCAGGCTGTTTTAATGGTTTGTTTGATGATTTCATCGAGTGACCCTAATTCTTCCGCTGTCAGATGCAGTGATGACCACCCCTATTCCTTGCCTCCTTGCCACTTTTTACAGACCTGTATCATATATGTCCTCAGTCAACATTATTTTCCAAGCTACAGGTTCATGGTTTATGTAGCTATTCATTATATGGGACCTGTTTGACACCTCTGTCCTCTTGTTCACTGGCTCTTTTCCAGTTCTACCCACTAACGAAGTGGAGAAGCAGGTTGTTTGTGTTTCTTTAGCATGTGGATTGATGTTTCACCCTGCTTTATTGCCATCTAAATTACATACTCTCCTGTCAGAAATAAGCCCTAAGAAAAATAAATCCCAATCATAACCACGCACCTGAAAACTAACATACCTACTTGCCAGAACTATACAGATAGCAGAAAAACACCGGTTTGGTTTTCTTTCTTTTTTGTTTAAGAGACACCGTTTAGTTTGTTTTAGTGTGCAAAGACAAAAAAAGCCAACTGCTGCACTACCAACTAAGAATAACCTGTTCCCAAGACTCCTCCAGGTGCTGGGTTGCAGCATTAGTTGTTACACTGAAGCAGCTGCCTGTAGTTGATGATAAAATGTCATTGATTGATTGATTGATTGATTGATTTTCCTTCTTTTCCTGGAAGTGTATCTAACTTGAATGGCGAACAGGTTTGTTTTACTCTGATTTTATCCTGTAGAATGTCCTCAAGACCTCAAAAACCCAGAGGTATTACGCCCTCTGTTAACCACACTCCCCCTCACTCAGTGGGTTAAATGCTTGCTACTCTATATAATGTCCCTATATAGCCTTCTGGGAACAGGATGTAGTTTTACATCTAGGTCTGTCAGCTCCTATTATCAGCAGCGTTTTATAAAATTGTTCCTGGTAATGGGAGGGAAGAGGTGTTGGAAATGACACCATTGCTTGGACAGAGAAGTAAGTTAATACATGAGGTATCCTGTTGGCTTCAGGAGCACAGTACCTGTGCCAAAAGCTATTCACTATATGTGTGTAGGATGGTCTAAAATGGCTTGATTTTTGCCATGCTTCCGTTATTCTCCAGATGTTCAGGAGATTTTTATCTCTCCCAGTATTTATTTCATTTTGTTAGCAGAGACCAGAGATAAATTTATCAGGCCAACGTTCCGCTTTTTGTTCTCATAGGAATATTGTCATCCGCTGCTTCCTTGGTCTCCCAAACTTTCAGGTTATTTATTTATTTTTTTAAATTGTGCAATACGTTAATTAACTAATTAGTACTGTGTTGATGCATATGGTCAGGTTTTCCAGGAAGACCTCTATCTCTCTGGTTTTAAGTCTTTGTTGCTTCATCTTGGGTGGAGTGCCTTAAATAGTCCGAGAGGCTGATTTCACTTGCCCTTCCTTTTATTCTGTGCTTGCTGATGTAATTTCTTTACTTTCTCTTTCCTATGACAGATGTGAAAGCACTTTTCTTTAACCTTGTCAGCTAGCAGGATCTCCTTTCCAGTGAGAGTCTCTCATCAGTTTATCTTCTGTATTGTTGCCACACCAGTTTCTAAAAGGTAGCATTCATTAGTTGTTTTTAATTCCCTTTTTTAATTTGGAAGTCACAGAAGTCAAATCTCATGCCTTGACTCCAGAGCCTAGTAGAATTCCTTAGGCTTATTACGCATTGTTAATTTACTTAATTTAAGAGAGCAAACTTGCTTTCTTGCATGATGTGAATCAGCTTCTTAAACTCAGCGTTCCTCTTTGGGGATGCGTGCAACCTTGCTGCTCCAGAGTGGATGTTTCAGACTCTGGTGGAACTTGTTCTTCCCTGCAGATAAGATCAGCTGAACTTGGACCATCTGGCTGCTCCTATGGCAACAGCTCTGAGTCCGGGTGAGGTGACTGCATTTATTTTGGCTAGTTTTGCTAATTGTGGTTCTTTATGAGTGCCGGAAAACTGAGGCTGTGACCTGTAAAATGAATCTCTATCGCTCTGCAAATAAAACGTGGGTGATGGAGCTGGGGGACGGACAGGCAAGGAGCAGCGGTTATGAATTTTATTGGAAGCCTGCTAATGGAGGCTGAAGGTACAGCAGCACCTATAGCAGGCACAAATAAGCTATTACTTTCTCTCATCCAAGAAGCTATCCCTTGGGACTAATGTAACCAAGTCAGTAACCTTCCAAGGGGGTGGGAAAGATGGGAGATAATTGTTGCTATTTTGGAGACCAAGATTAGCTCTCTTTGGAGTCTGTTTCCTGAGCCTGGGCAATTTTTACTCTTGGGCACGTCAGCCCGGATTTGCTGATCTGTGTGGCATACGGCGGGACCTGTGCTGGCCAGTTCTTGGTTTTTGAAAAAGAGAGTAATGAAGCTGGGGCTCACAACTCGCTCTTTGTGGCATGGAATGGGGAATGGTTCTGAAAGAGCTTCTTGGCTGAATGTGTGCCTTCTAGGTTTCTCTTAGTATGCAATGATATATTTAATGTACATGTGTCCAGTGATTTATGCCAGAGACCTTTTCTAAGTCAAACAAATAAACTCTTTGCTATGTTATGTTCAGGTAGTTTGTTCATTGGTGTCGCTTTTAACTGCTCAACGGCAGCTCCTGGATTGTTGGATTTTTCTGATTATTTGTCAAGAACATGAGCTGTCTGGATGAGAGCAGGTTTTGTGTAACACGTGAACATCTTTGGTCTATGTTTGGCTGTGCTCGTTAACAGATGTGTGGGCAGCTAAATCCCCCCCAAGTACAGTGTCCTGTGGCTCTCAGCACCTTGAGAGAAACTCCGATTCATTGGAGCAGGCTGCAGCAGATGTCCATTTCAGTTTCTCTTTGGTTTTATTTTTCACTACCACTCTCTCAGCAGCTGAACCGTGCCTTGCTGCAGCTGTAAATGCATGTGACAAAGTGCCATCTCTGTTTCCCTCTCCATCCTTCCTATATAATTTGTACCCATCAGTAATGACATTTCATTTACGAAACTGAGTCCCTCTGCTACAGTTCAGTTCTACCTGGTACAGTGCAATCCTTGACATTTAAGTAACTCCCCAGCTTGTTTCCCGTGCTCCCTTTGTGTATACAAAAGCCTTTTTTAAAATTCCTGACCATGTTTCAGAATAAATCCAGTCTCTATTTTACTTTTGGGCATTAAGGTACATGAAAATGTATTTGCAGTAAACATAATCTTTGCCTTTCTTTCTGTGTTTAAAGTCCACACAGCAATTGTTTAAGAGAAGCTTGTCTAATCCATGCTCATTTCACAGGCTATGCCAGGGCTCTGTGGAATCTGATCGTCTTTCTTTAGAGCATTAGCACTGCCATCACTTTGTTCTTTTTCTTTCTCTGTGCTTATTTTAGGGAGGTTCTCCAAGAAAGTAAGATAAATGTGTTCTTCTCCTTGCTACGCTGCCACTTTGATATTACACTTTCCTCATCTCTTGACAGTTTTGTCTATGCTCTTTTAAAATCAGGGTACAGCCCAGGAATAAACGACCTCTTTGTGTCCCTACACCTCAAGTTCCCCGTCCTCCCCTTCCTCTGCTGAAAGAAGGCAGATTTGGGAATTCTCATTACCAAGAAAGGCTTAGGAAAAGCACAGTCGATAACTATAGGAACCCTCTCAGGAGAGAAACCTATGGATGTGGATGAAACTGTAAGACCTCCGTACAGGTAGCAAGCCTGGGAGATGTTTACCTAGCTCTTCGCACAACACCTATTTCTGATCTTTGCTGCAAGTCTGGGCACGTGTACTTGGGGAGCGAGGGTGCAGAAAACCACGGCAGAATATGCAGCATGACAGCTACTCCAGTCTCGTGATGTGAGCAAATTTGCTGTGCTTTTTCAGTGAGATAGGGAAGTAAGGGAGAGTAGCAGAGAAGCATCTGCACAGGAACGTAGGGCAGAGTTGCTGTTGTTTCCTAAATTTATTACATGATTTGCCAATATCTCAGGTTTTGGGGACGTTTCTTATCCTGATTCCCTCTCCCTTTTCTGTCTGCCTGGTTGCGATATCAGCTCCTGCCTTTTCATCCGACTTGTCAGGCTCTGCTTTCTTTTTCTAAAATATTAGACGTGTCACCTTGTAGGAGAACTGTAAGCATAAAACAGCTCTTCTGCTGCTTTCTACCTGAAACAGAGACAGGCAACTTCTAGATGCTGAAAGACATGATTTTATAGACAGTGGATGTGTGAAATTGCACATAACCGGGAAAACACAAACAACAGAATTTGGGCAGAAAAGCTGGTGGAGCACGGAAGAGAACTAAAATGTTTGAATAGTGAGGAATGTAGCAACTGTAGTGGACCTGAAGCCTAGAATATAAAAATGAGAGCTGATTTTAAAGCAAATGCATAACGTAGCATGGGGAAGGATCAGGGCCATCACGTCAAGGATACAATCAATACAGAGAGCTAAGTATTCCAGGGGTCTTTTGCATTTTAAATTTATTTAAAGTAAAAAAGCTTCTACTGAATAGTGAGCTTTGTTCCGATTGTGCAATGAGAGAAGTATTTTGCACCAGTAGCGTGTGGACTAAGTAGCATTTTGCACGGGTTTTGGGGTGGTTTTGGCACATGTCTGCTGTGGGCTCAACGAACACTGACTATCTGACTGCCGAACTGGAGCGGCTGTCCCAGAAAGGATATTGCTTTCTGCAGGCAGACCAATACTCAGGATGGAGAACTGACATCAAGGCTCTCTGCCCTCTTTCCTGTGGAAAGCAATGTGCCCAAAGCAGTACTCCCAAACCAAGGTCTAAATGTAGCAGTTAAATAAACAAGAGATCGTGGGGTGAACCTTCTGCAAGGTGTGCGTCCTTGTGGAACACTTCAGTCTGTGCTTCCCCTCAGCTGGCTACAGACCATAAGGGTAGGATGGAGTACGGAGAAAAAACTGCCCGTAAGAGCAGACAGTTTGCTTCAGAACTGGATCCTACACCACACAGGGAAAACAAAGGCCATGCCAACAGGGCGCGTGGGATAGGAATGTCGGTTGTCTTTATCTGCAGAGTGGCAGCAGCCCAGGTCTGGGGTTTTGCACAGTTGGGACTGTGAAGAATACATTTTATTTTAACCTGAGTATTTACGTGGGCAGACCCTTGTTTCTGAGGTTTCTCCTAGGACTTAAGAAAAAGCGTAAGCGCTGCTGCTTGGTGATAAAGGGCAGAACCATACCTGTACTTGCCTCTTCTTGCATTGTTTGGTGGGTGTTGTGCCTAAGAAATGCAGGGGCTATTTTATCTTATTATGCTCTGGCTTCTCTGAAACTTCAGGAGTAAAGAAAGCAGTAAGGCGCTTCCAGGTAGCTGGGCTCCAACTTCTCTGGAGAGGACGCTCGTACAAAAAAAAATAATTAAAAGGAAAAGCTAGCTCCCTGAGAAATTACAATATATTTGGTGAAACCGTGTGAAATCCCAAGGTGCAGATGCTAGACAACCTTGGGAAAAGGGCATTTACTTCAAGTGTTTGAAAAGAAAAGCTATTTAAACTTTGAAAGAGCTATTGGTTTTATTGTTGCAATATTTATGATCCTCTCTTTATAGGTCATGCAACCATTTCCTTAGTTATCCTTAATCTCCTACCAGAAATTCTTTCCCTCGGCTGGCAGTCCTCTTGTGCAGAGCACTTGCACTACAGAAACGGAAAATAGCAAATCTAAGCAAAGTGGTATCATTTATAGCTGTCTCGCTAAGTGCACACCACATCTGCAGAAGGATCAGTTGCTCTGATTTAGCATGGCCATTAGTGACATTTTGCTGCCACTGAAAGGAAGAAAATGGCTCTGTTTAGTATCCTGAGGTATAACTGTGGTAATCACAGGCATTAGAAATGGAAAAGGCCATTAGGTCGTCTGGGCCATTGCCCCAGCACAATGAGCAGCTCACCAGCGTACCTTTCCTTGGTAAATTATTCTACTACTTGTTTGAGGTTCTCCTTCGCAGTCTAATAAATCTCAGAGGAAGGAAGTTTTTTAAAGAAAAATAACTTTTTGGAGAGGTACAACAGGTAAAAGTCCTGACAGGCATCGCGCTGAAACAATGACCCGCCTGCTGGTTTATCAAAGCATCTGCCGTTGCCCTTTCACAATGAGGACACTGTAATATATTCACTTCCTTTGTTCTGTATTTATGACTACAGCATTTCAATAAATCAAAACTTTTCTGGAAGGAAAAGTTGGAGCAGTCTCTACTGGTTTCTCACCAATTTCCAAACCACTTTTAAGCATGCTAATTCAGCTACGGAGCCGAAGTTATACTTTGCAAATCCAGATTAATTTTACTTCGCCCAGTGGGGTTATGCTGGATTTACGCTGGAGTTACTGACAGCACGGTATGACCAACAGCTTCCTTTTTGCATCCAAGGAGACAGGCTCACGAGAACAAAGGCAGAGGCAGACGAGCACAGGCGCCAGCTACAGATGCTGTACCCTGCAGCCAAAAGGAGGGCGTTGTTTCGGGCAGGCTCCATCTTGTTTCGAAACCTTCCGTGTAAGCAGCGCTTGGTGTAAGTAAGGGGGAATTCACCCCGCACAGCAGTGTTGCAGATGTGAGGAAACCCTTGCAATCGCTGCAGCATCTTGGCATTGAATGTTGCTGCAGAAACTGTTGCCGTGATAGAAGGACCTCTGGAGGAGCTGGGCTCTCTTGATAAACACAGCTTTCTTCCTGAACGCGGCCCTGGTCTGGAATGTCTTGGAGGAGCAGCTTAAAGGTGTATTTTCTTTGCTCTTTGTGCTCTGGCTAGCCGGTGGAAGCAGGACCATAAGGTAGAAGAGCTGCCAGGGCTGGTTTAGGCTCTGTACGGGTCTGAGTGCCAATACGCAATCCAGCAGCAAGCCAGTGTGCTCCAAGCAGTGGAATCAAACAGACCAGAACTGAGCTGCTGAGGGGTCTTCAGAGGCAAGGCATTTCCTTTCGCAAGGTCCTTGAATCCAGAACAACAATAATGGAAGAACATCTCGCTCTCTTATTTCAGAGGGGGAAAAGAAAAACCCACCAAACTGTTGACTTTCTCCTAGCTATCTGGGATTAGCTTTAGGGCAGGATTAGCAGGAAAGCTCTGGGGTTTTTGCTTGCTTTTTCCCAAGTGAGAGAGAAAGAACCTGATGTTTTGAGAAGGGCTGTCTGTACGTGGTGAAATCCACTAGAATCCTGACCATCCTTCCTTTCCCGTGCAAAAAGTAGTAGCTCAAATGCTTGTTGAGCCATGAGCAAATGAGTCTTCCTCCGTTTCTGCCTGCATGAGATTAATTGGTTGCTCCGAAGAGATCTTCTCTGCTACCAAGAGGTCTTATAATTGTTCCCAGGAGCTGGCCTGAGGGCTTTGCCCACACAGCCCCACCCTGAGCTCCCCGCAGCACATCAGCCACGGGGAGGCTTCTGGCAGGTTTTCCTTGGGAAGGTGACACACAAAGCTGTGCTCGTGAACCTGGGTTTGACTTTGCTGCCAACCATTGCAGAAGCCGAGCTGGGACAGCGAGTGAGTCATGGGGCTTGCAAGCATTCAGATTTGAGCAGTAAAGAAGAAACAGCTTGGCCCACCCAGCTTCACTGCTCTTTGTTCCAGCAACTGCTGGAGGCTAAGTCATGGGAACGGCTGCTGCTGGTCCGTCTTTCCTCGCAGCTCTTCCTGCTGGTATTCTCATCCCATTGTCACCGTCCAGCCCTGCTCCACAGCTCCCTGCAGGAGCTTGGCTAGGGACTCCCTGCAGCTGATCGGGGTGACGCAAGGGCAAGGAGGAGACTGGGGCTGATGAGAGCCGAGGAATAAGGCTGCGTGTGCTTGTGTGCACACGTGCACCTGCGTGTGAGGGACAAATTACACCCCTCTGCCTGCAGCCCTGGATCCAAGAAACCTCCCATGTAGCTTCCCACTCCTTGGCACACCACGTCTTCCCCACGTTTTTCTCACCATCATCCTCCTCCTTCCTTGCACCGAGATTTTCAGTAACCTTTATTATTATTGATCCCAGTTCTATACTGTCTTTCAGCTGTTCTGCTGCTCCAGCTTTCTTACTTAGTGCTCCCTTCCTGAATTATTTTCACTTTGTCCTCAGCTTCTGCCATGATTGACTCTGGCCTCTTTGCAAGTGGCAGTCAGCAGTCCTGTTACACGCTCAGGTTGGCTGGTTTTAAATAAAAATGTAAGTGTTACACTTTCCCCATCAAACACCAGTTTTGGAAATGCTGGGGAGAAAAGGAAGTCTGTGAAGGGGGAATAATACAGCCACCATCCGAAGCGTGGAGAGCTTAAACAGTCAAACCGTAGCTCTAACTCCCTGATCAAATTGATGGCAACTGTTTTTGTCTGTTTTTCCCTTGGGCTGCCTGGGATTTTCCATACCAGTAATGGAAACTGGATTTCCCTCCCTGCCCAGATTTTCTGCCCTTCAGTCTGCCCACTCCTGTCTCCATCCTCCAGTCACTCCTCATCCCGTCTGCCAGACCCCACTCCTTGTTTTCTCACGTGTTCTTCTCGCAGAGCATTATTCCTGCCCACTGCCTGTGTCCAGCTCACCAGACCAAAGAAGGGCAGCCGCTTTGCCACGGGACTGCGTTCAGTCCCGCTGACAAGTGCGGACAGCGGCGTGCCTTTTTACTGAGGACAGCCTCGCTTCCCCACACGAAGGAGAGATGGCAGCCACTCTGCTTGCTTTGATCTCATTAGTAATAAAGCACAAAGGGAGCCCTATGAGGGGAAAAGCCTGAGCTAAAATAAAAAATTAAACAGCGTACCCAATTAATTAGAACCACAGCAAAGCCTTAAAAAGCCACTGTCTTAAATTACTATACAGCCAAAACTTCCAGCAAAAAATAATAATTAAAAACAAACAAACAAAGAACAAATGTTCCTGCTGTCCTAATAAGTTGAAATCAAAAGACAGACAGGAGCTTTCCCCAGCATCGGTATCGGTCCTACGTGTGTGGTGTTACCAGATGTGCACAGCTTCCTTGTTCCCCTCGTGCATGGGTACGCACGTACCCGCAGTTCTTGTGCAACAGGGAAGGAGCTGGCAGGTTCGTGCCCCAGCCCTTTCCTTTCTTCCCAGCCCAATTCTTCTGTTGTGATGGGGCTGGGTGACATAAATTTGTAGGTAAATGAACATTGCACATGAAAGTGTGGCTACCCTGGGAGCAATGAAAACTCCAGTGGACGCTTCAACCTTGGCAAATGGAAGGAGAGCGCGCCCGTAGCAGTTACCCTGTGTGTCAATGTAAAATTCTAACGCTGTCCTCATGATGAAGGTGGAGCTGAGACAATAAAATACTGTAATTGCTTTTACATACCTATGCTTTAGTTTTTATTTGGGTTCAGTGAAAGGTGACTCAAAACTGTTTTGTGCAGGCTTCTGCTGGTGTTGAGTATCATGCCTCTGACCAAGTTGGTGGAATGGAGAGGTGAAAAGGTAAATAACACCTCGCCTGAAGAGCTGCTTGACCTCTAGCCTCAGCAAAACTGCTCCAGTCCTAGCCAATAATTCATATATGCACGCTCATTTGTTTTCAACTCTGAAAGCACAAAGCAGGCATCTTCCTCTGCCAACACAGTAAAAAAGTGGGTGAAAAAAGGGGGGGGGTAAAATAATACAATATCATTCAAAACATTTTCCTAATTGCCTTTTTTCCATTAAAAAAAATCCCACATGTTAACGTTGTTTTGCCAAGAATTGCAATATTTAAAATAGCTTCAAATAATGTTAATGAAGCATTGTTTGAATTTTGCCTCCAGGAAAACAAAACAAAACAAAATACTATTATAAATTGTTCTCCATTTAAGAACAACTGCCATCATACTGGTAACATTTTCCCTTCAGCGGTGGGCTGACGACCTTCTCTTTTCCCTTTTTCCTTCCAACAGGGTTATGTGAGCACAACAGCACAAGTCAAAACTCCTGCTAAGCATTTTGCCCAGGACATACATAAACTGCTCGTTAATATTGCAACTGCGTTTCTTTCGTGGGTACGGCACGTAAAAATAAGTCATGTCAAAATCAGCTTATTGTGCTGGGAACGGTTACGTATGTAGACATGTCTGACTGCGACTTGAAGCTCAGGTCTTGAATGCTAGCAGTCATTAAAGATATGTTTTTAAACTATTTTTGCAAAGCAGGAATGTTAGCGTTAATCACCTGACCAATGTACAAATTTGAAAATTATATTTGACGTTATCTCCCTAATTTCCTCCTGCGATTTCATTTAATTCTAGTATTCATTACTTCTCTTCTTCCTTACGTTGCTCCTTTATGTTTGTTCTTTGCTTTTACAGCTGACCTAGAAAGGCAAAAAAAATAATTGGGTTGAAATCTTCTCTATTTTAAATACAAATCCTTTTTTTCCTATCCCCATTTTTATAGCTCCCAGGCATATGAAGTCTTACTTCCTCCCTCTCTTGCTTGCTCCTTGAAAATCTATGTGAAGGATGCACAAGAATGGTTGAGAAATACTCTCGCCATCCAGTTGAAGTAAAAGGAAATGCTGAATCCTTAGCAAGTATCTTTTCTGAAAGTAATTATTAGGATAAATACTTTTAAATAAGGATAATCGGTATTTTAAACAGCATCCAAATGTTTCAAAATATTTGTTTTATTCCTCTGGTACTTTGATGTCTTATGCCTGCTGAATCTTCACTAAAGTCTTCTAGGAAAAGGATGGAGAAAAATGCAGCTTCCAAGGAAAAGAAATAAGCAAGAGAATAACCTAATCAGCCTGTCTTCATATATAACAAGAGAACATAAATTCTTTTATTACTTTTTTCATGAATCATCTTTTTAACAACAGCCATCTTCTTTTCCAGTGCTGGCTGCATTTCAGTCATGGCTAAAGTACAGCATTATATCATACGTTAAATGCTGCATTTCATTCAAAAACACTTAAAAAACGTAACGTACAATAAAGAGCAGCAGCATATGCTTTACTGCGGCTTCCCTAAAGGTAACCTGCCTCTGTTCCCAACACAGGTAACTGAACAGATATTTTCTGTG